>CM034156.1:46530473-47130473 GCA_019776745.2 Taxus chinensis
TAAAAAAGGGTTGGATGAAATCATGTGTCCATAAAAGGGATGAGGATGGATAAAAACATGACCAAAGAAAAGATGCCCCAGGAGAAAAAGGATCGTAATAACAATGAAAAATATGGAGGTGAATCCAATATCACATCCGTAGAGGACAATCAAGGTCTCAATGAAGACGGGTGATAATGTTCTATGGACCAGTGAGTGGGTGAAGACCACTGCAATATTGATGTAAACTATGATGACCAATGGATCATAGGAAAACATTAACGTATGCACAAATGAATATGTAAGGTATACAAAATCCTTCGTACATGAGGAATCAAACAAAAAATCATGCATCCACAAAAGGGAAAAAGATGAAGATAATGATGCCCCCACACAGGGCACGAAAGTGACAAAGTGGAAGATGAATGTGTAAATAAAATTTCCCAAAGGGGGGATGTGTATGGGCACAAAGGCGGACATGAAGAACTAATTAGATAGAAGTATGTGATAAAATGCCCCAAGAAAGGGAAGTGAATAGTTGTGAATAGATATTTTCTAAGGAAGATGTTTTATTTACAAGAAATTATAACAAAATGCAATTCATTGAAATGGGGGAAAGATTATGATCAATGGTTGCCAAGTAAAAATTAGAACAAACACTTGCGAGGAAAATGGTGATAGGTGATGATTGTTGTGGTATCCTCGAATATTAAAATACCATGGGAAGAAATTATTAGAGATGGATATGATGATGCCCCTGTGAGAGGGCTGATAAGAATAGAAGAGGTGAAAAAGTTCTTAAAATGAGGAGACGTCAATGTTGCAGAGAGGAGAACGAGAATATGATGTAATGAAATGGATCGGTGGTGGTACATAAACATAGAAACATTGGAATTGATTGTGAATGCTAGGTGTTAGGGATGTGTTGAAGGACATTATGAGAAAGAGAAAATGGAATGGATAGGAGTAGTGGGTGATTATGAGAAGAGCAAGAAAGGTTAAATTTGAAGGAGACAAGGGTACAAAATAGAGGGATGAAGATGGAGGAGGAGAAAAAAATGGAATGAAAGGGGAGGAAGAGGATAAAAAAAGATGGAGGAGAGGGTAAGGGAAGGAAAGATGAACATGAAAGGAAAAAACAAGAAAATGACAAAGTAAAGGGTTAAATTATGAAAAAGGGAGAGATTTATTCAAAATGAAAGGCATGAAGGAGGGTGAAGTAGATGAAGGGAGAGAAGTAATGGAAAATGAAAGAAATGATAGAGAAAAACATATTGAAGGAACCAGATCATGGTGAGGAAATCCAAGGAAAATAATAGGGAACTGACAACATGGAAATGCGTGTGGATGGTGGGATGATAAAATAGATGGGACAACGCTGAAGAGCCAGGTTATCAATGGGGAGGTAAGAGGGAAAAATGAAGTAAAAATGGGATGAATATGATATAGAGCAAGTGAAATAAGACAAGGAGAAGAAAGGATGAGAGGATAATAGAGAAAATTATGCAGAAGGAAGGGAACTAAGAATGGATATATTCAGTAAAGAGTGAGCAGTATTAGAAATGTAAAGAGAAGATAGAGGGAAGGAATGAAACAGATTGGAAAAGATGCAAAGATAAGAGAGATGAGGATAAATTGATAACGAGAAGATAGATAGAGGGTGTATGATGAAGACGATAAATAAATTGAAAAGGAAGAATGGAAGATGGAGAGGTGGTGAAGAAAAATTGAGGAAGGGATGTTAGGAGAAATCCACCGATAATGATCGGTAGGGAAGGATGGGAGGAAAGGTGAGAAGAGGTAAAAAATAAATGAGGAATGAAAGAGGGAATGCCAATGAAGGGACGTTAGGATAAGTCCCCTAATAATGATCAGAGGGCACATAAGAAGGAAGGAATGAAGATAGAATGAAGGAGGTCAAAGAGAAGGAACAAGGCTGTGTAGAATGGGGAGTGATTTTTAGGAGAATTCCACCAATAATTATTAGTGTGGAAGATGGTGATGAAATAATATTAGGTGAATACCAACAATAATGGAGAGTAAGCATTAGAATAGATATGTGGGAGAATTCTAGAAGATGGAGTGGAAATAGTAAAGAAAGGGGGGATAACGAGTTGTGCAAGGATGAAGGTGAGGAGAGGATGTAATGGATGAAGATGAATGAGGTAAAGATGAAGAAACAAGACATGAAATGAATGGGAAAGAAATGGTTAAGTAATAGTTCCAAGCGAGGGATGATGGAGATGAATAGTGGGAAAACATGATGTAGTATTTGCGAGAATGGAAGATGAGGTGAGAGGGTGTGATGATGGGGAATGATGAGAAAATATAGATGGCGATGATTTGGAGTGATGGGAAAGTGTTGGATGATAGATCATCCTTAAGAGGGACTCTTAAATAAGATCACCATGCTGGAGGAGTGGTTAAGAAGATCTCTAAACCAGCAGTGATGATATGCAAGGAGAAAGACAACATTATAATGGGTATAGGTGTGGAATGGTTGACTGGAATAGATGAATACGATGAGAGGCAGGAGAAATAAGATGAGGGAAATATGGTGAGATATAGGAAGGAAGGATGACAGATCAACCTTAAGAGGGTCTCTTAAGTAAGATTACCATGCGACAGGGATGGTTAAGTAAGATCGCCAAGCCGAAGAAGAAGAATGATGAGAAGATTTAAGTGAGGGTATGACAAGATGGATTGAAGGGGAACCCTCAAGTAAATTTTCCATACTATGAAAGTGTTTAAGTAAGATGGCCAAATAGAAGAAAAATACTAGGAAGGATGAGAAAAGAGTGAGTGGTGTATGCCAAAATGGAACAAAAGGTGAAAAGAGGTGATAACAATGTGATAATAAGGAAACAAAGGAGTGTGACATGAATAGATCGAGGGATATATGTAGTGTAGATGGAGAGTGTAAGGGTAATCCTTAATTGGGATGCCCATGGGGTGGGAGTGATGATGCAATAATATCAAACGAAAGAGGCAAAGCAAAAAGTTGGGAGGAAATAAAAGGAAGACACACAAAGTGGTGAAAGGGGGAAAAAGGTGAGAAGGATTGTATGGGGATAAGTGGTGATGAGTGTAAATGAGGAGCAAAGAGAACTGGATTAAAGAAATTTTTGACCATGATGGGGGATAAGAAGTTGTAGGATAAAAAAACTCTTCTTGAGAGGGGTCCTCAAGCAGGATTCATAAACTGGAAGGCAAATCAAGAAGAATTCCCAAACTAAAAAGTGTATAGATAGTAACATAATTCATGGGATTATGGATGATGGTCAGATGTGCCATCCTTAGAGGTAAACAAATAGATATAGAATTCAAGATTTGAAATGGAATAATATGATTTGAAATGGAAGAATATGATTTTGATAAAAGATGACCTTAATGAGATAAATGACACAAGACTGTACTAAGGAGGATACGGGGAAACCATGCTTCAAATTGGATTGGAGGTAAACAAGATAGGGGTCCACTCAAGACATTGAACTTGCAACCCATAATAGGTGTTAACACATAACCAATGATAGTTAGTTATGCCAAAAGAACATGAGGGAAATATTGATGCCAGATGCTAATGAAGCTAATGTCATCACAAAAAATGGGTTGGATATGTAACTTATACATGGGAAGAGGGATCTCCATAGGTGGTTGTTCTTAGAACCACACCCCACCTCTGGGAAGGGGGAAGATTCAAACTGATCAATGCAGGAATTCTGCAATGTATATATGAGAAATCTTATCGATGCGAAGAGATTTTTGAGGATGTAATGACATGTAGAAGGTTTATCAATGCGAGAAGCATTTTCTGCCATGATAAGAGAGTAGCCATCCTTCGAGGGTATGGTCTACTTTTTGCTTTTGATTTTGGATTTTTTTTTTTTTACTTTTGGATGGCAGGATAAGATATGCATGATAGTTTTCCTTCAGGGGATCAATTTATTATTGTATGATTTGAATGAACAACTATCCTTCAATGGATAAGTCTAATTTTTTTTCATCGTATGATTTTAGTGAACAATTTTCCTTAAAGGGATCAGTCTATTTTTGGATAAAATAGCATGAGATATGAGCATCCATAATTTATACTTTCATTTTTATGGGTAAGATCTGGGTATAGCTAGGTAGACCACCTAAGAGGGGATAAAGGTGTACAAGATACATCCTTGGACCCTTCACATGGCTTCAATAAGTGAATGAGAGTGTGATGGATGTAATTATCACAGAGCTCTCACTAGAATAGGGATAACCTATCCTTCAAAAAATGCTATGGACATATCTGTGGTGCCCATATTTAAGGTCATGACTAGGAAACTGATGACAGACCACATAATTATAAATCATTACAATGATAGATATAAGAGGTTCATGATGGAGGAATGATCTAAGGATATAACTAAGTGCTCTTTGGTAGATATGCTAATAGTAGAATGGTTGCAAGTGCAACTACATTAAAGTGTTCTATCTCTGGTTTACCACCAAGGGAGGGAAGACAGTAAAGTTATGAAAGGATGAGATGATAGCTTGTAAAGGATTAGATGTGATAGACAAGTGGAAAATAAAACCATGTCCTTAAGGAAGTGAAAATATGACCACAATGGTGGAAAATAATTGGTGCCCCAAGAGATACAAAAATGTGGACACAATGGTGGATCTTGATGAAAAATACGGAAAAAATGGTCCCTCAACAGAAGGAAAAACATGACCTCAAAGGAGGAATTTCATGAAAATAAATGGTCCCGTGATGGAAGGACGAATATGGCCTCAAAGGAAGACTTGAACTGATATTTGGACTAGACAAAAGTTGGATTCAAATTGGACAAGATGGATTGAATGAAATTGGATGAGGTTAAATAAAGTGATGTCAAGAGTGAAGTCCCCCAAAATTAATGGGGTTGTATGGATGGATAAGAGATAAAGTGATGCATAAGTGATGCAAAGGATGAGTGGGGGCCATCCCCATAGTGATTAAATGTGGATGAGTTTAGATAGGATTGTTTTGGACTTGAATGAGATAAACAGTTGGAGACCACAAGTTTGCTTGGAAAGATAAGCATTATTGATGAATACTGAAGGACCTTCTTTAGGAGGTATGTCATGTGGAAGAGGGATGTTAAGGGATGATATGGATAGAAGAATCATGGGAAACCCAATGGATGGGATACAAATTAGATTAGATGTAGATGGAGAAATATGTTTCCCTTGAATGAGGAAATCATCTTTCTCAATAAGGTTATGGCTGATTGTTTGAAAGGCCTTACAATGTTCAATGTCATGGCTCAGGGTACGATGATAAGCAAAAATGCAATTGATATTAAACCACAATGGATTTGGATTATAGGGATTAAAGGATTTAATGGGAGGAAGTGTGAAGGCAGATATTCAAGTTAAATGTCAAAGGATATCTACGTAGGACCCGATTGAAGTGTTGAAAAACAAATAACTCCTATGATGTTTTGGTTTGGACTTAGGTACAGATGTAGATTTTATGGGTGAATTAGATGTCTCAAAAGAAAAATCAAATTTGATTGGAGGACTAGATTGTTTGGGTGTTGCTATATTATTTCGAGATGTCGTAGATGAAGGGATTGTCCCTAAAATAGATGTTGCAACATTGGATTGTTGAAAAGAGGGAAGATCTAACTTTTTATGAGGATGGGTAGGAGATTTTTGGGGATGTTTTCCATGAGGCTTGGATTTTGATCGAGAATATTTACCCTTGGTGGGGATTACAATAATTTCAACTAGAATATCTAAATATTGTAGTAGTGTAGGTAAGAATATTAGTGGAGGAAGAGGTGTTTGTATGATGTGATTATTGAGGTCTATGTGGGATGTGAATTGTATAGGTTTTGGATTGGCCAATGTGGAATCAAATAATTTTGTAGTGGAAGAATGAAAACCATCTTTATTTGACTTAGGTGGAGGTGTTTGTTCAATAAATGTTTCAAAGGGTATCTTTGATAGGGTTAGAGATCGAGAAGATTTGGTCATTGTGATAGAATGATCAGATAAAGAATATTGGGATAGAACAGGTGATGTGGCCATGGGCAAGGATATAGGTAAAGATGTCAAGGTAGGGATAGGTGGATTTATTGATATGATAGATGTAGGGGTAGTTGGGATAGATAGGGATGTAGGAATATTTGGGATATTTGGAGATGTGGGTGATGGGCATGTTTGATGTAGATGTAGTTGAGGGGTTGAATATGACAGGTTGGGGCACAAAAGATGTGTGTGGATGTGGTTAAGGTCAGTTGGTGTGGTTGGTATGAAAGAAGTGTGGAAGGAGGAACTGGGATTAACTCTAAGCATGGTATAATGGGTGAAGGTGGAATGGATGTAGATAAGGTAGTCAAATCTACTGAAGGGGATGTGGTAACCAATGGAGTAGACATGATAGGTAATGCAGTAAATGTAGGAGTAATATTAGGTGTAGAAGTAGTTGGGAATGGTTACTTTCATAAATGTTTCGAATGATATTTTTTCTAATGGGGTTGATGTTGGAGGTGGGGTTGCAAAGGTACATGTGGTAGAAATGAGTTTAGTTGGGATGGTTGTTAGAGATGAGTGATGTAGGTGTAGTAATAGGTGTGTTTGATGCAAATGTGGGTGAAGGCATAGATGTGAGAGATGTAGGGATAGGTGTGGATATCAATGGGGCTGAAATAGGTGCTAAGGATGAATCTGATGTGATAGATTGGGGCATGATTGAAGTGGATGAAGTAGATGGTATAGTCAAATTTTATGCAGATGTGGTAAGGGTAGAAGAAGGTGTAGGTTCAAGACAAGTAGTAAAAGTTGATATAGGTGTGATAGTTGTAGATACGGAAGATTTCAAATAAGGAGTGGGAATAATGTCCAAGGTAGGAACATGTGGAGTTGTTGATGAGATAAGATCTTGATTGACGGTGTCAACAACATAAGAATTTAATAGTTGAGATGTAAACGGGGTGAGTTTGATTTACTTAGTGGTTGATTAGGAAAAGGTTGCGTAATTTTGTTGAGGGGTTGGCTAGATGAAGTGGTGGAGGTGTCGATTTGGATATCCCCTTTATTGATGAGTTGTTGGATACAATATTTGAAAGAACGATATTTCTCAATGTCGTGACCTTTGACCCGATGATATTTACAATAGTGGGCTTCGTGATACCAAATAGACTTGGCTTGCGAATTGTCCACGGGTCGTATGGGAGGAAGTTGGATGGAGTTTATGGCCATCAACTTGTCAAATACGGAGCTATAGGATTCTCCCAAGGGGGTATAGTTAGCTATTGATTGTGGGGCTCATTGTCGTTGAGGCCATGTGTTAGATGTAGATATGGACGAGGGCTTAATGACCACGACATTGGCCATACCCTTAAATGTGTCGTTATGTGTGGATGGTTTAGTAGATTCAATTTTAGTTTCAATTGATTTGAGTTTAAGATGACCATGTTCAATGGCATGGGTTTCGAGTTTGCGAGCCATGGTGAAGGCTTTGTCAAAGGTTCGGAATGACTGGATTTACAAAGTATAAGATATATGTTTTGCACATGATCACGAGAAGAGTTTGATGAGTTTAGTTTTTGGAAGAGTGAAGGATAATTGGTTTATAATGCCATGCCATCATGCGAAAAATTCGGCAATGGATTTGTCATCAAACTGTCAGATGGTGTATAGGTCAGTGATAGTAGTTTGACATGTAATGTTAATAGAAAAGTGTTCTAAAAATAGTTGCGCAAGCTGGGCGAAAGAGAATATGGAATATTACAGGATATGGTTGTACCAGTCCAATGTGGGACCAGACAAGGACATGGGGAAAGTGCAAAGCAGTAGATCATGATCATGTGTAATAAGACAACATGCATGTTTAAATGCATGGAGATGCTGTTGGGGATCTTCCTTGTTGTTGAACTTAGTAAACTAAAAAAATTTCCAATGAGGAGGGTAGGTTTTGATTGGAACCGACGGATGAATCGGTTCATTACAGATTTGTTCGTAGGATAATGTATCCTTGGGTGCCAAGGTAGCAGCTTCTAAACTAGTCCAACCTATTCATTAAAGCATGAATAGGATCATTTGACACGATGTTAGGTTGAGATTGGATTGGTTGTGTGGCATGAAATGTAGCTTGATTAGGTGGTTGATAAGATTGTGAATGTATGGGAATTTGTGGAATCAGTTTGATAAGGTGGTTGATAAACTTATGGGTGGGATGTTTGTGAAATCGTTTGATAAGACAGTTGATTAATTTGTAGATGTGTGGGTGTTTGGGGAATTGTTTGATAAGGTTTTTGATAAATTTATGGGTGGGATGTTTGTGGAATCATTTGATAAGGATTAAAATATGTCATTGGTTGAGATGGGATATTTGCTGCGCTGATTGATGTTAAGAAATAGGGATGCAATGTGATCATTGAGACTGGGTAGTTTGTTGTGCTAAATGATGCATGGATGTACGAGTGTTACGAGATTGAGATGATTGGAGCATATGATGGGTAGGAACGTAGGTATTAAGAGGTTGAGATTTTTGATGGGCATACTAGTAGCGGATGAAATAGAATTGACAAAAAGGGATGTGGGTGGAATGTGATCCACCAATTGAGGAGATTGAGAGGATTGAGATATTGTGGGGGATTTATGAAATAAGAAATCATATATGGGGTTAGGAGGAGGTCCAAGAGTTTCTAAAGGAGATTCGAAGATGGTGGTGTGGTTGGTTTAGGAAGATTAAATTGGAAAGAGATACGGGGATTAGTATCAAGGTGGGGGATGATATTGGATGACATGGTTCTCATGAGGTGAGACCATGGAGACTGGAGGTTGGGTAACCGAAGGCGTGGTTTCGAGTTTAGAATCTTGTCAGGAGAGATCGTTAGGAGAACTAATTTTATTAGGTGGAGGACATTGTTGTTTTATTTCGATTTGAGAGAGAATTGACAATAGGTGTGAAATAGAGAAACATCTGTTTATGTAATTTGTTGACAAACAAATCAAGAAACATTTTTTTATCATCATGTTTAATTTAGAGGATGTGAACAGAAAAGTGGATAACAAAGGTGCCTAGAGAACAGTAGTCTAAGGTTGGTTTCATGCAGTTTTGGCTAGGGAAATGTCTAAAATGGTTTCTTGTTGGGTGTTCAAATCCCAATCAGTGAACCAGGTGAAAGGAGTGTTTTGATGTGTTGATTTTGTTTATGAAGTCTCAGGTAGTGTGTGATAAGTGAAATGCAGAAGGTTAAACCCCTATTTAGGCTATGTGAGCAGGCATGATGTACTGGGTTCATTTTAGACCAAATTCGAAATGTGAAGTTTGATGCAGAAAATCATGCAAGAAATGGAAATTACAATGAAAAAAGGAGAAATAGAAATTAAAAAAAACAAGGAATACCTAGAGAGCACTTGTTCCTTTTTATATGGTTGCACGATGTTTGGAGGTACTAATCACTGACTCAGAACATCCAATGACTGTAAAATTGCATTGTTCAAGACTATAAGAGGGGTTTGGCGAAAGAAATTTTAGGTGTGTTTGTTTTTTGTTTTGTTTTTTTAATAGTAGTCTTTGACAACGTAAGTGAGTGGGCACAAAGTCGTAGACGATATCCTGCAAAATCGAAGAACACGATTAGTTGCTTGGTCATAAATGATGTTAAGGAAAATAGAAAGATCATAAGATAGTTGTATGATATGTAAAGTAATAGAAAACTAAATAATCGGGAAATGATAGTGTACAAATTAAATAAGAACATCAAAATGACCTAAATAAAAATAACCATAATTATTGATTTAATATAATATATTAAAAAGGAGTGGATAATGATAGAGATCAAAGACATTTGGGTAATTGATGTAACGTATTGAGTTGAATTTAATCAATGAAAAATAATTGGAGTAATAAATCAAAATTAAAAATAATAATGCTACTTATTTGTGACAAAGACTGGCAACAAACAAAACTTGACATAGATGGCATGACCTGACAAAGAGATGATGTGTAGCCCAAGCCACAAAGAAAATTGTCGGTTACTCCTTTTAAAAATTTTCCTCAACTACGTCAACCCATGCATGTGGGGTCAAAAAATCGACTTCCCATCACAACAACAAATGGTGGATCATTTTGTTGGACTGATAAACCAAATCAAATCCCACTTTTAGGAGAAGCAACGTCAAAAAATGAATTATTGTTTGGCCGGATAGACTGGTTGATCTTACTGCACATGGACATGGCTCTTCACATGTTTGATAACATAATGAGACTCATAGAAAATCTAAACGAGGAATATATAATTGGCTATGGTGTTACAAGCACTGTTTGTAAATGTGTTTAAAAAAATTGGAAGTCACTTGCTATAACGAGACTATACGGTCACTGCCCACAGAGCCTGCGTGAATTTAAAACTGAACTAGAAACAATTGGATGCATCAAGCGTCAAAATCTTGTGAGTCAGCGTAGATGTTCACCTTCTCTACAAGGGAAGTCATGGGTAAATAGTTTTTGTTTTCATTACAAGATGGTCTGTAAAACACAACGACGATTGTTTTTGGTGTGTAACTGATGGTCAAAGACCAGAAGATAAAGCCAACATAAATAAGTGTGCCGGTTATCAAGCACTGTGTTGATATCTCCGGATCTATATATTACATGATCGAAACATCATCTTGATGTGATATGAGTTTAATCGTGGCTATTTAAACATGCCAGAAATGTTAAATCGATATGGACAAAATACAAGAATATTAAATCGATATGGACAGAATATGTTTAAATCGATAGCTTCCCAAACTTCACGATTATCACTAGAAGAAAGTGACTCATCTGAGATTTAGATGAATAATATTTGGTAAGTGGAAATTTAGATCAAATGATGCCTTCTCAGGCACACCGAATTCATCTTACAGAGAGGAGTTGGAAATTGATGGTTGTGTCGGTTAGGGACTAAGTGAAGGTTTGTTTGGGCATTGAGTTGAAAGTATGTGGGAGGCTAGTATACAGACAGGTTTGAGAATGGTTCGTATGGATCACGAGGCCAATGTGTGAAGAATATGTGATTTGTGGAAGGATGTAGATGTTTGGCCAGGGAGAGAATAGGAAGGAGAAGGATAAGGAGCGAGTGTAGTAGCTCGCTGATGATTGGTTCGACAAGGAAGAAGCTTGGTGTGCTGAGGAAAGGATAAATGGAGCATGCTCAAGGAGCGAAGGGAGAGGGTGGGTATATGGGTCGGTTGGGAATGGAGAGGTGAGAACGGCTGTGAGTTCAGTGGGAAGTGAAGTGAGTCGAGGGAGAGCTCGGTGAGTTGAAGAGTTGAGGAGGAATGGGGAAATCAGGATCAATCGAGTTGGGAATTAGGTACATAGTGAGTCGTGGTGAGCTGGAGTTAGGTAGAAGGGAGAGGTGAGGGCTTCTATGGGTTGAGGGGAGTGAGGTGATGACTCGGTCGAGCCAGGAGGAGAGAGATAAGAATAAATAGGAATTATTACTAGCAATCGCATGTGTACAATGCAATGTGAACGCCGAACGGTATATGTTATTTGATTTAGAGGGCTAGTTTTTACTTTTGTAGTTGATGTTGATAAGGGGTGTGATTGATTTTGTAAGTGTAGGAATATAGATGAACCATTATGTTTAAATATTTTATCTCTACATTTCAAATTTGTTACAAATTCGTACATATACATTTGCAAATCTTATACATTGATTTGTCAGCTTGCAGATTTGGAGGGTAGAATATGTTGCAAGTATGTTCAACCGTGAAGTAGCTATATCAGGGTGCATCGTACACATTACCCAAATAATTTTTTTTTGCAAAATTTTCAGGAACAAAACGTTTTAATGCACCATATTCTGGAGCAATTTTTTTGAAATTAAATTTTCCAAATACAAATCTCTCTTTTGAAAACAGATCAAAGTTTCCATAGTGTGAGGCTTTATCTCAAGATTACTCGATACTTCAATTTTATTGCACACAAAAAGAAACTACCAAACATCTAGATTTGAGTGAAGTTGCTTATTTCTTCTTACTTTGGTAAGACATCCGTTTAGATATCTGTAAACAAAGCCTCCTAAAATATACTGCAATCCATTCCTTTAGATTATATTGATAATATCATTTTGAAAGTAAAAATGTGTCATAAAATATATTGAACTCATTCCTTGATATTTCGAAATTTCTTGAGAACAATTACGAAGCTGAGAGTTATGAATGGACCATACCCTTGAATCTCCCAAGCTACTAACAACAAAACATTGATAATTTTTAATAGCATTTTAAAATCTAAATTGCTTTCAAAATTGTGCTTTGTATAGCAAAAACATCAATTCCTCTACAGATTAAAAGATATTAATATCAATATATATTTCCAACAGATTATGCTTTCTTCGAGAATAACACTCATCCAGTGGTTGATGGGTGACATCTTTATACCAATGCTTTTGATGGAAATTTTGATACCCTTGTGGCAGCCATGATTAGAATTGGCTTTGGCCAATCTCCAATCATTATTGGAGAAATTGGGTGCCCAAGTGATGGGGCCATTGTTGCAAATATCAGCAATGAAAAAAGATTCAACCAAGGATTGGTGAACCATGTACTGAGCAACAAGGGAATACCCCTTAGACCTGGTGTTCCACCTATGGAAGTATACCTATTTGGTCTACTGGATGAGGGCCAAAAGAGTGTCATGCCTACGAACTTTGAAAGACATTGGGGTATCTATACCTTTGACGGCCACCGCCTTGACTTGGGAAAAATATTTAAAGGTTTGGTGAATGCTGCGAATGTTCCATATCTTCCTTCGAGATGGTGTGTTGCAAATTCCAACTATGATCTGTCCAGTGCTTCGAACTATGCACAACTTGCATGCTCAAGTGTTGATTGCACAAGACTTCTTTATGGAGGATCTTGCAATGACGTTGGAGAAGTAGGTAATGTTTCTTATGCTTTTAACAACTACTATCAACAACAGAATCAAACAAAAGGAAGTTTTTATTTTAATGGGCTGGGAATGATAATTTTTTTGGATCCCTCAATTGGGGATTGTCGTTTCCTAGTTGGGATTAGAGACTCCTTTGCTTCTGCTCTACATACGACTTCAAGAAATTTTCTTTCAGCCCAGTGGATAGTTCTGATGGGTTTACTAACTCATGTTTGTCTTCGATTGTCTACTGATCTCCACATGCCACCAATTTATAACCACTGTATATTCTAAACCTTCATCCTCATTCATCTCCCGCCCACCTGTTGTAGCATGCAAACAAAACCCCACATCAAACATAATCTGCCTGCAAAAATAGTCAGAGAAATCGAGATAAAAACATGGTGAAGAAGGGCTTTACAATTACCAGATACAAAATTTTCTTAACCGTCATTTCGGTCGTCAACATTAATTGCAATGCAAAAACGTCCAAACCGCTGTCAAATTTGACACAGTCGCAAAAAAGTCTGCAAGGGCCTTTCCCAAAGGAGAAATTCCTTCGGTGTAATAACAAGGTAAATATTACTTAAATAATTAAAACACAGTTTATGTCGTAGCGGGAGAAGGGCCTATTCAAAATGGATGAAATGAAAACCAAAATGACCATGAGAATAAGATGATCATGGCGAGGGTGATAAATCACATGAAAGAAGAGAAGAGAAAGTGACGCCTAATGAATGCATTGAACCTATATTGTGATACTCTTTGTTCAAGGAGAGAAGAGCAAGCGACGTCTAATGAATGCATTGACCCTATATAGCTGCTATTTTCCACTTCTTTCTGAAGAATTTTTATAAATTATATTTCAGATAAAATTGTGGGTAACATTCTCTCTGCAATTGGATTCTCTCTTGCATTAAAGAAATCGTAAGAAATCTATGATTGTGGATTAATCGTATTCATTAATAATTACAATCCATTAATTGGCATTGCACTTTGGTGATATATGCTCAAATTTCTTCATATGCGCATAATTTAAATTATTTTCGAGAGCAGTCTCACATTACAGGTGGAAACTATATGGTTATGGATGTCTCACAAATTTGGAACACGTTTCTTGTTGATATATGAAATTGACATCAATTTATTTAAGCCCCACAGTCTGTTTCAAATGATAACATTTTGGAATGTGACACAAGCAGTTATCAAGGATTGTTATTTTCAATATATTCTTAAAGATTACTGCCGTAAGACTCCAGGAACAAATCCACATGGTGGGCTATAGTAGCACATAAATGTTTATAAAATTGAATTTCGTGGTTATTGCATTTCATTATCCTAAATATTTTCTTTATGGCTCTTGTTTGGTTTTGGCCTGCCTGGTTAATTCTTGGACCACTAAGATCATCAGTTCTTATCTTGCCAGGCTCTGTGTATTATTTGTGTTAGAATTTAAGCGGTTGACACATCATTATTTGTCTATTTTGTATTTCTCTGAATTAGACATCAATCTGACACTGGACTGTAGTTCCTGCCTTGCAAAGAACCTTCCAAAAACTCTACATCAAACATAATTCGACTGCAAAAAAATTCAGAGAAATAGAGAAAAAAGCACGGTGAAGGAGGACTTTACAATTACCAGATACAGAAATTGAAGGCGCCATTGCCAAGCGCTGCATGGCCAAACAATCCATGAAAATAGGCAGGAAAATCTAAACCGTCATAGTGCCCGTCTTAACCGTCATTTCGACTGTCAACATTAATTGCAATGTAAAAAACGTCCAAACGGCTGTCAAATTTGACACAGTCGCAGAAACGTCCGCAAGGGCCTTTCCCATAGGGGGAACGCCTTCGGCGTAATTATTGTTTTGTTTTTAATTTGATTTTTTGTTGATTTAAATAAATGAATATAGACTATTATGTTTTAAAATAAAAACTATAGATTATTATGTTTTGAATTAATAACTATAGATTATTATGTTTTTAATAAATAACTATAGATTATTATGATTTGAAAGGCGAGATCTAAATACAGTTGGAATTTAAGATCTAAACGAAGATATATACATATTTTGTTGGGTCAACTCAAAGGTACTTGAAAAGCAAGATATACATTTATTGTATGACTAAGATCGAAAACAAAAGCCACACGATAAGATTAATTTCTAGATTTGTGTCCCATGTCAGTAGAACTGAAGTATGAATTGTTTTTTTATTGTTAGTTGAATATTAGTAGTTAATGAATAATAGAAATAAACTGGATACTAACTAGAAAAAAAAAAATCAAGTCGGTTGAAAACGGGAAGAACACTTACATATATGACGACACAAACTAGTGAATGCAAGAAGCATACCACACTGACAGAGATAACACTAAACTCTACAAATAAGTGAATCGAAAAATGAAATGTTCACGAGAGATATCTAAATGAGGGAGATATGAAACAAAATGACTATTATACTTACAATACCTATACAAGATGAGAAAAGGAAGATAAAAACAAATGACAAGAACTTGGGTCTGGTCCCACCAGGCATGCCATAATATTTTAAAGGAAACTTCATTCTTGCACGGGTGAATGTCGATACTGAAAGCCGCCAACAACTTCGAATAATGGAGAGCTTAGTACCTCGGATGTGGATGTAGATCTATCGGTGCCAAGGAGAGAGATGTGTGATAATACTTGCAAAAAAATACGCCCAATAAAACAAGCAGCGAAGCACTGCATGTGGGAGATATTGACAAGATTCTCATCTACAGTGTCAGAGGTTTGACATGGTTTAAAAACTCATCCCTTTTAATCTAAAACCTTGAAAATAATTTCCAAAATTTCCAACTTTAAAACTTGTTTCAAAATTTTCTTCTTACTAGCAACCTTCAAGCTTCAAGATTTGTTTCAGAGTTTTCCTATCATTCTTATTATTATTTTAAAGGAGGGGGGAAAGGGCCATATTTATAGCATGAATATGGATTAAAATTGAGTAACCGAGGTTTGCAAAATTAACCTTGCTTAATGGGACATGATTAGAAGTTGATTTGACTCTGGGGCTCATGATTTAAAAAAAAGAAAAGGTGTGATGTGGAGTGGGGGCATGATTTGAAAAAAAGAAAAAGTATGAGTAGTGAATCCCATGTGGATTACTTTACACTATTAAAAATTTGAATAAGATATCGGATTTTGATGTATTTGGATTTTAGAATTATTAAATTCATGGGTGGGGTTCATGAATTAAGAATTTTGGGGGGATTGATTATTAGGTGGGGTGTTAGATTAGATTTGATTGAATTGAGTTTGATTAAGTGGGGAACATTCGGGGTTCTTAATTTGGATGGTTTTTGGATTATTTAATTATGAGATGGGATGATATAACCTAATTGAGATAATTGATTATTTAACATATAATGAGCTTTAAGTATTTGAAAGGGGATCAATTAAGTTATAAGATTAATTAATTGAACACACATTTTTGGTGGGAAATGAGCTTTGCTTGGATAAGCCTATTGAAGGAGAGAAAACGTGGGGTGATACCAAAATTTGGTGTCTACGCTACAAACCAAGTGCAACCATATGATGTGCTTCCTTGCTCATCTTCCTTAACACTGCTTGTAGATTCAGAGCATCGAAGCTCTTAAGGAGGTCCCAAACTTTGTGTTTATAAGCTTTAAGAAGCTTATTCTTCGTCGCGCACTTGTTTGTGACGTGATGGATGACCAATTATGTGTCACCAAATATTTGCAGAGCCTTGATCCTTTTCTTTTCAGCAATGAGAAGACCATGCACCGGTGCTTCATATTTGGCTACATTGTTGGAGCATGCAAATTGTAACCTGTGCGTGAAGAAGAATTTCTCATCCTTGGGAGAAATGAGAACAACACATGTGCTTGCGTCATTTGTGTTTTTGGAGCTGTTAAAGTACAACTTCCATAGACCAGAATTTTCTTCATTTTGCTTAAGTGTGAGCAACAACACAAATTCTTCTTCAAAGATGTAATTATAAGAACCAAGCCCAGTTTCAAAAGCTTCAAGCTCTTCAACATATGGATCAAATTTACAATGCCTTTCTTCCCACTCATCTAACACTAAATCGGGTATAGGAGGGGGAATAAGTTGTTCTTTAGAAATTGAAATTTGTTCTTGGCCTTCCTGGATCAAGCATTTAGCTTGGAGAGGGGATGGGTCATATGAATCAACATGATAGGAAAATATTGGATTAGCTTGTATGGTAAACCGGGTACCATACCTTGTTCTTAATAACATATGAGACCAATCAAAAAATAAGTAACCACCCACTTTAGTAGTAAAATCCCTTAATAAACACAAGGCAAAAAAAGGAGGTAGGTTAATGATTGACACATCTCAAGTTATTGTGAGGCTTGGACATGCATGGAAGGTTAACTCAAGATCCTTAATGACTCCTAAAGTGGTAACAATTGAAACATCAAGTTGAAAGACTCCTTTGGACAAAGGGATATAGTTAAAACCTAAGACATCAACAATTTTTTCAGGCATGACAAAAGTACTAGGGCCTAAGTCAATCATACAATTATCCATAAGGTGTTTACCTATGATCAAGGACATATAGAAGGGTGGGGGTTTGATAACCCTACTTACTTGTTTCTCCTCTACTTGACAGATATTGACAACAACATGGGGTTTTTGAACAACTGGGTCAATGTGCGGGAGTTGCGCCAGAGCTTCATACAACATATCGCATTGAGATGGAATGGTCAAGGTGTCCCACATTGTGACATTTACATGTGTCTTTTTCATTTTGTCCATAATGTTGAATGGAAGGCCCATTAACTTATGCATTTGAGGCACAACAACATATTTTCTTGATTGTTCAGGTGCAGAGGCAGGGGCGTTAGCTTGCATAGAGGCTTGACCTACCAAAGGAGGGGCACACGCTACTTTTGATGGAGTATTGCATGGAACCTCACGCGCAGGAACCATTGCACCATGACTTTTGTTTTGATGAGTTGCTTTCTTATGATTTTGAGGATCGACTTGTGTGACATGAGTTGGAGGTTGCACTCCCGAATCAAACATTATTTTCTTGTACCTTATGTTATCAAAAACCTGGGCGCGTAATTTATTTGTGTCATTTGTAGCTTGATTAATTACACAGAAGTCTTCGGCACTAAAGAACATAAGGTTAGCTTCAGGAACTTCTAGCTTTTCTTGATTCTTAGGCTCATTTGCACTTATGGAAGGTTCACCAATAGAAGTAACTTGAATCATGTAATCCTGCGCACGTGTAACATTGGCGCAGTGATTCTAACCATGAGGCATATTACAAGGAAAGCACCATTCTAACTCTTGATCCATATTATTATGAACTAGAACTAATGCTTGGTTTGCGTTGGGTGTTGGAAGTAGTTGCGTATGAGGAACTACTTGCAATGGGAGGTGCGCTTTAGCATGTCATTTGTCATTTTGTTGGTTCTACCCAAATATTTTATTTGTATATTGATTTCTGAAAGGTTGATGCCTATGGTTATACCCTTAATTAGAACTATTTCTGAAGGTTTGCGCCTGTTGTTTCTCTAATGATATGACTTTATTGGATAAGTTCCTAATCATGGCCTTTATTTCTTAATCTTCCTTTTGCTACGCGGGAGAATAGAATATGGATGCAGTAGGTTAAGCACTCTCCTAAGGAATATAGGAAACAAAAGGCTGAGACGCGTGAGACATTTCTAGGAATAAGGGTGTAGGTGGTCTAAGAGCTAACTTTCCCACCTGGATGAGACTAGTCTCTGCCCTTATTGTAATGTTATAAGCAACAAGTAAGGTTCTACCCCCCATGGACTGAATCATGACTAAAATGTCACTATCCAAATCCCAAAGATAATACATGAAATTATATTAGACTGTGGGCCTTACCACTTGAGGGATTATGTCCCAAGTCTTCTAGAATCTGATATTAAAATCAATCATCTACTCACTGGGTGCTCTTTTTGTTGTCGTCAATTGCTCCACCAAGGACGGGTGATTTGACTTATCTTCAAAATAGTTGCAAAGAGTTGTTCTAAGCTCATCCTAGCTGGAAATAAATGCAGGCATCAGGATTCTCTAGCACTGAAGCTCTTTTCCCTTGAACGAAGCCGCAAGCAGCCTAACTACTACACCATCATGCTTGATCAAATAGATAGAGCACACATTGCTCATGTCCTAAATGTGCTCAAGAAGGGTGAATTTATTCTCACTAGTGAAATATGAAATGTTTTAAAGTGCGGATGTTGCCATATCATGTTGTGCATTGAGAATAAGGGGACTTACACTAGTGAAGTTGACAAAGTTTCTTGGAGGTGGTGGATTTGCCATAGTAGCTTGCATAGGTCTACTAAGAGGAGTGGAAAGTTCACGACATGTTGGAGATGGATATGCACACACAATAGTTTTGTTGCGTATTCTTCTTCGAGAAAGCTGGAGGTACTCAGAGGATTCTTCAACCACTGTACTTTTTCTGGTATGTATTCTTCTCATGAAAGGTGCATAGACTGCTAAAACAATATATATGAGTGTCGGGAGTCACCATATGTGTTAAACAAGCCTCCAAAGGATGGAAATCACTAAGTCACACAATAGAACTTGGAAATTATGAAATTTAAGCTTTAAATGTTGGTCCCACCAGGTATGTCAAAAATTGTTGGAGCTAAAACTTGCACCTAGATCCCAGATCATGTTAAACTGGGTAGTTGAGGAAACAATGGGATTGTCTCCAAGTTGTGGGACCTTGTGTGCTTGAGACATACCTTCGAAGAAGGCCGGTTCCTCTGCCTATTTCTACTACTACTGCAACTCTTAATGCTGAATTGGAAATCCTAAGCTAAAACATGCCAAGGGACCAGGTATAGAAGGATATGTAGGAATGGAAAACTTATCTAAGTGAGGTGATAACAACATAAAGAAAGGGGAAGAACACGATCAGGTTTAAGTGAAAATGAAGGAAAATGCGCAGAGGAAGGCTAGACATGTGTAGCACATACTAGAATGCAGTTGTATAATCGTTCTTAATGGACACAATTAGAAAAGGAAATGCAAGGCACATGAGGAGGCACAATAAGCACACACCGCAAGGGAAGGCAAAAAAGAAGAATAAAAACAAGTTAAGGCTTTCTATTACTTCTAGAGATGTACAATCTTTTACAATGGTGTATGAGGCTGATATCTACATTCAGAGACTAGATCTAAAGGTCTGTAACTCAAAATGCTAGGTAGTACTTATACAAACTGAAAGATTCCAACCCTTTTCAATGAGCAATGCTCTTACATTTATAAAAGAATGAAGAGAAGATGAAGAGAAAGAGGAGGGAACTCAGATTTTGAATTTCAACCACCACCAACAACATTGAATGCCTGTAAATCCACCTGCAAAGTTGACAAATATTCCTCCCCATGTCTTATCTTGCTTGTGGAAGAAGGAAGAAGACAAGATCTGCCAAAAATATGGTGGTTGAGTTTGCATTAATGGCTAAAAATTGTTTCCCTGCTTTTCTCCTACACATTCCCACCAACATTGGAATTTGAATGTTCTACACTGTAGCCCATGTCAGTAGCTTTCGAATAAGACAAATTGTGCCCTAATCTAAGCCCTTTAGCAAAATTTGTGACATTCAGATGTTTACAGGCTGCTCTGACACGTAATGACACGTGGCACATGTAGAATGAATGAAGGGCAGCCCACTGTACATTTGTTTCATCGTTTATGTCATGCGTCACGCAGTAGTTTGTTGTAGATATTTAGAGCCTAGATGGCACACTTTAATAGGTTGCGTGTGGTACACTCAGTCTAACAGGGTGCCACGTGGCACAGTAACTTGCGCGGAAGAAGGCGTGAAGGCGTGTGTGAAAGAGAGAGGTGCGGAAGGAATGTAGAGGAAGGGCATGTAGAGGTAAAACATGTGGTAGAAATAGATATATACTTGTATGAGACAAGTATGCAAGCGGGATATGAACATCAAAAGAATGATGCGCGACAATAGGAAAGGAAAGGGGCACAGAGAATGTGCAAAGGACTTAGCCAAATATGGGAAAGCAAGTTCGAGGGCACACGCAGGGTGCATGAGATGTTGAGAGGAAGGAAAATGCGCAAAGAGGAGGAGCACACATAAGCACGCTAGGAATTATAGCCAAGCAATTGTGCCAAGAGGACAACCAAAGTGCGCGTAGCCTGCAATATTTGAAACTCAGATCTAGAATGGGGATGTAAGTTGTCAAAATAACTAGGGGAGTTATTTTGGACAACAAAAATCTAGAATGGGAACCATGAAGGTGGAGTATGGTCTTATAATAAAAAATAGAACTTAGGTCTTGTCAAATTTACCCCAAGGTAAGAAATTTATTGTTTGTTAATGTATTTACAAAGTAAAAAGTAAGTTAGATGGTTCTCTAGATAAGTATAAAGCTCGCCTTGTTGTTAAAGGATACGTATAAGAAGTAGTAGATTATGAGGAAATATTTGCTCTTACAATGAAAATGGTAATATTTCAAATGGTTATTATTATTGTTTCTCGATTTGGTTGGCAAGTATATTAGATGGATGTTTAGAGTGTTTTCCAAAACAAATATTTTTAAGAAGAGGCGTACATGGTACAACCACAAGGATTTTAGATTCTTGGAAAAGAACATTTGGTTTGTAGGTTATTGAAGTCCTTGTATGGAGTTAAACAGGCTCCTCAAGTCTGGTATTTCAAAATTGAAATATATATTAGAGAGTTTGGTTTTAAAAGATGTGATACAAAATCTTCTCTCTATGTTAAATTAGTTGGTGATGACATAGTGGTTCTAGTTGTCTATATCAATGATATTTTCATCACAAAAATTAGTAATGACTTGATTAAATAGGTGAAAGCCAACATTTGTTATGTGTTTGAAATGTCTAATCTAGGATTGCTTCAATATTGTCTAGGTGTAGAGTTTTGGCAATGCTACAATTTTGGTTATACAATTTTTGTATCCAAAAAAAAAAATTGAATCCTTGTTAGAAAAATTTAGAATATATGATTGTAATCCACCAACTACACCTATAAAATATGGGACAAAACTTTAAACTAACATTGATTCACCACTGGTTAATGAAACAGTGTATCGACAACTAGTAGGTAGTTTTATTTATCTTACAACTACTAGGCCAAATTTATATTTTACAATAAGTTGTATTTCTCGCTTCGCAAGAAAACCACATGAAGAACATTGGTAAGCTACAAAATTTGTTCTCATATATGTCAAAGGAACTCTTGAATTTCACATTCGATATAAATAAAGTGATGATTTTGATCTGAAAAGGTATACTAATTCAGATTGGGCAAGATCAATTGATTCTATAAAGTCTACAAGTTATGTTTTCACTCATGGTTCAAGAGTATTTTCATGGCAGATTAAACTTTAGATTGCATATACATTGTCTTCTATTTAAGCAGAGTACAAAACAATTAGTGTTGTCGATAAGAGAAAAACAAACAATGGAAGAAACAAACAATGAAATGTAAACGAGATCCTTCCCTCACATTTCTTTGCAACCTCAGTTAAGATGATTGAGGTGTGGAATGAAGTACCAAGATCGTTGAATATCTTTGATGGATTGTTTGTGGATGCTCCAAATGTGACTCCGAATGAAATAAACTTCATGCTAAGAGTAAATGGATGAGTAATTAGCTTGATTACGAACTTGTTGATCAAATGGACATCTTAACAACATATGAATTTGAGTGGCAATTTGACAGAGTAAGAATGTAAATGCCTTGAGCTTCCAAATATGATTTGTGAGGAGATGATTATCTTATTTATAGCTGAAGAAGAGGCCGTGGATTGAGGATCAAGCTCACATGTTTTTTATTTCGAGAGCTTTGTCATTGATTTCTACGGAAATGAGTCCATCATCAATTAAGTCTTGAACGTAATGGCAGAGACTTGAATAATGATCCGTAGAGTGGCCTTCAATGCAATGATATTCATGATATGTTGATTTGTTATACCCCTTGGGCTTAGGTTATGCT
This sequence comes from Taxus chinensis, assembly GCA_019776745.2. Lineage (NCBI taxonomy): Eukaryota > Viridiplantae > Streptophyta > Pinopsida > Cupressales > Taxaceae > Taxus > Taxus chinensis. The sequence goes on from CM034156.1 coordinate 46,553,354, forward strand.
TTATAGAAGGGTCTTGTGATTGGATATTTTATGATTTTAGCCTTTGTTAATTAATGAAAGGTGCTATAGAGACTTTCTCTGAGGGGTGCAAACTGATGTTTGACTTTACGTTGAGTAGTGTTTGTGAGAAATGATATGATTGAATTGAAGTCAACATTATTTGATGGTTGATCCTATTCAAGAGTTTTGCCACTGATTTAAAAACTCCTTTAAATTCTCATTGGGTGTTTTATTTAATGGCGGGTCTTCGACCGCTATAACTTCGTTATAAATGAGGTCTTGAATATAATTGTGAAGTTGTGTGCATCTATCTATTTGATGACAATGAATGTGATGAAAATCACAATAGGTATTAGGTATATACTAAGATGGCTTAGGTTCCCCTTCAGAAAATAGTTTTGTGATAGGGTGAGTAACCATATTGGCACTTTCTAGTTGTCACAAGACACTCAAAAGGGTTTCTCCCAAAGGTGTGAATTGTCTTCATTTGTAGTCATGTGGGGTTAGGATCCTCTCTACATGGAGTAGTGATGGCTTGTTTTGACTTAGTTTATTTTGGTTGATTGTTCTGCACGTTGTGCTCATTGCGGTTATCTATTACACTTGTGTTAATGATATTATGGTTTTGATTGATGTATTTAGGTTTATCATGATGAGTATTGTTATTGTTGTTATTATTGTGCCCATTAGTTTTGAAATGAGGCTTGATCAAGGCTTTAACAATGAGATCCTTTTCAATTTGAGTTCCCTTTTCAACAACTTCCTCAAAAACATTGAGGTAATGCATCTGCATGTAAAAGGACAACTCGTTGTTAAAGTTAGGCACAAAGATACTAACTACTTCTCCGGAAAACATGGGAAGCGGCTTGCAATTCCTCTCCACCATTGCAAGAATTGTGTAAAGTTTTCATTGGTTTGTTGTTTTGCGTTGCACAAATCCATCATCATGATTTATGAGTTGAGGTTCAAGGAAAAGTGTCTGATGAACTTCTCTAATAGCTTCGTGAAAGTGGTTATCAATCCCTTTGGAAGGTGTAAGAACCAATCTAAGGATTTTCCTCCTAGACTTCTAGGAAAGAGGTGTAATGGAAATATATCATTATATGCCACTTCTTGACATGTCATGAAGAATTCCTTAATATGCTATCACGTATCATTTTTCCCTTATATTTTTCAAATTTGGGCATCTTAAAACATCTTGGGAAGGGTGTGTGTAAGATGTCCTTATCGAAAGGGTAAGGAAACAATTCATCAAAAGTGAATTATTTACGTTGTTGTTGCATGCCTGAAATTGCATCTTTCATCATTTGTCATTCTTGAGCAAATGGTGAATAGTTTGTGGGATAGTGGATGGATTATCATTGTTTAGATTGTTGTTCTCTTTATCTGTCTTAACATGAGTTTTAGATGTCTCGTTACTTTTTCTCTTTGAATCTTTATTGGTGGTTTTTTTAGTGACCTTAAAAAATATTAAAGCCAGTTGCTTTGTTATTGCATTGATTTGATCGATCTAGGCTTGATTAGGCTCGAGGGCCAAAGCACTAGATTTACATTTGTTATCAACATTCATTGTACTTGTTCTAGCGTTGTTATGGTTATTTCATTCAGGTTGTGTATTATTCATTGGTTTAAATTGACTTTATAAGGTTTTCAAAATGTCATCATCAAAGTCTGGAGGTAGCTTTGCTCCCATCTCAAGGAGACGAAGTAAAAATTGGTCCTACTTATGTCGTAAAAGGTTTTCTATGAAAAGATCATTGTGTTAATTGTCTAGTTGGTCTTCGTCCTCATCTTCGGAGCTAATATGGAAAGGATTTTCATCTTGTCTTCTAAAGGGACTATAATCGTAGTGTCTTTTTCCCACCATTTTTGAAAGAGTGGGAGAACGAATAAAGGTGCAATAAAATAATTAACCCTTAACAGAGTGAATGCTAAGATGGAAGAGAGTGAAAAGAAAGATTGAGAGGACTCAACTCTTAGCAAAGTGAATGCTAAGATGGAAGAGACTAAAAGGGGGTGATTGCCCGACTCTTAACAAAATGAGTGTTAAGATATAAAATATTTAAAGGTGTAGATTGCTTTAATATTAACAAAATGAGTATTAAGATAAAAGAGTCTAAAAAGGTTAGTTTGCTCGACTCTTAACAAAATGAGTGTTAATACGAAAGAGGATTGAAATAGGAGTTATGTTCTCAAATCTTAACAAAATGTGTGTTAAAATAGAAGACTTGGAATGTAATGTCCCCTTTTCTACGCCAAAGGCCTAAGGGTCAAGTCGAGTTCAAGTTGGTTCATACATAAGGGGCTATGGACGTTGGGGCTATTGTGAAGGGGCCTCATGGTACTAATATCCATGTTTTGCGCTTGGGGGTCACTTTTGGACCATGACGACTTAAAAAGGAAAAGTTAACTTTAGTTACTTTCTTTTTATTGGCCCCTCCATGGAATGAATTATGCCTAGGGTTATTAGGGCTCGTTTGCCGAGGAGAAGTATATAAGGTGCGGGGAGAGTAAGGAAAGGCACTTTTGATATACATTTTTATCAACCCCTTCTCATGCAACAACTGTTGTTGCGCTTCTACAGCTTGTGGAGTCAAATCCCACAGGGACCCTAGCTTCGGTGGTGAGAGACCCGTCCCTAACTAGCAGGACATTCTTCGGTTGTGAGACATCTACCCTAGTCTGTCATTTTGGAGCCGCTTATAGGGTCGTGCGGTAAAGACATTAACAGAGGTTTCAAAGGTTTCAGAGGAAGGATCTCGAGGGTCTTGGGGGAATTTGGGGAAGATAAATAGAGGGGCTCAAAATCAGATTTACGGCAGCCATTTGGGCTAGGTGTGGTAGCATGTTGAAGGCGTCTTTGTCATTTTTCGACCTCATTCCAACCGAGGTGACTTGCAGCCTTTATTTGGGGGTTTTCCAGATGGCCGTTTTCATATTTGAAGGTGTAACCTTTATTTGGAGAAGACATTAACAAAGGTTTAAGTGGAAGGATCTCGAGGGTTTTGGGGGGCATTTGAGGAAGACAATCAGAGGGGCTCCAGATCAGATTCATGGCAGCCATTTGGGCTGGGTGTGGGAGCATGTTGAAGGCGTCTCCATCATTTCCCGACCCCATTCCAAGCGAGGCGACTTGGAGCCTTTATTTGGGGGTTTTTCTGGTTGGCCGTTTGTAGATCTAAAGGTGGAAATACTATTTCCTATATCTGTCATTGTTATTTCTAAAGACCCTTATTATTACTCTTGTATTTAGAGGGTTACGAACCTCGATAGTTTTCCAGCTGTCTAGGGCATGTTGTGCTTTTTCTGGCAGCATTTTAATCTCTGTAAAAGTCCAAAAATAGTTTCCTTATGTCCTTTATAATAATATCAACCTCTATTTAAATTTTCAAGTATTTCAAGTGGACATTTTGGGAGATATTGATTTTATTTAGTTCGTTGTCCCAATTGTAAAAAACTAGTAAAATCGGTATTTTATGTGGCTGCAAGTTTTCATATATTTTGTGCATTTTTAAGTGGTATCCCATTAGGTATATTTCATGGAAACACAATTAATGTGCTCGACTCTTTAAAAATGAGTGTTAAAAGAGAAGAGACTTAGTAATGAAAGGGTAGTACTCAAACACCAACAAGGTGAATGTTGAAATAAGAGGTGAAGGGGGAATCAATTAATGATCTCAACTCATAGCAAAGTGAATGCTTAGGAAAGAGGAATATGGAAATTAAGATGCCTAAAATTTAACAAAACAAGTGTTAAATTTGTAGACGTAAGGTGGGCTAGTGCTTAAAATTTAACAACATCAATGTTAAAATAAAAGACTTAGGCAAATGATAGATCAATGTGATCACGATGGTGCTTGACCGTGATAAAGTGAATATCAAGATGCCAAGGATTAGATTGAGAATGATTGTTCTTAACTGAGGATATGGGTATTCACAACTCAAGAGTTAAACTTTGAGTGCAAGGTGAAAAGTGGATAGATGAAAAAGTGTGTATGATAAGAATGTGGAACACGAGCTTGTTAACATGTAAGATATGCAAGAATGGTGTCGTTAGAGGAAGGCATCTAAGCTTAAATTGGCTTAGTCAAGGAGTGGCTTCTTATAAAGATGGTTCTCTCCCTAAATGTCAAAAATTACTCGAGTCAGCCGATACACTAGGAAGATTCCTAGTCACCAAATTTACTTTACCCCTCTTAATACTATTAAAAAGGATTTTACTTCACTGAAAGGATCAAACCAGGGTCGATATTATTGATACATTTGACTCTAATATGTCACAAAGGCGTACTACTCAAGTGGGTGGGGGTTCTCGTTTCGTCGGCTAGTTTACTCAAGGTGTCAACTACTTTGGGGTTCCTGTGGTACTCAATAAATATTTTTTGGCCACTGGCCACATACTTCCCACAGTTACAGTTAGAGGGGAAATAAACCTGTATCTAAAAAAATTAAGTTAAGGGAGTTTTAAAAAGTTTAAGAAAAGAGGGCAATAAAGTTTTCTTTAATCGACGGACAATGAAACCTAAAATTAGTAGTTTTGAGAACAATCCTCGTAAGGACAATCTTATAAACAATGGGTTAGAAATTTTCCAATGGTAAAAACATAAGAGAAAACACAGACAATAAACTCACGTTTCTGATTTTACAGATCGCTTATAAAAGTGCGAGAAAAGAGCATACACGCGAGTTTATTATGATTAGCTTCACAAAAACATTATGAAATGCAAAAGTAAACCCATAATAAAAGCTTGATACGTTGTCGCAATAATACTCTAAAAATGAGTTAAACACGCTCATAATATTCTCCAAAAAAAAAAATTGATGGAAAGGAAACGTCTAATAATCCTTAAGTCAAAGTTTCACGATTAGCTTGTTCTAATTTAATTTGATAAAAATTTAGCTAGAGCCTAATTTGTTAAATAACCTTAATTAATTAAATAAATCTAATTGATTAATTAAAAATAATATAAAGGTTAGAATAAAATAAATAAAGTAAAGTTTAACCTAAGTGTGAAGTTTGACCTAATTATGCCTTTAAAGTGGGAAAAACCTAAAAGACTAATGTTTTGCAAAGGAATGGAGAGGGTGCAATGACTCGGCTCTGTGGGCCAAGTTAGGGTCGAGTCAAGTGTTTGTTTTGTAGGGTTTACATATGCAGGGAGGGATGCAAGGGATGGCTCGAAATCAATACAAAGGGAGCTCACTTGGCAGTGGCGAGGGGATGTGGAGCTTAGACTCACTCAGGGAGGTCGGAGGGGACACGATGATGTCATCTTGGTGAAGAGGAATAGGATCGGGTAAGTTTAGATCGGTGCGGTAGTGGTTATATTGAAGGGATCAGTGATCCTCGTTGGTAGATTGACTCAGTGATTCGAGGTGGTTTAATAAGAGGGAGGTGAGGAGCTAGACATGTGACTTGGTTGTATGACTTGGTGGAGTCGAAGGTTCAGGGAGTTAGAAGCTCTGTATAGTTAACAACTCGGACGAGATAAGGCTCGATGATGGTTGGAGGTGAGGTGGGTTGTAGGTCAACTCGACGAGGGTAGGGTGGGACAAAGGGGAGCGAATCGAGCTTGAGTAGAGGTGAACAACTCATGCAAGAGAAGTGGGTAGGTTAGCTCAAGGATATTGGAGGAACAAACTCAGTGACAAGAAGGGGAGGCTGCAACACAACTCAGTAAACTCAATAGTGTTTGGAGAGAGCTTAGTGTGGCGAGCTAGGAAGATAGCTTGGAGGTACAACGAGTTGGAGGAGGGGTGAGAGGAGCTCAAACGGGAGCTCAAGCGAGAAGCAACTTAATGCAATGCAAGTGGTTTAAAAGGAGAAAGATTACTCCAAAGTTGGTAGAGACAACTAACTTAGCTTTAACTAAATACTCTGCTATATGCAGAGGGAAAACCCCTAATTCTTCCAACCATATTTTTTTTATCTTTTGAAATTTTGATTTCTCTTTTTGATTCTTTCAAAATGCATAATATACCTACAAGCACATAAAATCATGTAATTATTATCTCTAAATGGGGACAACATAAATACCACAAAACAACAATATTAAAATATTGTAAACACAAATGTCAACCATATAAAAAAATCAGATAAATAACTACACTAAAATAACAAAACATGAAATAGAGATAAATGAAGTGCAGGAACTCCCACTGGGCGTGCTAGAATGTAAACAATGAAAAACTTAGCAGAAATGTGAAAGAAAAACAAATATGACAACAAACCTTTCCTCCAAGCTATTCCTTGTAAACCTCAATGATAAGATTGTTTGAAGTATTTAAACTTATGGAATCTTGTCATTTTTGGATTGTGGATGCTCTTGAATTGATTTCCAAATGTAGAAATGAAAATTGCTATGAGTAGATTTTAGACACGAGGATGCGTATGTTACTTTTGGTAGAAGCTAGCTGCAATTGCCCAAAGCTTCCAAGAATGATTTACAAAGGATTGACCTACTTTTTATAGTCGAGGGTGAGGCTATAAATATTGGATCAAGCTTTGAATGGGTTATAGGTTCACAATTGTAATTTCCTAAAATAGCCAATGGATTTGGTCTAAGCAGTTGCAACTTTCTAGGGGCAATGAATGTTTGGATTTTGAAGATGATTGTATGTGTAATTTTATTGCCCCCACCTTAGTAGGATTTTAGAAGCAAAGTTGAGTGGAGTGTGAGTAGATAAATAAAATTATTTCTATTTAAATAATTAATTTAATTAGCTATGGGGTGGAGTAATAATTAACCATTTAATTAGATAAATGTTTAATTAAGTTAGATAAAGGTTTAGGAATTTTTATAATCAATTCCAAAGGGTATGATAAAATGTGTATGAATTAATTAATTTAATTAATCAATTCTAAGGGATGTAAATAACTAAGGATAAACTGGAAATATGTATGTAGTTTTAGGGTGTCTACAGGTACTGAATGCCAAGGGTTAACTTTCACAACAATCTCCGGAGTTCACTCCCTTAGTGACATCCACATGTTACCTACCTTCTCATTTGAGTGCTACAATGAAATGACAGAAGGGTCATATGTTCACACATTAGAAAAATGGAAGAAGTACCCATCCATTCCTTGTAACAATTTAAAGGAAGTAGAGGGACTTGGACCAATCCACGACTTTAAGTGCTCCCTAGTTTTTTAGGGTCTTCTTCACACATAAATATTAAAACACCTCTCCATTGTCTATTACTCACAATTTCTCCAAACAAGAATCTACTTTGTGTTATTCGAATCCTGGAGTTCCCAAACGTGTTGCCTCTGCTTCCATGTTTCCACAATTATGTGGCATAAATTTAATACATTTTTCTCTTAAAATCATTATAAAATGGTTTTAATTAACTAATATGTTTACATTATTTACTTTCAAAATTATTTCTTTTCCATTTTTTTTGTATGCGCTACGTCGTGTTGCTCCCACCTAAGTCACTTTCATTCGATGCAAAACTCCTTATGTTATGGCTTTAGTACAACAACACCTTGTATAACATGTGTCTCCCTTTTCTCCCTTTTACATCCTCCTTCCTCTTTGCTTTGTCTTTTACACTACTCAATATTAATTTCCATATCCCAATCTCCATAGTTTCACATTACAAGCACAACCAAACTCCACCCTAAATGTTGTGAGATGTAACTATCCACAATATAAAAGGACTTACATTGCTAAAACCATAAAATCATATGTTAATGAACAAGTGGAAGTATTAAATAAGAAGATCTTAATTTATGAGCTACTTCTAGAATTCATTGCCTCCATAAAAGGTAATTCACATCCCCTTCCCCTACAACAATCATATTCATCTATATTCCCTACTAAAATCCACCTGAGCAGTATTGGATTTTGATGTTCAATGTCACATGTCACAGTAAAATTGTTTGGCGGTCTAGAAAATTATATGGATGTCATTTGACGTTTAAAATTTAATATGCACATCGAATTTGTTTTTATAATAACTATTGTAAAATACATAAACTGAGTTAATTTTTACACGAATGTTGGTGTTCTTTGTAATATTATCTTAGAGTTATGTGACTTTTATTTAATTATGGATAATATATTGGACTAATCAATTTCATAGTTTTTCACATATTCATTTTCCCCAAAAAATTAATGTTGCACTAATCAATTTGAAGAGAACCATAAACACCATTAAAGTTTATGAGAATATTAAAACATAATTTCAAATTACAATTTAAAAACAAATTCGAAGAAAATGATAGAAAGGACTCACTAGTACAAACTTGCAGTTATGTAGAAAATGAGGTACGTTTCCAACTTCCAACTTCCAGGCTTGTAAGGCCAATCTTCTAATTTCACCTTTCTTGCAAAATCCCAAATCCAATACATTTAATCTATTATCTAATCTTTATCTGTAATAAATAAATAAATAAATAAATAACTAATTACAAATCAAAATCAATAAAATATAGTTAAACAAGAAGTTAAATAAGTCTAAAAAAGAAATCAAACAAAACTAATTAAAAATCAAAATTAATGAATGTTTCTATTTTATCAACGAGATGTGCCTAGATTTATAATTTATTAATAAGATATTAATATAATTCTATTATTTTTATTTTATTTACATTCCAAAATTTCTATTTTCATGTATGTTATATTTGTCATGAATCTCACAAATTTATAATGTAGAGTGTCTATATATATATATATATAATGACGGTCAGATTTAGACATTTAAATTATAAATTAGAGAGACAAAGTATGGCTTTATTTGTATTGATAAAGTTTCAAATACTAAACATCACAAGTTGATACCTATCAAATATGTTTTTTACACCGTTCTATGATCTAGTCATCCAATAAACAAATGCTAAAATCAATGAAGAGTGTGATAAATAATGTAAGGTCAAAACATCGTATCAATAATATTAAAATAAATAATCATCGAATAAACAACTATTAAAATCAATGAAGAGTGTGATAAATAATGTAAGACCTCTAATTGGTGGTCTTGAGAGGGCATATTAGTGCTGAAATTGGCTTTGTAAGAATCAACATTGCATTCTTTGCCGAGTAGAGCGATACATTGACTATAAAGATTTGAACTTGACAATTCTTCTGATATGTCCAATTTTGATAAACGAAACTTTACTCCATCAAATGCATATATTTTGTGTCTTCTTTGCTTCAGACACCAGAGATGGTGGTGTTATTGGAATGACCTTTTGGGAGACATCATCGAATCTTTTAATCTGAATGCTTTTAGGAGACCTTTTCCTTAGGAGTTTCTTGTGCCACTCTTGAGCATCTCGAGTCCCATCGCAAGATTCTTCTGTAGTATAATGACCATGATAATCAGATTCATTATGAGAGAAGCCTGTATTTGTATCATTTCTATGTCCTTTCCCAGTGCTTGATGACCTGTCCCAGCCACGGTTACCTATTGCAAATTCTTCAACATATCAATCCCACACATTAAAAGATCTCATTAATTTGGCCAGATTTCTGGATAGATTTTGATTTAAAAGCCCCTTGCTCGACATGAACGCATTTAATTAAGCTTATAAATATATGCATTTAAGAGGCGAGGGTTAGTTGCGAAGTTGCCGTAATGAATGTTTGCGTTGCAACACTCTTTGACCTTTTATTCGTAGTTAAAAATGGTGGGTTTTTTAAATACTTTAAAAAAAAATAGTCATTACAAAGTGGGGTATGTAGACTCCATTTAGATGCTGCCACTTGCACTGCAATCTGAATCATGTCGGGACTACATTGTGCCCAAGGTTATCACTCACGGTATTGAAATTTTGTAGATCACACATTTAAGATTAGGAGAGTTATATACAAATACACAATTCTTGTGAGATCTTCAATGGTTTTCTTGGTGTCTTAATTTTCAAAAGTTGAAGAGCATATGGTCCATTACATTAGAGATTTTTCAAATGACAACCTTTATTAGCGGTAACATGAAAATGTAATGTGGTTTATTGTTTCTTGGTGTAAAATACGCACTTAAACCGATAGTCTCTACACAAGGACGATAAATTGTCTTTTGACCTTTACGAGAAGAGAGAAAAATATGTAAAAATGTTGAAGCATTGTGAAAAAAAATCCGACTGTATTTGTATAAAAAAATGTTTACAAAATCACAACACATGTTTGGAACAAAATTAAGATAGAAAGGGACACCACAAAATACATGTAGTATGTAGGATGGATTCCAATAAAATTGTGACTATAAGATCTTAGAATCGTAATATACCATGTATGCACCATACCATAAGGTATTACACAAACGATCATGCACATAAAACATATAATACCAAAAAGAACTCATTACATTAAAACATAGGACCCATCATATCAACAACATATGTCCTCCAATTGAAACTTAATTTCCTCGATCTGCATTTAATATCAACGGTACGCCGAAGGCGTTCCCCCTATGGTAGAGGACCTCCGGACGTTTCTACGACTGTCCTAAATTTGACAGCCTTTTAGACGTTTTTCAAATGGGATTAAATTTGACAGCTGTTTGCATGTCATTTTTACTTTGCATGCAATTTTTGAGTTTCTATTTTTAAAATCCTATTTTTAACTGTTGTTTTTTAGATTCCGCCCGAGTTATATGGATTTTTTTCCATGGATTTTTCGTAGGATTTGTAGATCTCTCAGTAATGTCAAATTACTTTTCTGGATTCCCCAGCCTCCACCTGCAACAATACAATCGTCTCCTGATCCTTCGGCATCGCGATCTTCCTGTGATCGATTTATCGGGTGAGCGTTTTTGGAATTAGTGGTGAGGAAGATTTCTGCGGCTACGGAGTTGCGGAGTTTTCAGGCCGGTAAATCATGGTGCCCCTTCCCATTTGGAGGAGCTGAGTAGGAATGCTTCCCAGAATGCAGTGTTTCTCTGTTCCCATATTGTGGATGAGATACTGTAGCAAAGAGAATAGAATTGCAAACATCTTGACTGTTTCGCCTGCCATTCGAGAAGAAGGAGGAGATCATATCAGAGGGCGTCGCATCTCCTTTTGGCTTCGACGACGACGAGGAGGAGACGAAGAACAGTTGTAATAAGCAGCAATGGTTTTGGCTCCCAAAAAATGCTCATCACATTCGAAACTTATTCACCCACATCTGGCCCCAGGGTTGCAATAACTTCAGGTTATTTTTACTTCTCATGTTTTTTATTACAAGTCCATCCTTTTTCCATTTTTTACGTAGGATTTGTAGACTGCTTCCCAAGTTTCTCTGTTACCACTTGGATTACTGTAGCATGAATTTTATCGTACGATTTGTAAACTGCTTCCTTATCAGAATTGTAGTGTTTCTCTGTAGTTTATACACGTTAGATGAAATACTGTAGTTTCAATAGAGAATGGAAACATGCTTGTTTTTTGATTGTCTACCACTTGCCAGAATCCTTAATTGCTAACGCCTGGATAAAAAATACAATCAGTTCGTTTTTGTGAAAGAGGGATCCGAGAAAGTGAAGGGAGTCGACACACAGCATTTGGTATGTAAATTTGCTTAACTATTTCTTTTCTGGATTCCCACAGTTGAACAAATGCTCTTTTTTATCTGGGTTCATTAACCACATTGTACAGGAAAATTGTGAGTCCCCATCACTTCGGCATTTCTCAAGTTCATCATAAATTATATCATGCATGGTTGTATAGATGGATTGATGGGATTATCTCTGTAGTTTTTGGAATTGTAGGCCATGTCTGCCCACCCATTTTCTGTTAGAAAATTTCTGGCCTCTACCCATTCCGGATAGGGCCGGTTATATGGATTTTTTTCCATGGATTTTTCGTAGGATTTGTAGACTGCTTCCCAGAATTCACAGTGTTTCTCTGTTACCACGTTGGATGAAATACTGTAGCAAAGAGAATAGAATTGAAACATCTTGGCTGATTGTCTACCACTGCCAGAATCCTTAATTGCTAACGCCCGGATAAAAAATACAGGATGATGTTGATCCGTTTTTTTTATTTTTTTATGTTAGATAATGGAAGGATATCAGTTGTTTTATAAAGCACCGCCTTGAACAAACTAAGTGCCAGGTCGGCTGGGATATTCATTTAAATTTGAGGGCGTCTATTCATTTAGGGAAGTGGAAAACTTTTTGGAAAGAATCTACTTGTGGAAACATACACAAGGCACACAATATGTTTGTTCATCTATTTCATCAAGATGAAGTCTCATGAAATATATGCACATCAGTTGATTAAACATATTATATAGCTATCAATGCCTGACAGTATATAGGCTTGTAGTGAGGAAGATAACAGATATAAACAATTCCTTTTCAAGCTGCACTGCGCGCTTGCAAATTCCTGACCATTCCATACTAAATTACAATACCCATGACTGTTTTGCATAACCCCTCTCTTAGTTTTAATCAGGGATTAATTAATTAATAGAATAGATACCCTGGGTAGATACCTCATAGTATTGGGCGGCAATACACGTGCGAATAGTCAAACAGTAGAAATGGAGATTTACAGATCAAAAGATTTTAAAGAACTATACAATAAAATCCTAAACACATATTGGGAGAAGAAAACGATCCATTATCATATCGTGATAATGAATATACATATTGGGATGTTTTAAATGTTCTATCTCTACATTTCTAACTTGTTACAAATTCATGCATATACATTTACCAATTTTATATCATGAGTGGTAGCGTTATGTAGTGAATATGACATTGGCAGTGTAGATATATTTAGTTTTATTAACTTCTTTTTCACTTTTTTGTAGGTTATTTGTGATTCTCATTCTCCCGCGGTAAAGAAGAGCGTCGTCTCTAAACAAACTTGAGGTGGGTTTTAATATTGATTCAAGTGCTTATTCATTTGTTTCGTTTATTGCATGCTATGGTTTAAAAAATTATTGTAGAGAGCTTTCATGTTATATTCTTTTGATTGTTACATTTATATTTAGACTCCAATCCTTTTTCCGAAGTGACATGTGGGGGCACGTGCCTTCGTCAATGACAGGATTCATTATGTGCTGAGGGGTTCGTTCCCCAATGAGGCCATTTCGAAGCGTCCCAAGTTGGACGTTAGATTGATCAGCGACAAGGCTTTTAAAGCTGCCCGTCATACCTAAGAACATCTTGGTGGACTAACATACTTATTTTCCCTCTCCAGTTTAATATGATGCAGACTAGAAACACAATTCCCCTCCCCACAACGGGATTGACATTAACTACGCCTCACTTGCAGAGGGAGGAAAATTTTAAGCGTATTCAATGTGTTGTTAATGTTTTGCATTGTAGGCAACCGAAACCACCTAAAACAGTGATAGCTGAAATGATCAGAGATCGCCTCCACCTGATGCCAACATCCCCAATTTTTCTCTCCAAAATCCGAACGATTGCAGATCATTCACGAGGCTTTTGCTTGATTTATGATTCGAACAAAGATGCACTAAAATATGAACCACCCCACAAATTGAGGAGAATGGGAATTCCAATCGAGGCATCTGCAACTGGACAAAACTACAAGAAACGTGCAAAGAAAATTGCACAAGCAAAAAGCAAGAAATTTGATTTTAAAAAATAGCTTGTAGTGGTTAGTTTATAAGTGTTTGTTTATAAGTATTTTTGAAATAAACTGTAACTCGTTCCAAATATTCCATGTATGTATTGTCGCAGTATATATCCGACGGAGAATCAAACTTATCAAACACATGTTCAGTTTTTGTTATCCAACAACTATGCTTTCCTAATTTCTTTATCTTTGTGTTTCCATACAAATACCTATAGTCTTCTCACTTCAAGTGTACATATTGTTCTTATTGTATTCCATTCTGTTAGCTTAACATAATAATATGTAATTCATTTCAAATAAATGCATGTATATATTGCGGCGGAACATATGGGGCACAGAATCTAACTTTTCAACAAACAACAACAACAACAACAACACATTTTTAATGAGTTATTCATTATATCTTTCCTTTATACAATTGCTCGCTTCTTTATGTAAACCAACGACGCAATTTTAATGTGTACTTCATAATATTTGCACACAAATACATATAGTTTTAAAATGCCGACAAACAACCATACAAATTTTAGTTGTTTTCAACCAAAGCTTTGTACATTATATCACTTTTTTGCATATTGAATTGTTAAAGGGTTAGACTTCATGTTTGCACTTTTTAGAAAATATGAAATAATAAGGAAGTCAACTTTAAAGGTTCTCATTCTTTACAAATGCATGATTTCCTGAACAAATCCTTCATTTCATGATTGACTACCCTACAAGTTTACATTTTCCACCATATATTTGCAGAATTCTCACAATCTCGAGCATCTTTTAGTTGCCATGGAAATAACTTTGACACACGAAGGCATTTCTCAATTGATTGAGGGTGGTTCCAATGTTGACCCCACATTTCAGATACTGCACTTGAGCTCTCTAAGGTCCATTCTCAACACGGGAGCCCAACATCGTGTTGACCTTTTAGATGGGATACATTTTCAGACAGCACTTCTACCCTTCAAATTTGCAAGTCGTGTAACCGACAATTCAATACAAGAAGGCTCCATCGTGTGCTTACACAAATCCCTCTTTAGAATGATCAAAAGTGAACTGTAAGCTTCATCTGTTGCTCAATTACCAATGTACATAAACTCGCTCTATCAATTAAAAAAAAAATCTATTTTTTTTTTTCCATTCGTTGCTCAGTTCTAATTATATCTTGTTTTTCTTTTCCATTGCAGCACCGTTCTTATCATTGAAATGGATGTTGTTGTTGAAACACATTTGGTAATCGGTGCTCCAATCCGACTACCAACAAATGCTCTCAAACACAGTCAGTTGCCACAAACAGATGCAAGTGCAAATCGGGTTAACAAATATTTTACGAGAACACCAACTAAAATAAGTGCTTTGAATACATCTATGCACATGTGGTCCGTAGAGGGCCGTGCCCTAGCAAAAACAACCCTTCGCCAATATCACAATGCAAGGGGAAATGGATCCGTGTTTGGGTTTGATTTTGTTGATCAGGAAGGAGGAGAAATCCACATCACTTGTTTCAACGAGGCCGCGGAAGCATTCTATGAGCAGATTGAGAATGGGAAGCTATATACAATTTCCAATGGGAGGATTGCGAGGATTGCTGATGCAAAGCTATGTTATAACCATTTGAACAATGCTTTGGAGATTTTCCTGCAACCTTCCTCAACCATATCTCCACTCATAGCAAATGAAGATACAATACCTTCCCATAACTTTCACTTCACCAAAATCAAGGAATTACCTGCAAGCGCTGAAGGTTCTACAGTTGATTTGATTGGAATTGTTGTTACGATGTCACCATGCTCAACAATTCGTCGGTATGACAAGTCTGAAACAAAGAGAAGAACACTGCAGTTAAAGGACATGTCGGGTTTCAGTGTAAGTGTCACATTGTGGGGACATCACTTAGATGATATAAGCAACGAACTTGAAGACATGCTTTCTATACCGCCTCTTCCGGTCCTCGCCTTGAAAGCTACCCGCGTCTCCAGTTTCAATGGAAGCTCAGTGGACACTGTTTCAAGAACCAAATGTTACGTCAACCCTAAAATTTCAGAAACAAATACACTTCATGGCTGGGTTGATTCCGATGACTACTTCCTTCCAGCGCCCTCTATCACAACCCAATTTCTAGGCCTCCAAAAAGCATGACCTCTGTAACGACGATTTCGGAGGTACTAAATATGGGGAACACTGAGAGAAATGAATGGGCCATGGTTATTGCAGAAATCACGAATATTAGCATGGACAACTTTTTTTACAAGGCATGTCCTCTTCAAAAAGGTGACAAACAATGCAGGAAAAAGGTGAAAGAGAATGGTAATGGTTCATGGTTATGTTCAAGTTGCAATAGACAAGTGCAAAACTATGATTATAGATATGCACTCAGAATCGATCTAAAGGACCCAACAGGAGAACTTCAATCAGTTACCGCTTTTGATGAGATAGCTGAGTTAATCATGGGTGTTGCAGCTAGCGACCTCCATATATTGACTATAGACGAAGATGCGACTAGTGAAATCATAAGTAATGTCATCGGAAACGAATACTACTTCACACTTTCACTGAAAAAAGAGACATATCGCGGAAACAACATATTGCAATGTGTCATCCTCAGTTCAAAGAAAGCAGAAAATAGTGCAACTCCTCCATAACCTTTACGCAAGTATTTCCAACCCACCCGTCCCTTCAAACATTACACCCTCACTCATCCCATTCTATACTTTGAACTATCACTGCTATGTTTCTTATTTCATATCTATGTTTCGCTTTTTCCCCTGCTTCAAAAGAAAACTGTTGAACTCCCTTATACACTGACATACTATTGTCTCCTTCTATTATGCGGATTGTTAGTACTTTTAAGAAAATAAATATAAAAAATATTCAATTTTGTTATGTACGTATTTACATCCTTCTGTAGTATGTGAACACATTGTATGTTTCTATATATCTAATACTCTTTTCCTTAATAAAAAAGTAGTTTCTCAAAACTCAAATTGTTACCTCTTATGCGTATTTCCCATTGGAACTCCACATGCATTACAATTGAATTTAGTTTTACATTTTCACTTATTTCTGCATTTGTTTGTCATCAAACTATGTATCATTCCTTGCTAACCCAAAATGATCTTTATCCAACAGGTGGTACTCCATAATCTTGTGACTTCGCAATCATGTCGACTCCTGCAAAATGAGCCCAACGAAGAGAAAACTACGCAAAAAATAAAGTACACATAACTGCTGAGCAACGACATCGTAAATTAGAGCATAGAACAACGAAAATCTCTAATATCTTTCAAATTACAACGACCAACAACCTATGATCCCCCAACATTCCAATCTTACCATCAAATACAACTACTGAAGAATTGCCAACCAACATTCCGCATGTAACTTCCATGGAAAAAACCTTTCAAGAGCATGCCACTTCCTTCCGTATGAACCCATCTTTGCTAGCAACTGTCACTTTTCCCCAAATGTCTGGGATGCCATATGAAATTATCTCAAGTACTGACCTCTCTTCAGTTCATCCCACATATACAATCGGTTTCTCCTCTCCTTCAGACTGCTTTCCACCTTGCAATCCACAAACGACTGAAACAGAACACCCCACCCCTTCTAATACATAGAGATTTCCCATATCCCCGCTCTCTTCACTGAATTTAGAAGACCAACGTTGGTTTCGCAAAAGAATAGATTTGTTGGCGAACATCCAAACTTGCTCAATCTGCTTGGAAAATTACCCTGGAATTAAAACATTTTTTTCCGAAGGCTTTCCCTCGTGTAACAGATGCAAAAGTGAAAAACAAGGCCACCGCTTCTCTTCATGGAACAACATGGACCCTGAAAAACAACCTATCGTTCTTGCGTCTTTAACCCAAATCGAGGAGATGCTTATCACACGAGTTAATCCATTCATGCAAGTCACCCAAGTACGTGGCGGGCAATACAAATACTTAGGACACACCATAAGCTTCCCGCAAAACATTACTTCAATAGTAAAGACCCTACCCCACCGCCTTGGAGATTTGGACATAGTTCTCATACAAAGGGAAGGATCTAATTTAAAAAAATATGATTTCTACGTCAGTAGATCTCGTGTTTGTGCATCCTTGCAATATAAAATCCAACACGACCCCTATTACAAAGATGTCTTAATCGACGATGACGCCCTTTCCTCACTACCATCTGAATCGTCAAATGTTTCCTCCTCTCTCAACACAGCCACAATGGAACTTCCCCAAATGCAAACTTGCTCTACAACTCATGGTAGTGGTGTTCCCACCCACTTTGATGAAACATATGAACACTCATCGTCTTTCGTGCCAACACCTCACAATACAGGAACAGAAGAAGAGGAAATCGAACAGTTATTGCTCAACCACGATGGTAATACTCCATTTACCATGCCATGGCTAGAGCTTGGGGTTTCACCAATAAATGAATATAATACGGAAGGCCTATTCTCAATGGCTTTCCCAACTTTATTTCCGACAGGAAAAGCAATGTGGCAACAACCCCACATTAAAGAAGTTCCAATGCATGAATACACACTTCATTTGATGCGTTACCATGATGGGCATTTCGGTTCCCACCCAAGATTTCGTTACTTCCTTCTAAACCTCATAATGCGACACAGAAGCCAGTCCGCGGCAGCAGTTTTTATGAAACAGAACACCGAATCTGGAATCCCTCCAACAATTAGAGAGCTACAAAGACAACTACTGGAATTCCCCAAAGACAACCTCCCATATAGCTTAATGCACTTTGGATCGAGCCTTCAAGGGACATGTTCATTCTGGGCAAAAAGTAGAAGCGAGCTTTCAGATATGGTGGAACAATTAGGGACACCAACCTTATTCTTCACTCTAAGTGCTGCAGACACTAAATGGCCAGATCTCCACAATATTATGTCTGGTGAATGCCCAACAGATCCTCAAGCCGCCCAATGTTGGAGAACACTTAACATTGTCTCTAACCCTCATCGAGTATCAGCATACCTGCATCACAGATTCACAATATTTCGGGAAGAAATATTGCAGAAGGAACTTGGAGCAGTAGACTTTTGGTACAGGTAATCAAATCTACTTATTTTAAAGTTTTTCCCAAACTACATATCTAATATTTATGTTCCCTCGTCTCGCAGGTACGAATGGCAACATAGAGGCTCTGCACATGTCCACGGTTTATTGTGGCTCGAGAATGCACCAAAGGTAGACGAACTGAACTGGGAGGACACAACAGTTATTGAGGCGACAAAATTAATACTTTGATAAGTTTGTGTCTTCCTGGAACCCCCGCCCGGCTTGCAACCGCTTGGATTTCGTTTACAGGTCACTCCTAGATGACCCTTGCTTGCTAGATACAACACAAATTCTATCCAACTCCCCGCATGCGGACCTTGAAGAACTACTTAATCGAGTTCAGCGCCACACTAAATGTTCAGAGCAGACATGCCTGCGTAGAAAGCAATCACAGCTGCAATGCAGGTACAATGCTCCTTGGGCCATGCAACCTACTTCTTCCTTACACATTGAAGGTGATAGGAAAATAAAGTACCTCCCTTCCAGAAACGATGACAGATTGAACATCCACAATCAAACAATGATATACATATGGAGAGCAAATGTTGATTGCCAACCGGTACTTTCCCGCCATGTCGTTCTTAAGTATATTACAAAATATGCTTCAAAAGCCGAGCAACGTTCAGAAACATATCACCAAATGCTATCCAGAGTTTCAAGAGATGCAGACGCAGATTCTCCAGCACATATCGCAATCCGTAAAATGCTCACAGAAAGCGTTGTTGAACATGACATAAGCGCACAAGAAACATGCCACATGCTGCAAAAAATGCCACTTGTTATGTGCAGCCGTCCATTTGTATCATTAAATGTTGGAAAAAATATTCTGAGATGTGTCGTTGAAAGTGACGCCGATGCACAACAAAAAACTTCTTTCTTGGATGTATATAAAGTTCATCTAAAAACCATGGAAAACCCACCACTTATTCAAGTTGCTCGAGATTGGAGCTACAACAAGCACCGTAAAGGTGATAAATGGAAAAAATGACCGATACAAGCAATTATACGGGTCCACCCAAGATTTGTGGATGTCCCTGCTCAAGAATCAACGTCATATGACCTTTTCTGTTGGTCAGAACTCCTATTATACAAGCCTTTCAGAAATATCACGTTTGAATTTGGCTCAACCCCACATGACATCAATGTCACTTGGGACATGTACAAGCACAACTACAGACCGTGGCATGTTCTACGCACTACCGCAGACACATGACTTGCAACAGATGTTAGTTCAGACTCAGAGCCCGAATGCAGTATTCAACAAGAACCATTACAAGAATGGCAGGTCTTTACACAACTTCGCCCCGGAAACAACACGGGTCTAAACAGTCTTGAAATGTTGGGGAAACGAGATTTTGACATACACAATAATTGGACCATACACGACATTCCCCATGATTTGCAGATAACTGGTTCATCATTCATCGAGAGAGAGAATGCAGACACAATTAACAACAACATACATGCCACACAACCATCTTCCACACTTCCTTTGTCTCCAGAACAACAAATAGCTCTTGATACCATACTTCACCATTCAGCAAACAAATCCCTTCTACCTCCACTAAGATTGATATTTCAAGGAACGGCTGGCACAGGAAAATAATTTCTGATAAATAAAATTTGGAATTCATTCACAGCATCAACCATATCTCCCTCTCCTCTACTTGTGCTCGCCCCTACCAGTGTTTCAACATTCAACATCTCTACATCCACAATCCACGCAGCCAAGCGTATTCCAATCAAAGAACTAAAACCCCTTGAAGGTAGTGCATTATCGTCTTTTCAAGAATCGCTGAAACATATAGAATATGTTCTTATTGATGAAATGAGTTTCATTGGGCCAAATTTGCTAAGAAAAATTGATAGTAGGCTCCGTGAAGATTTCCCACACTCAAGAACATCTGAATTTGGAAACAAATCAGTCATCCTCCTTGGTGACCTCGGGTAATTACCGCTGGTTTTGGATAGTCCTCTTTACGCAAGTAATTCCTACGGAGCAACCCTTTGGAAGGGATTTCAATCTTCCATTACATTGCGAACAATATTTCGGCAACAAGGAACAACCAATGCACAGGTTTCATTCTGGAATTTACTGCTCCACATGCGAGATTCGACCCCTCTAATTGAGGATTAGGAACTCTTGATGTCTCGCATAGACACACACCTAACTCAGCAGGAGCTCAACATTTTTAAGGATGCACCACATTTGTTTGCAAAAAATGATCAAGTGGCATGCCACAACCTACAGATGTTGAAGGCATTGAATGTTCCGATCACCCAATCCATTGCTGAAAGTAACAGGCAGACTGGACCAGGAAATCCTGATGATGATCAGCTGCAACACAACGTTCTGTTATGCAAACAACAAAAAATCATGCTTATTACAAATCTATGGGTTGATGCAGGCCTCATGAATGGTGCCACAAGAACAATCACAGACATTGTCTACGACGCAACAATGCAACCACTAGCATTACCTTTATTTGTTGTTGTAAAATTTGATAGATAGAAAGGCCCATGTTGGGATCCCTCCAACCCCTTACATATTCCCATACCCCCTATTTCCAGTGGGAATCGAAGACAGTTTCTGATTAAAATGGCTTGGGGATTAACTATCCACAAGTCGCAGGGACTTACTTTGCACAGAGCAACCGTCGACATTGGAACCACTGAAAGGCAAGGTCTGACATTCACAGCTTTCTCCAGAGTACCCTCGCTTGCAAATCTGCACATTTCACCCACTTTTTCATTCGAGAGATACTCAAATATGGCGCACGTACCAGCACTCAAAGCAAGAAGAAAGGAGGAAGCAAGACTACTATCACTCAACCCATCGTAAATACTAGCTTCTACTTTCATAGCACCTCAAATACTACTATACTCAACATTTCTTCTATTGAAAGCGGCAAGGTCGTTCAAGGGATATCAAATGTAATCAAGTTTATTGAAACTAAAATTTCCCACTAAAGGCTACCACTCATGATATAAATACTGCAAACGTATACATGTCTCATTACGTGTACGTATACCTACATTTATTTTATGTTTGGAAATATGGTATGCAACTTTAAAAGTACAAACCCGAAACATAATTAAATGTACACATACAACATTACAATGTAATGTTTCAACTAAAGTCCTACACTACAACTATCAATCACACACATTATCAATTGTATAATAAATGTTTCTCCAACAAAACACCAACTGAACAACCAATGCACAACTAACAACATCAACTATAAAATTGATTAACTATCGAAAACGATATCACAAGTAATCATGTACGAATTTATAACAAGTTTGAAATGTAGAAACAACCTTCAGATTAAGTGGATCAATAATAACTGTACCTCTAAATCAAATAACATATACCGTTCGGCATTCACATCTCATGAAACACATGCGATTGCTAGTAACTATCCCTCTAAAACAAATATCATATACCATTCTACGTACACATTAGAATGGCGGTCATATTTTAAAAGTGGCTGGACATCTAAAATGACTAAAAACGTCTAAACGCCTTGCAAAATCCAACAGCGTTACCCGAGTCATTCACTACCCCAAACTCCTCTTCATCTTCACCTGTTTACTCTTCCAAATTTAACTTCTGAACCTCCCTATCGTCGTCTGGTGCGATAGCTCCTATTTTTCTAATTTTTTTCCCCCAAATTCGGTAGCCAAAATTCACGCGGTTTGAAAATTGTGGTGGAAAGGGCGGAGAGAGAGACCAGGGCAAGCGTAAACATTATCTCCAAAATTCTCAGTCTCTGTAAACAATGGAGGACACAGAGGATCATTACAAAGTTCTTGGACTACCATCGGGGAAAGAAGGGGCAAAGCTTACAGCAGGGGAAATACGCAAGGCGTACAGAGCCCGAGCACTCGCCTGCCATCCCGACAAGAGACCCGATGACCCTAACGCAGTCGCTGTCTTCCAGAAAATTCAAACTGCCTATGATCTTCTCACAGACGAAAACGCCCGCAAGGCCTTCGATGACTTCCTTCGCTTGCGGGACGAAAGGCTTCAGCGGCAACAACACAAGGCTTCTGAAATCGGTGCGAAGCGAAGAAAAATGATGGACGATCTCACGCGGAGGGAAAAGGAATTCGAGTTTCAAAAGCAACAGGAAGACAAGGAAAAGGCTGAAGAGACCAAAGCGGCCAAGAAGCTTCAGGAAGAAATTGCTAGGATTCGAGCCTTGCACGCGCAAAGGTCATCCCCAGCTTTTAATTTTGCTTCTTCTAGGGTTGCAGCTCAAGATTCGAAAAAGAAGCCACCTGGTAGGGCATTTACTATGCTTAATTTTTTGTTAACTACCTAATTTTCTATAAATTAGATTGTGCAGCTACGTTTTTAGGAAGGAGAATTTCAGCTGCACCTAGAGAACTTTAGGGATGTTTTGATCTGCCAGTATTTTCCAATGGGCTTGTTGTGCTATCATTCCCGTTTCCCCTGCAAAATACTTGCAGTTTTGTCATATTTGTGTATATAACCTGTATATTCCCAGGGAAAAAGATTAGTTATTTCAAGTAAAGACTAATTTAACTGTCAACAGTTCATAAAGATTGTTAAATTCAAGGCAGCAGTCGTAATAATGTACCTACTAGAGGCTGGAGGCTGTAGCTTAGATTTTCGCTTAATAAAATTTACACATTGTCTATTCTTATGTTAAAAATAATTTCTTTCCTAATTTTATTTCGAGAATCCGAAAATTGGTAGCCCATTACATAAAAATGTTTGCCATGTGAGTGTTTCACTTTCATATTCAAGCAGTTCTGAAATTTGCTGAGCAATGGCAGATGAGAAATCTCCCCAATGCCTTCTAAATGTGGCTTCTAGGTTGGAAAATTATCTCAAACGTATTCATTGAGCAAACTTCTAATTGCCCTTTCCACGGAATCACTAGTTTAGCAAATTTTCTCTAATATATTTACCAAAATTGCGTTATGCAATGTACAGAAAACTATTAGATTTGCCAAAATTGCTATATAAAATGTACAGAAAGTTATAAGCGCTGTCTAAATATCCTTGTATTAATAGTAGTAAGAATTCGGGTTTACTCATAATTGGCCTATCGTACGTGTGTCTCTTTCTATATTTTTAAAGAGGAAAGATTTGTTTTCCATTCCATACTTATGAAATGTTAAATTTTTCCCTGCCACAGGTGAGGATCTGGACAAAGAAAAGGTGATCAAAGCCACATGGAATTCTCTGGATGGGTGGGGGGATTATAGTGCAGAACGACTCAGGGAAATTTTTGAGAAATTTGGGACAGTTGAAGATATTGTCATTAGGCGTAAAAATTCCAAGAAAAAAGCATCTGCTATAATTGTGATGGGATCCAAAGATCAAGTGGTAAGTTTCTTCATATTTACATTGTTTTGTGTTTTAGGCATTGCATATTGCTTTATGCTTTTATTTCTTTAGAGTTCGTGTTCATTTTGTTCTTACATTACTTTTATGGAGATGCACTAAGCAACTCCCATTGTCTTCTTTCAGCTATGTTCTTTTTGTCAATCCTATTTATTTTTCATGAATTGAAACAAAATAAATTTAAAACTGGCATCTGGCTAAAAATATTAGCTTTGATGTTATGCTTCCTTTGCCACCATTCTGTTTGGGTTTATGTTGAGTATCATAATACTAGCAATCGCATGTGTACAACGCAATGTGAACGCCTAATGGTGTAAGTTACATATTGGATTTTTTGAGATTCGATAAATGTGGGAGGGGACCCATTTTGCAGAATGGAGTACCTTCGTTGTGAAAAGTGCAGGGAACACATTTTTGTACGTATGGCTGCAAACTGGAGAGTGACTAGTGACCAAACAAAGCAAGACTTCTGATGCCATATTCACTTCAAGCCAACAATTTTGTTTTATTGTACATGATACTTGAATAAAATAATTTGTAAAGCTTTTGAACATTGTGTAAGGCAAGATGAGAATGTCCTTGACAGTCTCCTTTCAAGGAAGAAATGAAGGGTAGTGCCAGTTCATGGTACAATCATGCAATGTCATGTAACATCTCACATTCAATTTGCTGCAGAACCATTCGTATTAACTGTTTTTAAGTGTGTAATAAACAATGGGTCACATTCGTGAGTCACAAGAATTTTCATGCGGTTTGAAACGACCGGGGACTGTAGATGTAAATCACTCAAACTGATCGTACATGACCATGCCTTGAATGTGTGTCCCGACTCCCAACAATCCTAAATCATTTTTTTCATTAAATGTTGGCAACAAAACTACCTATGCAGTACTTACCCCTTTACTTAAATCTCTTGTATCATGACTAGGCTTCACAAATTTCAGTTTTCATTGCGCATCACAAGTATGTTGTGGTCTTCTTTCAATGCGCTTATTAAGATGCCAATTACTATTTTTAGGAACCTAGCAAAGCAGTCCTACCTATTATGGTTGAACTGGTTACAAATTTCACTTCAATCCCCAACTACTGTCATTCTTGACTTCACAAAATTAATACAACAATCAACTACTATAACTTTTTTTGTTTGTCCTAATTGGATGCTCAATTGCAGGCTTCTGGTATCCAAAATAACTACCGACAAAGACCAAGCTCACAGATATCCCAAACCAAAAATTTACCAAAACAAAGAGCGTTCCAAATGGAACTGCATCAGAGGAATTTTTACGCCACATTAGGGCATTGAGGATTATGAAAATGACAAAAGCAATGCCAGGGAATGTGAAAGCAGTCTTGATTGCATTCGTTTTCCACTCTATCGCCTTAAACATTTTATAGATCCTCGCAGAAGAGTAACCGGCAAATAAACTCATGAAGACCCACAAGGAGATCATAGCTGTTACCAGTCCTTGACCAATGGATGGTGAAAGAAACCCAAGCAGAGCAAGGTGACAATAAGGATAACAAAGACTATGAAAAGTACTAACTGCTTTTAAGGGTGTAATAAACAATGGGTCACACTCGCAAGTCACATGATTTTTCATGCGGTTTGAAACGACCGGGGAATGTGAAGATATCAGGAGGATCCTGTAGATGTAAATCACTCAGACTGATCGTACATGACCATGCTTTGAATGTGTGTCCCGTGGGTCACACTCGCGAGGAACAGGAATTTTCATGCGGTTTGAAACGACCGGGGACTGTGAGGATATTGGGAGGATCCTGTAGATGTAAATCACTCAGATTGATTGTACATGACCATGCCTTGAATGTGTGTCCCGACTCCCAACAATCCCAAATCATTTTTTTCATTAAATGTTGGCAACAAAACTACCTACGCAGTACTTACCCCTTTACTTAAATCTCTTGTATCATGACTAGGCCTTCACAAATTTCGGTTTTCATTGCGCATCACGAGTATGTTGTGGTCTTCTTTCAAGCGCTTATTAAGATGGCAATTACTATTTTTAGGAACCTAGCAGAGCAGTCCTACCTATTATGGTTGAACAGAGTGTTCATTTTGCATTGAAAGAAATGCAATTAAGCAACCAACTGCTGACTGTTGCCTGGAACAGAACAATCTTGATTCAAGTTAATATATATACCCACAACTACTGTCATTCTTGACTTCACAAAATTAATACAATAATCAACTACTATACTTTTTTTTGTTTGTCCTAACTGGATGCTCACTTGCAGGCTTCTTGTATCCAAAATAACTACCAACAAAGACCAAGGGCACAGATATCCCAAACCAAAAAATTTACCAAAACAAAGAATGTTCCAAATGGAACTGTACCAGAGGACTGTTTACCCCACATCAGGGCATTGAGGATAAAGAAAATGACAAAAGCAATGCCGGGGAGTGTGAAAGCAGTCTTGATTGCATTCGTTTTCCACTCTATCCACTTAAACATTTTATACAGCCTTGCCGAAGAGTAACTGGCAAACAAACCCATGAAGACCCACAAGAAGACCATAGTTGTTACCAGTCCTCGACCTTTGGATGGTGAAAGAAACCCAAGCAGAGCAAGGTGACAATAAGGATAACAAAGACTATGAAAAGGAACCCAAAATTGTTGTAGAATTGATGAAACCAGATGGAGTTTAAGATGAAGAATAATTCAATGAAAACAGCTCCATATGGCAATATGCGTCCTCCGATGAAAACAGGCCACTTGTACCACGCGTCCTCTGGAATTTGCCTGGGGCTTTTGTTTGTCGTAAATGGATGCTCAATTGCAGGCTTCTTGTAGCCCATTTGACATCACTTTCCTGTGAGATAGTTCACTGTTATTTGCTTGTACAATAGATCAACAAAAAAACAACTAAGAAAGTTCTGAATATTTATGTGAAAAGCAATTCTCCCAAAGACCTGAACTCCGGTTCCTACATGAACACAGAGTAAGATTGCATTAGTTGGGGGCCTGAATACATCTCCATGGACCACTTTCTTTGCCACAAAACCAGTAAGGAATAAGACAATAATTAATGAATTCATTATAGAGAACCCGTGGATCCGATCATCTGTCATGAGAAGATATGCATCCCAACGAGAAGCCCATTTGACATCACTTTCCTGCAAGATAGTTCAATGTTATTTGCTTGTACAATAGATCAACAAAAGAACAACTAAGAAAGTTCTGAATTTGTGGTCTTCTTTCAATGCGCTTATTAAGATGGCAATTACTATTTTTAGGAACATAGCAGAGCAGTCCTACGTATTATGGTTGAACAGAGTGTTCATTTTGCATTGAAGGAAATGCAATTAGGACAGAGATTGGGAAACAAGGCCCTCAAACACCTTAAGCTTTTTGTGTTAGTGGGGTTTCTTTGCTCAACTTTCTCAGTTAATGTTTTATGATATTTCCATAAGAAGGATCTAAAAACATTGCACTTGGAAGCTAACCTCTAGCTGTTCCTGCAGTCTTCAAACATCCCACTTGACACATGTTTGCCATCAACATCCCACTTGAAATATGCTTTCAGAGAAGTTTGAAACAGTCTGCGCCTTTCCAACCTTGACTTGGCCATGCCATGTTTTTGACAAAATGCCAACTCAGAGTTTTTGAATGTTCTTAAGACCAGTGATCACACTCCAAATCAGATTCCTCTGAAGTTGATGACAACATGAAGTTGCAAAAACACGACAAATTATTAGAGACCACCTATAATGAAACGATGTAAAAACATTGAGTTTGACCTAAGTAGCCTAAACGTTTTGGATACGGGAGCGGGGGCGGGAGCGGAGTATCCAATATGCGGAAATGGCAAATTTTTTTTGACCCCGGATACGGCGTAGGATATGGCAGTACAAAAACTATATAAAAATAAAAAAATATATAAATTTCAGCCTTCTAAATAGGAATTTAATTATCAACCACATATTATGCATATGAAAGACAAGATAAAAGACAAGTTATAAGCTAAATAAGTGAATAACCACAAGTACAACAAACAAGCTAGGATACTGATAAAACTTAGAAACTTAAAAGCTTAAAAGTTAAATTAAAATACTTAAATCGAACACAATGTGAACGTCATGAATCTCATGATATATTAAATTCGACCATAGATCAATATTCAAAGTTCAAACTATCTTTCATTGTCAATATTCATCATATTCCTCTTTATCAAGAGGATTAAGATCAACTACATCATCATCATTATGTGGTTCATTAGAACCACATGGGCTCGAACCACTCGCACTAGGGCCACTGCCAGTTGCACCTCCTTGTGCATGTAGGTTTCGTGGTGCCACATAACTCCCCTCATCATCATATGCTCCATTGTGGGAAATGGAAGCATCCAAGTCAACTATCTTTGGATCAATGTTCCAATGTCTTGTTGACCCTTCTTTGTATTTTGGCTGCTTGTGGGATAAAAGGCGCAAGTTGGAATGTATGTATACCAAATCTTCAGCCCTTTTAGCCCCCAACCTGTTGCGTTTCTATGAGTGGATGAAACTATATGTACTCCAGTTGCGCTCAGAGGAAGATGAATTTGCAACCTATTAAGACAACCCAAACTTCAAAGTCAATGCAAAGTTCAACTTCAAACTTAAACACTCAAACTTAAATTTTAAAAAACTAAAAGAAAAGAGGATAAAAAAATTAAAAACTTACTTGTGCCAAGACCTTGATTGCAAGAGGCTGCAAGTAAACCAATGAAGTACCATGGAGGTACCACCACATATGAGCATCCATCTTGTATTTGCTCCGAAGAGCGAGAAGGCTATGACCCGTTTCTGCCATGAAATTGCCAAACTCTACCATAACCTGGTCTTAGGCCTCAAGATCAGGGAAGAGCCTAGCCAATGCCGCCATATATCCCTCACTGATTTCCACATCCCTGTATGGTGCTACCCTCCCTGGCAAGGAAAGTATCTCTGTGCTATAAAATCTAGGAGTCAATGCAAAAGCCAATAAATGTAATGGGGTGGTCATTTTGTTCCACCGCTCAATGAGGATTGACTTCATTTGTTTGAAAAATATTTCCTCGGGATCTTGTTCATTTGCATTTATAACGGCTTTTATCTTCTCAATCATTGAGTCGATACCATTATATATCTCTCTTAGACATGGTTGATCCGTGCCAGTAAACCGGATCATGCTCATAATGGGCTCCATAAAACTCACCAAATAATCCACTCTATCCTACCAAGGGTCCTCTAAGATCAGGTTCTTCACATTTTGAGCCCGTTGAGTGTTTGATTGCCTCCATACAGACCAAAGATTGGATGTTACCATCCTCATGAGTGCCTCTCGCACCTTCACTAGTCGTCTCAATACGATTGTGTGTGATGCAAACTGAGTCTCAACAACCTAATAAGAATGAGGAACAAAAATTAAAAATAAAATTGAAAGATAAAAAAATACTAAAAAACTTATATTTAAATTTTAAATTAAAAAGAAAGAAAGAAAGCTTTTCCTTACCATCAGTAGCTCCAACTGCGAGAATGATCTAAAAATGCCCTGTGACATGTGGTGGTTGGTGACAAACATTTGGATCTCTTTAGCTTCTGCATATACTTGCTGGATCCACTCTATTTTGTTTGCCATCTTCTTTAGCATTAAATTTAATGAATGCACGGCACATGGTGTCCAAAAAATATGCCCATACCGTGCCTCAACTAGCATCCCCGCAGCTTTGCAATTTTTTGCGTTGTCCATTATGACTTGGACAACATTTTCAGGGCCCACAGCCTCAATGGACTCAAAAAGAATGTTTGCTATGAATTGGGTATCCTTCACTTGCCCCTCACAATCAACTGCTTTCAAAAACATTACCCCTTAGGGCATACTGCAATCACATTGATTAAAGGGCGGTTTTTTGCATCTTTCCATCCATCAGAAACAATGGACACACCTGTTTTGGTCCATGAGTCCCTAATTGGTTGCAAGGAGGTTTACACATATTTTTTTTGTTTATCCAAAAGGGTGGTGCGAATCTTTTCATATCCTGGTGATTTATACCCTTTTGGTGCCTCATTGATGGCTTTCACCATCTCATGCCAATAAGGTGATCTCACAACATTAAAAGATAGCCCATTAGCATATACACACCTTGCAATGTGTTCATCTGCAATTTCCTTGCTGTCATTCTGAAAGGCCTTTTCAAATGGCCCTCTTGTCTTACTTTTCTTTCGTGCAAGGGAAGCATCCTCATCCGTGGAGATACGAGCCACAAATAGATGTGGCATGGCCACAATTGGGGATACACTAGGTGATGGAACAACTGGAGGCCTCGTTGAACGAGATGAACCTCCTCTTTTGGCCAATGGATGACCCGCTCTCATAGCCACATTTACCTCTGCATCTTTTTGCTCTTTGATACATGCCAAAACTTTTACTTTTGGCACCCCAGCATTATTCCTCCCCTTGCATACTCTTACACCATTACCCGTTATGGCACACAAGTGGCTTTTCACCCTACTGGAAGAGCCTTTGAATACTCCATCACAATCATTGCATTTCCATTCAAAACAACCACCGCCCGCAATTTGTTGAAGTATTGTTATATGTCTCCATAACAGTGAATTTGGGTCAAAGTCCTTGGCCAAAGATTGCCTGGAAGAAGCAGAACTTGTTGCCATTGTAGAAATATCTACAAGGTTCAAAAAAGAAAAAAGCAAAGAAAACAATGGCATGCAATTGCATTGTGATTGAACAATGAAAATTAAAAAAATAAAATAGAAAGAGCAAAAAAAAGATGAACATAAGCAAAAAAATGTAATGTGTGAAAGATTAAATAACAAAAAAAAAAGAGAAACAAGGTTAGAAATTAAAAAAAAACTTCCCTTCACTTTGTTAACCACAAATCCTTCACAAATCTTCCTCCTTTACAGCTCCTCACACTCTTACTAGCTTAGCAATAGCTCCTCAAACCCTAGACAAACACAATGCAATTTTGGAGAGGCAAAGGTAAGTTTCTTTGCTTTATGTTTTGTTTCTGTGTTGCTCTTTTGTTTTATTGTTTAGAGTTAACTTTTAGGGTTTAGATTAGAAGAATTTTTAATTTTTTAATGTTGTGGGGCTTTAAAAACATGAAAAAAATAAAAAATAAATTAAAAAAAACGTTTTTTGCAAGTGGGAGCGGGCAGAGGGCTGCAGAAACGGCCGGGTACGGCACAGGCTGTAGTTGACCGTTTCCGCAGCCCTCTGCCCGCTCCCACGCTGCTCCCGCCGTTGCTCCCACTCCCGCTCCCGCGGCCCCCTTCTGCCGTTTCGGTAACGTAGAATTTGACACCACTTACTACATATGTTCTGCTGATACAAGATTACAGATCATATCTGGAAGCTTCTCCATATCATTCACAGGAATATACAGTTCAATCTTCAATATCCATCCAATTACAGTTATACATATCACAAGAAGGCTGTGAAAGATGTGCCCTTCAAATGAAATGTGCTTTGGAAAAAAGCAAGGAGCACGCAAGTCTCTATATTTTATTGGCACTACTCTTAATTATAGAAATGTTTTAAGATCCCCAAGTCACTCGTTTGTTTTCCTGGAATCATGCATATAGATGTTTTTCAGTATTGTCAAAATCATACAGGTGTATAACTATAAACAAAGACTCTTACCACAAGAAAAAATTGTTCCTTTTGTTTAACTATAGAAGACTCACAACTCCTTTGGTCAAACGCACACAATATGCTGGTCATTTCAAAAGTATAAATAGAGGTCTTAAGATTGAAACTTTTCACCATTTGTTTGCAATAAGCACATTGTGCATGGTTATATAACATGTCCCAAGGAAGTATACCTGCCATAGCACAGATAATGATAAGATCACACTTCCTTTTGCCTTCTCCAAATGACAGGCTGTAGGATATAAAGCTCCTCTCATCAAATATTGTGCTTGACCATAGCAGCTGGATACCAATAAATAAATAGAACTGGTGGATACAATAATGCAAGAAAGATATCCAAATTTAGTTTTACAATGCATATAAAAATCTTGGCTTGGAATAAAAAATGATGCACATATGCGTAAAGAATATCATTAAGCTTTGCAACTAGGAATTCTGGTTTTAACAAAATCTCTGTCCAAAAATATATAGGTTGTTTGCTCCTGAGGATCTGGAGAGGCTCTATTCAGAGGTCCATCTTCTGAAGACTCTGAACATCATCAAATTCTATTCTTCATGGGTGGATACATACACTCAAGCTCCTGCATTATGCCTCCTTTATTTGCAAAATTTCGAATGAAGACCACCAGTCCTGCTCCTTCCTCCAGTAACAGCTGAAAATGAACACCATATTCATTGGAAGTAATTCTCATTGAACTGAATTTAAATAAATTGCTAATGAGTCATGTCACAGGAAGATCTTATCTAGTAAATGGATCAAGGGTTTGCCAGAGTGGACAATCTGTAAGATCCTTCTCCTAATATCTATGAACCTCCCTGACACAACTATTACTGCAAAATAGTAGTCCCATTTAGGCCTAGTTAATTCCGCTGCAATTTATTACTATTTAGTATTTATCACTAACCATAATGAGGGTTGAAGCCATAAGCAGCATAAATGTAGTGTAATTCCTCCTTCCAACGCAATTGTTTAACCACTGCAAAGAAAAGAACAGTTTTGGCTTAGAGAAGAATAGAAGAGAAGGATGTTATGGAGCCCATGTGGGTTAAACAAATAACAAATTTTCTGTTTCCTTCAACATTTTTTTCCATACCAAAACAAAGGAATTACATTATACTTGAAACAGTGAACTATGCTCATTCCTAGGAATCATGAATATATTGTATATATGAATCAATACTGATTGCAAAAACAATGTTTAGTATGCCCAGTGCATGTAAACTACAAAAAATGCTGCTTATACCTGGAGATGGCTCTTTAGGTGGTAAAGAGCAAGTCCTTTGGCACCCAGCACTCTCATTACAGACTTCAGTGTCGCCTCTACAAACAACAATAAAATTTAAATATGCAATGGCTTGACAACATAAGAGGAATATACCTGGAGCTACCTGTTTTTGGGGGAGATGCCCTGCACCTTTGTTATTAGACTTCTACAGGAAAAGTCCAGAAATTTGTTTTGAGGGAAATAGCTACAAACCCTTGCTCAACCTTTGTCTAACCCCACACACCACAGCTCCGGTAATCTGCTATTGTAATCTTCGTTTGACATTGAATAGGAAAATATATTAGTTTTTCTCATTTCTTGAATCTTTATGAGATGGGAGCCTGTTCTTGTTCCAAGCGATTACCTACACCTTCGACCTCTTCACTCTTTACAAAGGTGTTCCCTGCAACTGAATGAATTGATAATGGTTCGAAATTACCAGTAGTTTTAATTGTTGATGAAAGGGTCATAAAAAATAAACAAACTGCATCATAATAAAAAATAAATAAACTACCACATCTGCCATTGCAAGCCCCTGAGAAAGGAGATAAACCTCATTCCCTAATATAAGCCAAAGGAAAATTTACCAAATCAAGGCTCCAGGAAAATTTCATTGTTCCCTTCTCCTCTTGCGGAGTGTCTCAAAATGAGGAAAGAACAAGAAAAGAGTTACAATTATTCAAGTAAAGGTGTAGTTAAATGAATATAATGCGGTTTGCATTTCTTTGAAACAGAAAACAGCAAAGGATAACACCACTCCCCTACAAGATATGACTGAATATGATTCCCCCTAATTGTAACCACAACGTCCAACATGAAATTCCCTGAATTGAGCTTAATGATAAGAGTGATGATATTGTAGCATTTTATCTGTTTGAAGGTTATCTCTACCATGTAAGATATGGGAGTTATATTGCGAGGTTAACAAATATTCCAAATGTGAGGTTGCCTTACTCTGGTGTGGCATAATTGTAGGGGCTTTATTTTGTTATTATCTCCCGTGTTGTGGTTGTCTTTTCGTTTAGTCTCCTTTCTCATTCACTTCTCTTTTTAAATTTAGACAACTTGGACATGGAAATAAAGGTTAGTGGGTCCATAGGATAAGATGAATGCTGATTAGTGGGTTAGCGAGCATTCTATCCGCAATTGCTCAGTTGGCAAGCCTGGAAGGAGCCATGGAGATCCATGCTTTCGTAATTAGAAAGGGATTCGAATCAGATGTTTTTGTTGGCACTGCTTTGATAGACGCATACAGAAAATGTGGAAATGTTAAGATTGCACGCGAATTGTTTGACAAAATGTCCTAGAGAAATCTTATCTCTTGGAATGCTAAGATTGTAGGGTAAGCTCAGAATGGATGCTGTAATGAAGCCTTGGATCTCTTTAGAAAAATGGATCCTTGCAATGTGAAGCCTAATTTAACTAAGATTTCAGCTGTTCTCTTGGCTTGTTCCCATGTAGGGGATCTAGAATCAGGCAAGGAGATCCATTCTTACATAATAAAAAGAGGATATGAATTAGATATTTTCGCGGGAAGTGCTCTTGTAGGTATGTATGCAAAAGGTAATTGTGTGGAGGATGCGTATCAAGTGTTTGAAAAAATGCCTCAAAGAGAAGCTGCTTCATGGAATTCTATGATTGCAGGTTATTTCCAGTATGGATTTTCTAACGAGGCCTTAAAATTATTTGCTAAAATGATATCTCTAGGCATAGAAATTGATTTTATGACCATATCTAGTGTTTTGTCGGCATGTGCCCACTTAGGAGCCTTGCTCCACGGAAAAGGAATCCATAATTACATGATAAGAAATGGTTTTGAGGCTAATGCCTATGTTGGGAATGCCCTTGTAACAATGTATGCCAAATGTGACCGTATAGAGGAGGCATAAAATGTGTTTAATGGCATTGATGAAAAAGATGTTGTCTTATGGAGCGACATTATTGCTGGGCTTGCCTAGTGCAATCAAGCCAACAAGGCTTTGAAATGCTTTCAAAAAATGCAATTGACAGGGCTAATGCCTGATTCAGATACCATTGCAAGTATTCTTTCGGCATGTGCTCAATTAACAGTTCTGAATCAGGGAAAGGAAATCCACAACTATACTATCAGAAATCAAATTAACTTCGATGTTTTTGTTGGTACTGCTCTATTGGACATGTATGCAAAATGTGGGAATATAGAATTGGCATAGAAAGTGTTTGAGACCATGCCTCACAGAAATGTGGTCTCATGGAATGCAATGATTACAGGATATTCCCAAAATGGACATTCAGAGGAGGCCTTGCAATGCTTTCGTGAACTGCAATTGAAAGAAGCGACTTTTGATTCAGTTACAATGGTGGGTGTTCTTCCAGTATGTACCTTCTTGGCTGCACTACAACTTGGTAAAGAGATTCATGCTTCCACATATCAAAGGGGATTCCTTTCAAATGTTTTTGTGGGGCATGCACTGATAGATATGTATGGTAACTGTGCTAGCATTAACTATGCACGTCAGGTGTTTGACAGAATGCCTCTAACAGATACAGTGGCATGGAATGTCATGACTGCAGCATATGGAATGCATGGGCATTCTCAGGATGCTCTCTTGCTCTTTCACCAAATGCACCACAAAGGTGTTTTTCTAGATCACGTCACATTCATCACTATTCTGTCTTCATGTAGCCATGTGGGCCTGGTTGACAAAGGATGGGAATATTTTAATTGCATGATTCAAGATTACCATGTCCTGCCCAGGATGGAGCATTTTGCATGTATGGTTGACCTTCTAGGGCACGCAGGATGCTTGGATGATGCATATGGCTTAATACAAAATATGCCATTTAAAGCTGATGCTGGGGTATGGGGGGCATTGCTTGGTGCTTGCAGAATTCATTGCAATGTAGAATTAGAAGAATTAGCAGTAAAACACCTGTTTGAGTTAGAACCTGAGCATACTGGATATTATGTACTCTTGTCTAACATATATGCCTGGGCTGGTAGGTGGGATGATGCAACAAAATTGAGAATAATGATGAAAGACAAGGGCTTGAAGAAAAGCCCAAGATGGAGTCGGATTAAAGTCAAGAATGGGATCCATCTATTTCTCATAGGAGATGGATCACATCTAGAATCAAAGAAAATCTATGCAATTTTGAAGAGCTTGCATGGTCAGATGATGGAGGTAGGGTATGTGCTTGAGACAACTTTTGTATTGCATAATGTGGAGGAAGAAGATCAAATTATGCACACATTTTTGCAAACCACAGTGAAAAGCTGGTGACTGATAAGAACTATTAATCGGTTATGAGCCAGACCTCGTCTTCTTGGATGCTGATCAGACAAGAATTTAATGCAATTTTGAAATTAACCGTATATCATTCAATACCAAAACTGTGATTATTGACCATGACGAATGACTAACTTTTTGACAAATTATAGTAAAGTTGTGATCTGTATTCATACCTAATCAACAAATGATTCCAGAAGATCCTCTCCAACTTTCTTAAGAAAATCCTTTTCACCTGCAACAATACCCAAATTGGTTGTTATATGACTATAGCTTTTATTGAAAATAGTTGTTAAAGGAGATCCTCCATTCAGTAAATTGTGTTCTTTGAGTAAAGGTTAAAAAAGAGCCAATATCAAAGAAAGCAATCAGAATATGATTGCTAGTATTCCCAATATATTACACATGCTAGTAAGAGAAAATATTACACGTATTTTAGCAATAACATTAAAATATGATATCTAAGTTCAAGCATCTATACAATAAGTCATACAAACCAGATAAAAGTGCAGGTTTGGGAACAGGAAAGCTAGTTAGAATGCAGGCTAGTATTGAATAGGTGCTAGGAATGCAGAAACAAGAGAGTAACTAAACAGAAAAGCTATAAACATGAACTAATAACCTCATTAATTCGCCACCCTGTCAACAATGGAAACCCTAACACAACAAACCCTCAATCCGAAACTGCTTGGAAAAGAATGGAATAAACATTTTTCCTGTGATTGTGTGTCAATTGCAGCAACAATCACTAAGCTTGCTATCACAATCTTTTTCTCGGCCAATTATGCACAATCCCCCTGGTGTTTGGCCGATTCAAAGCATGCAAACTGCAGTAAAATAACAACTTAAGAAAGCGAAAACGTCAAAACGCCCGTCAAATTTAACCACGCACGAAAACGTCAAAACCCCTGTCAAATTTATGCCATTGGTGTGAACGATCGAGGGTTCTTTACAATAGGGGGAACGCCTTTAGCGTAATGAAGAAAGGTAGGGGGAATTGTAACTTGTAATTTGAACCTGTTTCGAAGTAAAGGGCTTCATGGATTTACAGTGCTAGTAAGTCATTGGAGTTAGAGGGGATTGTGTTACTAATAGTTTGAAGACTCGTGTGGAATTGTCAAGACATGGTGCGAATTGTGAGTTGTTTGAGAAAATACAACAGTTCAGCAAGACTTGCGAGCTGAGTCCAGACCTTAGGTAACGCCCACAAATCAACGCACCAAAACCAGGTCAAATGTCATAAATTACTTACAGGATTTTTTTTTGTTCAAAAAGTTGTAAGGGTGATAAGTATTAGTTGCAATCAATTAAATTCCCGTTAATAATTTCTACACATTAACAAGGTAGTCGGAACCAATTTATTAATTAAATGTTATTATTTACTTTCCACAATCCTTTTCGGAATTTACTCCTTCTCTAAGGTTTCCAATAGTTTTTATTTTAAATATTGACTACATAAATCTTGTTATTTTACTTCATTTAAAATCCTCTTAAGTTTATTAAAGGCTACTTCCTAAGTTGATTTAAAATTTGCTTCCCAAATTAACTTAATATCCATACCCATCATTTAGTGAATTAACTATACATTTTATTTTTAATTAATTCAATCAGTTTAGAACATTATCTAAAATCCATGCACAATATTATTTAGTTAATCCTTATTATCAAATGTCTTTTCTTTATTTATTTATCCATAATCGAAAAGGGTCACAACTTATTGTAACCCACTAATACACTCATAGTAACAATATACACTTTCCAACACATAGGCTTAAAATCTAAGCCAAAGAAGAAAAAAATATACGGAATCCCTTATACCTCCCAATGGGTTAAGTGTCCACCTTAAAACCTCTAAAAACTCTTATTCCTCCCTCAATCTCTTATCACTCCCTCAAATCTCTTATCACCCCTTCATGCAAAACATACAAAAATAAGCAAGAATCTCCCTTATCTTCACAAGGTGGGACACCCAACCCAAACTCCCTCCAAATACACATACAAAACTCTTATCCCTCCCTCAAAAGATCCCCATTTTCCTTCTCCCACACCATCCTTAAGGTCATACTACCCCAAATCCCAACGAAATACATACTTTCATTCATATTACAAACAACACAACAAGTAAAATAAAATACAAGGGTATAGACCCTACCTTGCCATTGCAAGAATCTTCAATCCTCAAGCAACAACTTCAATTTTCTTCCAAGTCCCAAGCCAAATCCAAAAGCAAGCTCCCAAGCTCCCAAAACAATTGACTGAAGCAAAATCCAAAAATATGCAAGTGTGCAACTAGACCAAGTAACCCCCAAAACACCAAAACAACTCACGTAAATAGAAAATGGGGAAAGGAGCGTGAGGTGGCTCCATGTAGGATGCCACATCACTTCTCCAATCCACTTCACTAAGTCAAACACAAAGACCAAGACTCATAAATGGGTGGGTGAGGATATGACAAGTTTCCTTCAACACAAACTATTACTCCATACTTCTAAGGACATAATTAAAAGAGTTGTAAGAAAGTGCAATTAATTTCTTCTTTTCCTTCAAAAAACACATAATGAAGCCTAATTTTGACCCCTTACATCATAGGTATGGTTGGTGGGTGAGTTGGGTGAGGTGGCTTCGTGTAGGATGCCACATCACTTCTCCTCCAATCCACTTCACTAAGTCAAACACAAAGACCAAGACTCATAAATGGGTGGGTGACGATATGACAAGTTTCCTTCAACACACAAACTATTACTCCATACTTCCAAGGACATAATTAAAAGAGTTGTAAGAAAGTGCAATTATTTCCTCTTTTCCTTCAAAAAGCACATAATGAAGCCTAATTTTGACCCCTTACATCATAGGTATGGGACAAGCTTAACTTGTCCCACAAGCCTCCAAAAGTGGCTCATAAGCCCAAATTCGAGATTTGAAAAGCGGGATGAGCACACAACTCCCAAAACCAATAATTCCATCCCAAATCAATAAGATAACAAGGACTGTCTACCACATTCAATGCCCACATAGTCACATTTCAACTCAGCATAATCACATGATTAATTAACTAAACAAGAGCACATTAACTAAGCAATAATAAAGTGAGAATACATTACAATTAAAGAAATCACATACTCAACAAAGTAAATAAATTAAAAGAGGGAAGGCAACACACAAACCCATGGTCACATATGAGGTCACCTCCCCATGGGGGCCTCCTAACAAACTCAACAATAACACAACAATATACATGAACACAAAGTTGCCAAGGTGACCTTTGTTGCAAACATCCGATATTCTTCCATGGTTAGTCTCCTAGCCCCTTCTTGTTTATTGTGATATAATTTCTTGTAACCAACCAAAACAATACCCCTTCGGCCACAAGGCCACATCAATCCGTCATGGAAATAAAATGCATATAAAACATTCATCCTATAATCTTTAGATACATCAAACGATAAAATACATATATATCTATCAATTAACATCATCATATAATTTAGCTAAATCATCATCAAGATTAATCAATTCTATCAATTATTTACAATTTCTAGATATTTCAATTTTACCATGTTCATCAACATCAATGAGATCACAAGACTAGTCCGATCATCTAAACATAATCAATACGTCAAGAATCCAAAGTGTCAGTATATAATAAAGTAACAACACTAGATCATCATCAAGTACTGGATTATCTATCTATGTCCGTTAGGAGTCCATACAATCCACAATATGAGTCACAACATATCGATAATCAAAAGTCCATACTGTCTATCACCATGCTAACTAAAATATAATAATAGTGTCCATGTCTCTAATCGACAAAAAAAATCGAAGTCATTGTAAGATAAATCTCGGAGAGGAGTGGGCATTACATAATGAACAAAGGCAGGGGGAATTGTAACTTGTAATTTGAACTTGCTTCAAAGTAAAGGGCTTCATGGATTTACAGTCCTAGTAAGTCATTAAAGTTAGAGGGGATTGTGTTACTCATAATTTGAAGACTCGTGTGGAATTGTCAAGACATGGTGCAAATTGTGAGTCGTCTAAGAAAATATGGCAGGTCAGCAAGACTTGCGAGCTGAGTCCAGACCACAGGTTTGCCGGAAATCATGTCGTTTTTTCCAAAATGCGGCTGTGTCTATGTGTTGGATTTGCAGTTTTTGCATCAAACTCTCCTGCGGCCAAAACATAAAATACATGCGACTGAATTTATTTTTCCATTCATTGTATTCAATCTTTTTGATCAGTAGAGTTGCAGATTTGTAGAATGACTCGAGAGAAGGGTCTGGAATGTATTTGGAAGGCGTATTTAAAGATTCAAATGAGTTTTGGACTGGATGTGACAGAGATGTGTATCTAGTTTTATACAATTGCTTAAAACAGGTTGACCCAAGAGGGCCTCAACAACCACAGGTTTGCCGGAAATCATGTTGTTTTTTCCAAAATGCGGCCGTGTCTATGTGTTGGATTTGCAGTTGTTGCATCAAACTCTCTTGGGGCCAAAACATAAAATACATGCGACGGAATTTATTTTTCCATTCCTTGTATTCAATCTTTTTGATTAGTAGAGTTGCAGATTTGTAGAATGACTCGAGAGAAGGGTCTGGAATGTATTTGGAAGGCGTATTTAAAGATTCAAATGAGTTTTGGACTGGATTTGACAGAGATGTGTATCTAGTTTTATACAATTTGCTTAAAACAGGTTGACCCAAGAGGGCGTCAATGACCTTGTCTTCATCCAGTACAACCTTCACTTTTGACCCAATAAAGGTGGAGGGTCCTTATCATGATGCCATCGACTTGATGACAATGATCCATCTGCTGATTGGACCGTCGAAGAAGAACATAATGATATGATGTTCACTGATGAATATATTGCCAAATTAGAGGTAGCAGTAGCAGGAGCAGAGGTGGATGCATTGGAGGAAGATGAAGACATTTCGAGGAAACATTCAGTCCTTGTGTTAATACCGGATTAGCTTCAAGTTACACTAGGAGGGGGAAGAGGAGGATGTAGATTGTATTTGGTTGTTTTTTGACATATGTAAACGACTACACTATAAAGTATCGTTATACAATTACTATTTATAATTTTGTTGTAATACAATGTATTGTTTGACTTTGAAATTTCAAATTTTGAGCATTTGAGGGTCATATGACATGATATTGTTGAATTATGACGAATTGTTGATCATAATAGGCTTACCGCTTATGCATTCTCTAAATGCATCGATTTATGTTTTTTGTTTGGCCGCATTTTTTACCGAGACCGAGTCAAAATTTTTTGCTGCAGTGTCTGTGCCTGTGCTGAGTCCCAGTTTTCAAACTTTGGTCTTGCTTCTACATTGGTCAATAAACCTGCTGGTTTGTTAATCTCCCTAAAGCAGTGGTGGTAGCCGATTGTAGCAAATTCGAGTAACAGATCTCTAGCTTCCTTGAGGATGCTGTTCAAGTTATATGTGTGGATCCTTTTTGAATTGCATTTATTATTAGCATTGAATCCC
The DNA here is from genome assembly GCA_019776745.2 of Taxus chinensis. Taxonomy (NCBI): domain Eukaryota; kingdom Viridiplantae; phylum Streptophyta; class Pinopsida; order Cupressales; family Taxaceae; genus Taxus; species Taxus chinensis. The sequence continues at coordinate 46,595,018 of CM034156.1, forward strand.
CATCAACTACTACAGAGAAATGACCCTGGGCAACAACTAGCTTTGGCCCCTCATCAAGTGCATTAGTATTCACCACATTATTCGATCCTTGAGGGATAACCAAAGAAGAAACCCTAACAAAAATGCTGTTATGATCCCATAAAATACATCCAGCCATGGTTACCCTTGGAAGTACCATCGAAATTCAATTGTAAAAAACTTGCTGGGTTTTTTAAACATTTCTCTTGCTAGTGTAATTCCTTTTGGATTCCACCCATTAACAGGAGTGAATGTGATGCTGGGCCATTTGGTTAGGGTCTCCTCTTTTCCTGAGAGTTTGTGGAGATATATTTTTAAGTGCACAAAAACATTAGCTGCTATTGCAGCTTAAGCTTTTGTGCAACACCTTTCCTAGGGGTCTTGTACAAATCTGGAAGATTCTTTGGTTTCTTTAAAGCCATATGCTCTAGGTCAGCTTAGCATCGACAGATTTCCATAGTGGTTTTAATTTTGGGCTCACTTCAGGCCGGGAGATGGGCTAAGGGGAAACCAACTGAAGTTCCACGTGAGATAGTAACTTGCATCACAAATTATAAGCATATGGACAATTCAAGGACATGCTTTCAACATCTTCTGATGCATTGCAACGAGCAAATAATGAGAGTCCTTGTAAGCCCATCCCTTTGAATCTATTGTGAGTGAGGATTCCATTTTAGCAAGCAAGCCAAGTAAGGACATTTGTTTTTGCAGTGCTGTATTTGGTCCACAGCATTTGGCTAGGCCAAGGTTTATTTCTGATTGGCCATTTACAACAGGGCTTGTAACCAGTCCCTACCTTGTATCTCCCTTCCTTGTAACCTATCCATCAATTGATATCATCATTGATGTCCACATAAATCCTTTTTACGTAGTTAGGATTGAGAAGAGATGTTTCCAATCATAAAAGGAACAGGCATTTATGAAAGGATTACATTTTCTTGCACTTTTTTCTCCATCTCTTATTTCATCCCAGTAGTCACATACCTTCTCCCCTCAATTACTCTTAAGAAAATTGACATACTTTCTCCCGTCAGTTACTCTTAAGATAATTCAATTCTTGGCTTCAAAAAAATCTCTATCTTCACCCAACATGTGATGTACCTCCCAACAATCATCCCAATTTTTTTCTTTTGAATTGTTATTTATTTCCCATGTAAGATAACTTCTTATATTTGATGTTTTGAAGCTGAGATGAAGTTCCTATTCTGTTGACATCTTTCTAGAAGTGAAGATTCTTTCTGATTCCAAGTTTCTAGTGAATCCTGATATTTCCGATGGAGAACCGAGTTATGAGGTTGGTCTACTTTCTTCATAGTTTGCTACGAAAGTTTAGCTCTAAGGGCCAGGTTGTGGAGGTCAAGTTGCTATAGTCTAGACTCCCTTCTTTTGCAGTGCATACTTTAGATGATTTGGGAAGGGGGATTTCTTCTCTTTAAAGGGACCCTTACCATAGAATTTTTAACGATCTTTGCCATCTTGGAGAGAATGCCCTTGGGAGCATGTAGAATTGAGAACATTTAAATGGTAAATGTTTGAAGCATATATTTTATTAATGTTGTTGTTTAGCATGTTACAAGTAGATCATTGTAGAGTCTGGAGCTTCTAGGCTTTGTGAATAGGGAGACCCCAAGGTATTTGTTTGGAGAGGTCCTTTTGTGAAGCACACAACTTCACCAATCCTTTGTCATTTTCCAAGACTTTATTGGGAAAAAAGTATACTTGAGAATTCTCCACATTAATGAATTGCTTGAGACTGAGGGATGCTACCTCTTTCACATTTGCCACCCCAAAAATGACAATGTCATCAACGAGTTGGAGGTGAGTAGATAGTTTAGTGGTAGTCAAGGCTTGAAGACTGTTAATTTGGCCATGTTCATTTTGGCTGTTAATGTTCTTCGCAAGGATTTAATCGTTATTACGAACAAGTGTGACAAAATTGGGTCACCTTTATCTGGGACTGCACGAGCTTTTGAAAAAGCCAACCGGGCTTTCATTTGCTAGGACTGAAAATTGCAAGCTTAGTATCATAATATGCAATTCATTACTTGCACAAATATTCAAAAATTCTAAATTTTATCAGCACTTTATAGACGAAAGGGCAATCCACATTGTTGTATGCCTTATAACATCCAACTTGAGGATATTAACTTCCTCTTTTCCAATCTTGAGCAAGTGCATGATTTCATGACTTATTATATTCTCATCAAGGATTTGTTTCCCTTGAGCCAAACCTCCTTGTTGAGGGGAGATAATGTCAGGGAGAAGACTTTTTAGCCTTTATATTCGAGCCACTGTGATCAACTTCTTCACCAAATTGCAGAGTGAAATTGGTTTGAAGTCCTTAAAGGATTCTGAATTTGTTTTTTGGGATGACAGCTAAAAAGGTGCAATTGAGATCCAGCTACATTTTCTTTGACATGATTTGTTTACAACAATAGTGAAGTCATTACTAAATAAACTCTATAAGGCTTGAAATATGCCCTTTAGGGAACCTGTTTGGGTCAATAGCCTTATCTTTTTGCATTTTAAACAAAATAGCTTTAATTTTCCTTTGTGAAAGGTCTTGTGCCATCAGTCCGAGGTTTTACTCTATAAAGATTACTGTAGGAACACCATGTAGAATCTATTCATTTTTGCTGTTATCTGATCTGTGATCTGCTGAAAGAAGGTTTTGGAAGAAGCTTACCACCTTTTCTCTAATTTGATTAGGGTTGTTTATTAATGTTCCATCAGAATTTGCTATTGTGCTAATTCAATTGGTTTATCTTTTGGAAATTGTGGACTGGTTGAAGGTGTTCACTCAATTATACATACGAAAGGTACATTTTATTTCTTTCAAAGAAGATTACATCCTTATATGTGGCGATTCGTAAATCTTCCACCCACATTCTTTATACAACACATTGTATGGGACCCAACTACTGGGCCCAACTGCCCATACGACTACCCAAAATAGAATACGAGTTATTTGGATCACAAAACCTAACAAAACCCCCATCCAAAGGGAACAAAATACGAGATGGAGCAGCATGACTCTGGAGCTATCCAATAACACCTGCCACAACCTACCACCTGGCCATCTGGACATCTGGCACTGATTAATCTGTTTTGACATGCCTACTGAAATTGCAGCCCGATCTTTTGAGCTTGAGGATTTCATCTGCTACTTGGAGAGTGAAGTCTTTCTTTTCTTGCAGTGCTTCACCTGTATTTCAGACACTGGTTTCCTTCCTTTAGCCCTCTTTTGCTCTTCCCACCGCCCTTCCTTCTCTTTCTTCCCCTGGCAACCCTACTTCCAGGTCTTGATAGTTGTCATCTTCCATATTCTCCACCCATTTCCGCTTTCTTTAACATCCACGTAGTGCGATTTGATTCTCCCCAATAGCAGTGAAAATCCTTGTGCCCCGCTTCTCTCTCTCTCTGTTCAATTCTTTCCTATCCTCTTCTCTTCTTTGTTTTTTTCCACTCCGCTACTCCATATTTTCTCATATGACTACCCTTAACATAGGCAGTTCATTCTTGTTGTTACTTTTGTCTTGACGTAGACAATGAATTTATGTATTGCTCGTAAGTTTGCAGGTAGAGCTACATTAGGTAAGGCTTTGAAGGCAGTCAACATTGATGAAAATTAGTAAATTTTAGAGCAAAAATATTATACAGCCTAATACAAAATTAATAACTTTTTCAAGTACAGATATTAGATATTGATAAATGATAAGAGTAATTGTATTGAAAATTTTATCTTTTATATCTCATCATATCTATAAGGTCAAGAGTACAAAATATGGATTAAAAAAACAAAAACAAAAAACATTGGAGTGCGAGTCTCTGATATGAGTACCGACAAGTACTAGTCTCCGAGACACAATTTTTTAGTAGGAGACGAGTCTCCGTGCAGCACTGCTGTAAACCATATTGGGAATATTAAATTATGCTCCTTGATAATTCTTTGTCACAAAACTTGGCCCCTATGATCATTGACAAGGCATTAATTTGAAGGTGCAGAGTGGTCTGTGAGAAGGGAGTCATTATTTTTAAGGAGCCCTTTATTACAGGTTCAGTTCTATTCAAGCTATGCACTGTCACATTTTGCTATCACCATCATTTTTTTTTGCAATATACCGTGCTACAAAAGAAGCAGCATCCACTTGTAATGATTGGAAAGTCATTTTTGCTTTTTTTTCCTCCTGCATAGTTTACTTCTTAGGAATCTTCTTATTTTCTCAGTATCTAGGACATAGCTGACTCATTGCATGAAATTGAAATAGTTTGGTATGTTTATTTTGATTAAGACATTATAGACAAATTATGCAGCGTAATTTTTCATTTTTTGATTGCCAGGATGCTGCTACTCGAAGTCCCCGTGGAGATGTTTCAAACCCTTTGCTTGTACTTACCTTTTTGCCATCAGCAACTAATTCTGGATATGAACCCGAGAATAAGCAAGCAGAAATTATCATTAATACAGAATTAAATAATATTTTTGGAGCTGGATATCATGCATACGAGGATACTGTTTGAAAGAAGTTGCAGAAGGTCAGAATTCTATATATTTGTTTCTGTTTTGGTATCAACTTTATAGAATAGATATCCTCCAGTGTATGCTGTTGTTATAATGCATGCAATTTTCTTTTTATACAGATTCAATGCCATGTATCTAGAGAATGTTTGGTATTGATGTTGAGTTTCTTTTTTGATTGTATTTTGTTTTAATTTTGTCACTTTGGTTTAAATTATGCAATGTAAATTTACATCATATTATAACTATATTCAAGTTTTAAGCACCAAACTTCTTCTGTTATTTGAATTTCCTTTGTAGAGCTAGATGACTAAAGTTATCTCTTCTATATTACCCAATGCATGATGGGAAGGTATTTGTAATTTATTTAATATTTTCATTGTTCACTGTTCAGTAAAATAAGCAAATGATGTTGGGGTAGGTGAGCTTTTGTTCTCAACTGTTGTGACCCGACCCACTGTCCCGAGCTGTGTGATTTGCTAAAGGCCCCACAGTAATGGGTTTTGGTATTGCGTACTATTAGTGTGCTTGAGTAAGGAAAATGTGCTCCCTTCTTGCAGCATGAGTTTCTTTGTTCTTCTAGAAACTAAAGGCATATTAACTAGAGCCAAACACACCGAGATTTCCAATCCCTGGCCTGATTACATCCCGTTCTTTGTAGGGGTTTAGATATCAATTGCAACTGTGGGAGAGCTATTATTGACGCCACAGACATACTATCGTACAGTACATCTTCCTAAATCCATTTTTTTGTGCTGGATTATCTATCTGGATTTTTTTGGTATCCCATTGTGTTGCAGCATATAAGAACAAAGGGTCTGTCTCCTGATCCCATGTGTTCAAAAGTCTCATAGTTCATTAGAAATAAAGTCTCCCTCATTACCCAATCTAAGCATTTTGTTGATATCACTAGATTCATTTTCCACCATTGTTTCGAATTTAATGGACCTGTACAAAGCCTCTAATATTGGCTCAGGAAAGCATACCCAGACAGCCAATTGAAGTCATTGACGAAAAATAGAAAATGTCAAGAGCCACCAATTGAGAAAACACTCATTAATCTAGAAATGTTTGTATGTACCAATGCTTTTTAGTGCTTTGCTCTCCAAGCTGTGGCCGTTTGGAAAACTTTTCTATTTTGTTTCCCAAAGATCAAAAATCTTACAAAATCTATTCTATTTCTTATTGAACGGAAGACCCGTACCTAGTTGGTGCAGTGTCAAGGTTGGGGGCCCAATTTAATAAGTGCCCTGCCTAGTACTATTATAGAGTACGCACCAAACTTATCTATAGACACTTTCTGATACCAAAATAGAGACACAATAACAACTAACTGTATGCATGAAAGGCCATAGGACATATACATTGACACATTAAAATGCAGAGACTCTCAATCCAACAATGCGACTCTTCATAGTTTAATGGTCTCTGAGAGTCTCAAGGGCTTTATAAATGCTTATTTCAGACTCTACAATTGTTGGGTTCTCTGTATATTGTGTGGAGCCTTCTGCTTGCTTTGTGAGCACATTTGTATTTGATGTAGGAGCATCTGTGTTTACAAGCAATTATGCAACACCCAAAAATATTTAGAGTTAGGGAATAAAGACTTGCGCACTGCCACGTCACTCTACAGTATGGTGCACAAACCTTAATTCCTTATTCATTTTTTGCGCAATCCTGTTCTTAGCTGCAAAGGCTTAACCAAGCCGCACAAATCTACATAGCCGTGGAAAGCTTTCCTATGCTGCACAACATTGTGTAATGTCCCTCTTTCTCGAATAGTTTGGTCGAACACCTTTGACTTGTTTTGTCTACCCGACGGCCAAAGGGTGTTTTCAAGGGTGACTTTGGTTTATTATTTTTATTATATGGTGCTCAAAATAAAGTAAAATATCATTAAAGCACATATAATGAATTAATAGACTATTTAAGTGACTTTGACTTAGGAAAGTGCATTTAAATTAATGTATAAATTATTTAAAGTGCCTTCCTAGCCAAAAATGCGACTTGTTTGGGTAATGGTCAAATAAACCCAAAAATGAGACTTGCTTAGTGAAGAAAAATAATTAATTAAATATTAATTATATTGTTTTAGCCAAAAAGTGCGACTTGCATCTTTGGAGGGCTTTTTGGCTAGAAGGGGAAAAATGCGACTTGGGGAAAGGCATTCAGAAGATTATTATTTTTACCTGGTAGTTAGCACTGAGCTTTGCAGACAAAATCCAAGGACGGAAACCCTTTGGATTATTCCTCTTGCGGACGGAAACCCCAGGAGCGGTGAGCGAAGCTTCCATCCAAGGATCTTCATTGTTTACACAGGTAATTTATCATTCCAACAGTTTAAGAGAAAAGGATAAATTGCAGCAGTGGGCATTTGTACAACTTCGAGAGTGGGGCGACTTATTCTGCAGTTGGTTTATGCAGTGTTTGAGGTATTTTTCATGTCAAATCGACTAGGGTTTGATCATTTACAGAGGATTTAGACAATACTTGTTATCATTTCTTCTGCAGATTTTTGTATGTGTTTACACTAATCATTTATCATCAGAAATCAATATTGAATATATGGCTGCGTTATTTATGAAGAAATCTACCATTAAAACCCTAGGCGCCTTTATATAAATTCACCCGGTTTGCGGGGTTTTGCTTTATTTAATTTGTTTATGCAGTATGAGAATGTTGTTCCATGAATTTGCTTGATGTTATCAGTTCGGCTCTGCACCTGAGTGTTATTTTAAAAAAAAAGTATTCAGACAAAAAGGGGTTTGGGATCTTTCACATTGTCTTGGCTGTGCAAAACTAAAAAGTTCTGCAAATGTTGCATAATCTTGTTCCACTCTGCCAAACACTTATTCCTTGTGCACAGAAGTTGCAAATAACCTAGCATGCGATTTTCAAGCCACAACCGCCTAATACTGCCTTTGCTGCAAAGCCTTACATTCCTGCAGGACCATTTCCAGTTGTTGCCATGATTAGATCTGCATTTAACAGAATCTCCAGTCAACATCAATACAGTTAGAGGGATGCGCATGTGGGCTTGGATATGTTTTTCATGGAGGCACATGTGGGCTTGGATATGTTTTCATGGCCGTGCCTCCCTCTAACTGTATTCATGTTGACTGGAGATTCTGTCAAATGCAGATGTGGGCCTGGATATGTTTTCCATTGCCAGGGACGAACCAAAAGATCTGATTGAGCTTGATCCAATGGAGGAAACTTCATGGGAAGCTCAATGACAATTTGAGGTCTCATGAGGAACGTTTGCAAGGTATCTTTACTTGCAAAGGCATCTCTGTTCTCCTGCCAGAGTCATTATGAATTCTATAAATCGAAGAGAAATGTGGGCATGTAAGCCACCTTCCTATCAAGTGTAATTTGGGCATCGATTGTGCAGTAACCAGTTGCCCAATTGAGCCTAGTGTGGTTCTATATAAGCTTTGTAGAGTTTACAAGCTTAGGATGGGTCTTAGGATTGGAATTCTTGTAGAAATTTGTCATAAGACTGTCATTGGAGTGTAATGCCATTGTGCCTAAGTCTATTCTCTTTTCTTCATATTAATAGAAGATGCTTTGTTGTTTCTTGTTAAGAGATGTGCTTGTGGTCTTGCCTAGGTGAGATCTAACTCTGACTTCCTGGTCCAAGGCAATTGAAACCCCTCACCGTGATTGCATCATTCCCGGTATTAGAGTGAAAATTTCAAATTCCTGTTGAGAAAATATTGGTATAAATATCAATTTGGAGAGTAGTGTGGGAATTGATCTTCAGATTTGTTGCTTTACATACTAGGGGTGTGGGTAGAAAGTAGTTGCGGATATTTTCCAACATTTTGGTTGTTGGGTAGAAGGTGTGGGTCACAATCTTGTTGAGAGAATTGTGAGGAAGGTAGAGATGGCATGTAGAGTGCATATTGCGACTTGAGCAAACAAAGCACTCAAATTAGTAGGTTTGGTAGAGATGATGAGAGGAGTTCAAGCCCATTTGGAAGCTATGGAGACCGCACAATGCAGAGGAGTTGCTGCTGATGAAGATGCAAGTGATGATGAGTGTGAAGAGAGAACACCTAAGGACCAGGAGCTTGAAAGCACCTAAGGACCAAGAGGCTGAAGTAGAACATGTTAATGAGCAAGAGGGCCAATTCTTGTGGGCAGTCACAAGGATTGGGAGGGAAGCAAAGTTGGATGTTCCAAGTTACTTTGGTAGTCTAGATCCGGAAGAGCTCATTGACAGGATCACAAAATTAGAGAAATATTTCAAGTTTGAAGGGGTAGAAAATGGCAAGAAGGTAAAATTGGCTTGTACCAAGTTAAAAGATCACGCATCTTTATGGTGGGAACATGTGTAGATAGAAAGAGTGCATAGAGGGAACGATAAGATAAAGAATTCGGATAGACTAGTCACATAGTTGAGAGCTAAGTTCATGCTTGAAGACTACTAGTTGCATTTGTTCAGGAAGCTACAAAACTTGCACTGTAAGGAATTGAGTGTAAAGGATTCCACGGAAGAGTTTTATCCATTGACGATTAGAGCTAGTCATGTGGAGGATGATGATGCAGAAAAGATCTCAAGCTATGTTGATGTATTGCATATTTCCATTCAAGTTGAGTTCAGTATGATTATATTGAGATTTGTGGAGGAGGCTTACCAAGTTGCACCGAAGGTAGAAAAGTTGTATCATAGACAACAAAGTAGTGCGCTAATGAAAAATAAATTCCCGTGCAAAGGAGGAATTTTGTGCAAAAATCCACAAAATCGTGTGCACGAGGCTGTAGTGAGTTCCTTGCATGAGCATAGTCATGCGTCGAGAGGTGGAGGTTGATTTTCTTTCAAAGGAAGATGACGCAGAAGAGTTAGAGGATTTGGCAGATCATGTTTTTGTTTTGGAGAGATTGACATGATACATTCGAGGGTCAACAAGCCGTGCAAAGTATTGGTGGAAGGAGGAAGGATGCTAACAATCATGTTGCTTAGCATGTGGATGTGGAAAGCAATGCTTTTAATAGTGGTGCCGAAGAACTAGAATGCAGAGAAGCTAGCATGATGAAGAGGGTGTCCTTGAAGTCCACAAAGGAATAACATGTCCCTGTGTAGAGAGAATCTATTCAGGCTGTTTGCAAATTGGAAGGTAAGTGTTGCAAAAGTATTATTGATAGTGGTAGCACCAATAATCTTGTTTCTAATGAGATTGTTGAGAAGCTTGGTTTGAAGAGAATTGTGCACCAAACCCATATATGGAGTCGTGGTTGTTGAAGGGGCATCAATTTTTTGTAAATGAGCAATGTAGAGTGTATATTAAGATTGGTGCATATGAAGATCAAGTCTTGTGCGATATAATGGCCATGAATGTATGCCATGTGTTACTTGGTAGACCTTGGCAATAAGACAAAAAGTTGGTACATGATGGTTGCAAAAATATTTACACATTGGTGAAGGATGTTCAAAAGTACACTTTGAATCCCTTGAAGGATAAAAGTGTAGAGGTGGAAAAGAGCCCGTAGATATTACTGATTTTAGGAAAGGAGTTCCCAAATGTTATAAAAGCGGATAGTGAATGTTTTGCACTCATTCCAAGGCTTGTGTAGAAGACTAGGGGATTCGAAGCTGTGCAAACAAAAGAAATCCCACGAGAAGTGAAGGAGATGCTAGGTGAGTAGCCGAATATCACGTTGAAGGATATTTCAGATGGTTTACCACCTACGTGTAGTCTTGACCATCAGATGGACTTGATACTAGGGTCTAGTTTACCAAACAAGGCTGCATATAGGTTGACACCTATGGAGAATGAGGAGATGAGAAATATAAGTGCAAGTGCTATTTGAGAAGGGATTGATCAGGGAATCTCTTAGCCCTACACTGTACTTTTAGTATTGGCACCAAAGAAAGGAGAGTGGAGAATGTGCACTAGTTCTAGAGCCATCAATAAAATGAATATCAAGTTTATATATCCATTTCCGTGCATGAATGATTTGATTGTTTGTGTGAGTGGAGTGAGATACTTCACAAAGATAGATATGAAGAGTGGATACTGCTAGACAAAAATTAGGGAAGGAGATGAGTGGAAGACTGCTTTCAAGGTGCAAGATGGGTTGTATTAGTGGTTGTTCATGTCATTTGGGCTAACCAACGTGCCGAGTATGTTCATGCGGTTGATGAACGAAGTGTTGAAACCTCTTTTAGGTAAGTTTGTCATTGTTTATTTGGACGACATTTTAATTTTTTGCAAGATGCAGGAAGAGCACTTCGTCCATTTTTGGAAAGTGTTGGAACATTGCGAGAGGAGAAGCTATAGGTGAATTCGAAGAAATGCAGTTTCATGAAGACATAATTGATGTGTTCTTGGGATTTGTCATATCTCAGGAAGGATTGAAGATAGATCCTGAGATGGTGCAAGCTATAGTGGATTGGCCATTAGCCAAAAATGTCACAGAGGCCCGAAGCTTTCATGGACTAGTGAGCTTTTATAGGAAAGTTCATTAGAATTTAGCAAGATTTGCGCACTTACAAAAATGATGTGGGGAGACAAGGAGTTTGCGTGGAATGCAAAAGCGACAAAAACAAAGTATGGCTTTTAGTAGTTGAAAAAGAGGGTTAAAGATCGACCAGTATTGTCCTTGTGTGATTTCAATAAGGTATTTCAGGGGTGATTGTGACACAAGTGGAATAGCCATTGGAGCTATGAGGAGTCAAGAGGAAAGACCCATCACATAATTTAGTGAGAAACTAAACGATTCACGGAGAAGATATTCAGTTTATGATCAAGAATTTTAAGCCACTATGCAAGCTCTGAAGAAGTGGAGGCTTTGTTTGTTACCCAAAGAGTTCGTGTTGTATACGAACCACCAAGCGTTGTAATGCATCAATAGCAAGGGGTAGTTGAATCAAAGACACATGAAATGGGTTGAATACTTGATGAGTTATTCATTTGTCTTGAAGCACATAAATGGAAAATTAAACACAGTTGTAGATGCGTTGAGCTAAAGATGCTTTTTATTGAGTGAGATGCAAGTGGGAATAGTAGGGTTCGAGGCGATGAAGGAGCTCTACACAAAAGATGAAGATTTTAGAGAAGCATGGCGAGCATGCACAAAACTAGTGAGCATCAATCACATGCCATGGTTGGATTGATTATAGGTTGGGTGTTTGTTCAAAGGCATACAATTGTGTGTGTTGCAAGGATCAATGAGGAGAATTTAATCTAGGAGAAACACTACAGAGGGTTATTAGGTCACTTTGCAATAGATAAGGCCTTTCCAAATTGTGTATGAGACAAGTCTTTGAGGAGCTGTGGAGTTGTTGAGAAAAGGAAAAAGTGCTGAAGCTAAAGATAGCACAATACATGAAGGAGGTGCACGAGCAAGTGCTAGAGTAGAGCAATGCATAATACAAGGAGCGTGCAAACTTGAGGAGAAGACATTCAGAGTTTGAGGTTGGAGACTTGGTTCTTGCACACCTGGGGAAAGAGAGGATACTCGACAAAACTTATTATAGATTGGACCTTGCAGAGTCTTGAAGAATTTGCAAAAAACATGTACGAGATATAGTTGCCGAAAGGGATATACATCTCACATATCTTCAATGTAGCGGATCTACACCCCTATTTTGAGGGGCTAATAAGTGGAGGGGCAAACCGCACAAAAGTAGATTGGAGACACCAACTACGTAAGTAGAGGCACAAAGAAATTGAGTACATTCTAAATAATTGTGTACTGAAGACAACATACATAAAATCATAAGGAATATTTGACAAAATGGAGAGGTAAAGAAGTTGAAGATGCATCTTGGCTTATTGAAGCAGGGATCATTAGACTTGGTCATTCCCTTGAGGACCTTCAAAGGCATGCTTGACCAGGGGCTCAAGTTTTTCTTACCCAAGGTGTATGATGTAGGAGCATTCGGGTTCACAAGCAATCTTGCATCACCCAAAAATATTTAGAGTTAGTGATTAAAGGCTTGTGCAATGCCATGTCGAGCATGCCACACAAACCTTAATGCTTTATTCGTTTTTTGTGTAAACTGCACAATCCCGTACTTTGCCATGGAGTCTTAACCAAGCCGTGCAAACCGACAAAGTTGCACAACATTGCTTATGGCTATGCAAAGTTTTCTTATGTTGTGGAATATTGTATTGGCCTAAGTTACAGAGTTCATCGAATTTGAATGTAAAAATTTGAAATATGGGGAATTCCATAAAAAATTATAAGAATCGTCTAAAATCGTCATGAAATTCGTATATTACAAAAAATTGTTTAATAAGTTTCCAAGCCTATAGCTTGCATGATGTCTGGTGAAATGTCCCACTTCCTAAAATAATCAATTGAAGACCCTTTGCCCAATTCTGTTTCCCAACGGCTAAGGGTTGATAAAAAGGGAAGCTATAGTCTTAATAAATTATTATAAAGTGCATAAAAAGAAAATTTATAAAAAACAATTATATTAACTTATTAATGACTTAATAAAACTAAAAGAGAAAAAGATAAACTGAAGTTAAAAAAAAGAAAAAGGAAAAGGTCACTTTATGTTTTTATTTCCCCTAGGGAAAAATGCGATCCATGTTGGGGATGTGACAAGGCAAAAAAGAATTAAATGCGGGGAAAAGCATGTGAATGGTGCTTGTGGTTGGCTACTAAGCCAAGTTTTCCTATAAAAGCAAGTCGACTTGGCTTGGAGAGATATCTCTCATATTTTTATACAAATTCTGATTTTTGTCTGAGCATGAGAGCCAAAAATAATTTTTAAAGACGAAAACCCTTAGAGATTATCTGTTGAGGACGAAAACCCTCTAGAGATCTAGAAGGAGAACGAAAACTCTCCTTCTATGTTGAGAGGATTCTCCATTCAGGGGTTTCCATTGCAGTAAAAGGATTCAATGTGCTTTCCAGTAGTTTTCCAGCAGTGTTGAGGGGTGAAAGTTGCAGTTTTTTACACGGGTTTCGAAGGAGAATAATGTTACTGTGATTCCCTTCATTTCCAGTAGTATTCTTGGTGGAGCGACCTACATAGAGAGTTGCTTTGAAATGTTTCAAAGCTGTTTTGGAGTTGATTTGGATTACTGATCATGAGTCTAATTTTTAGAGATCAAATCAGCCAACTTGCATAATTTTTGGCCCAAGGATATTGTATTTTTCATCTGTGTCTGAGGTCAGCTGTTTGCATATTTTTAATAAATAATTCTAGCCTGTTTTGAAGCTCAATCTGGTATTTTTTTCTCATGATTTCATCCTTATATAAAATTAGCTGATTTGTTTAATTAAAAGATTCAACTGTTTGACTTCATATTTGGTGAGTTTTCATCCCATACCAAGTTGCATTTTCTGGGGCAATATTCAGATCTGCAGATAACAATTGTTTATATATTTCCATAACTTGTATTGTTGGAGTGGGATTTGCCTTAAATCCATTTAGGGTTGAAATATGTCCATTTGGGGACATTACATCTGGCCTTGACGCCGTGGTGTATAACAAGTTGTCAATCATGGATCTATGAAGTGTCTGATTCGCTTCAGGAGATTCATCATCTTTACTTATCTTGTATCTTGTAACCATGGGTGTGCTAACAGGTGTGCAATCTTCCATTCTGAACTTCTTCAACATCTTCTTTATATGCTTGGTTTGGGAGATAAATATTCCTTTGCTAGATTGAGAAATTTGCAAACCAAAGAAAAGTGACAACTCACCCAACATGGACATTTCAAACTCCTTTTGCATATCTTTTGCAAACTCTTGGGACATTTGTTTACTATCTCCTCCAAAAATGATATCATCCACATATACCACAACAACCAACTGATTCTCACCTTCAGTCTTGATACAAAGATTACTATTAGCAACACCCCTTTTAAAACCTTGTTCTTATAGATATTTATCAAGCCTTGAATACCAGGCTCTGGGGGCTTGCTTTAGCTCATATAGTGCCTTCTTCAATCTGCACACATAGTCCTTGTTTTCTGATAGAAGGAAACCTTCTGGGTGTTCAATATATACTTCTTCCTCTAACTTGCCATTTAGAAAAGCAGATTTCACATCCATTTGATAAACTTTGAAGTTCTTAAAAACTTCATATGCCAGAAACATTCTAATGGCTTCTAATCTTGCAACAGGGGCAAAAGTTTCTTCAAAATCAATACCTTCCGCTTGAGCATACCCCTTGCAAACCAACCATGTTTTATTTCTTGTTACTTGGCCATCTTCATTCAGCTTATTCCTGAACACCCACTTGGTACCAATTACATCTTGTCTCTTGGTCTAGGAATGAGTTCCCATGTCTCATTCTTTTCAATTAGATTCAATTCTTCTTCCATAGCAGCGATCCAATGCTTGTCATTGCTAGCTTCTGCAAAATTTTTGGGCTCTATTTTGGATAACAAAGATACGTTTACTTGTTCAGATGTGCTTACTATTCTTCTTCTAGTTTATACGCCAACATCCTATCACCAAGAATTAGACTTTCTGCATGATTTTTCTGGACAAATCTTGATGGTGCCTTAGTATCTTTCCGTTCCACTTCTTGTTTTTCTACTTTTTCTTCTTGTTCTTCTTTTAAGTCTGGTCCCTCTGAATGATCATTTGTTTGTGCACTTACCTTTTAAGGCTAGTACAATACTACTGCTATCCTGCTCCTTGAACCTCTCCTCTCTATTCCTCAATTCAATCCTACAATCAACCAAACACCAATTGTGCTCTCTGCTCGCTAATTCCTTTCCTTGCATTTATACTTCCTGTTTGACATGCCAGAGATGTCATTTCATGCACTTAAAATTCCCAGGAGTCGGGCAATGGAAGAGACATCACTTTCTTGGTTGTAACTGGTGTGCACTGCTGCTGTGGGCAAAACCGCTGGTATCATCCGGCCAGTGGTTTTGCAGCTGCCACTCTGCATACATTGGCGGTTGCTACCTTGTGTAAAGCAGTAATTCTGCAACTTGCCTTGGCTTTACTTCTTTCAGAGCCCCTGCTGTTATTGAAACCTGCTTTATTGTATATGGATGATGAAGAGGATTGTTTTCCTGATCGTTATGGATCAGTGACCTCCCTTCGGGATGGCTTCTGCAATTTTCACTACTTTTGTTGTTGGCATTGATGGTGACACATATTTGAACTATAGTCCGAGATTACTCATTACACCTCTGTAGGTTGTCATTTTGCTGAGAGAGTTAATCCCTGCATTGGGGCCCTCCAATGCATATTCATGATTTCATTCTAGATGGTCTTATGTCTAGATGAGTTAGATTAGAGGATCTGGAAATGTAGAGAATCTTAGCTGATATGGAGAATCTAGACAAAATTTATGGAAGACCCCCCCTCCAGTCGTGTGAGTCTCATGGCCTTTTTCTTAATGTGCTCCCCTGGCTTTGGACTTTAGCAAACTTGCTTGCTTTACTCCCAGTGAACTTGTATTGGCTGATTATGTCCTCCCCATCAAGTCTCAGATCCCCCACATTCAAGATTTTCATGTCTGTCACCAACTGAAACTGGCTGTTACTCTATTTCTTTTCTTTCCTCTTGCCTCCTTTCTTCACGTTCCTCCTATGCTCAACAAACCACAATGAAGTTTGATGCCTGGTTTGTTGATGTTTATTGTGTGTCTCCTTAAGCTTATGTCCGACTCTTATTCCCTTTCTCTGGTCATATCCAAATATGTCTTCATATCTCACACCATTTGGGAGACTGACCATGACTCATGTTGTCATTGCGGTCCATTCTAAGTTGATTCAACCCCATGCTACATGATGATTCTCGCATCAACAGTTGGGATGATTTGGAATTTAAAGCTACACGTGAAGCTCCATTTTTCCAAGCCCATGACTTCTTACCTCTTTGTCATGTGCAAAGAATATCATTGTCATAATCGCAGACAAATTCTCTCTGCAATAGGTTATGCGATAATTTAATTCCCATTAACATGTACAAGGATACGACAAATTTTATTCCAATAGGTGATTCTGTAGTTGTTTTATAGCATGGATTTGGTCATCATGTTTATGAATGGCCTGTTTGGTCTGCATTGTGAACGGCTTTGCCATCATTGTTACGAACAAAGTACTTTTCCTTGAATGATAATGGAACTTTACATAATTAATTATCTATGCATATTTAAAATCTAGTTATTTGCTTCATTTTCTTCACGTTCTCCACTATTTGATGTCTGCAAAAGTAAACTTTTTGATATCTCAAAGGATAAGTCAAAGAAAAGGAAATGGATAAACATAATTTGTTGATGCTATTCATGCCTTCCACCGAAAATGTGTTGCTGATCTCTAGAAAAAGATGCAGATATTCAAGGACCGTGGAATCATAGTTCGCATATTTTTACTTGGCACACCATTTTTTTGACTCGGCAACTTAAAAATTGCTTAATTTTTTTTTAAACATAATTTTTATGCAAAATATTGTTACAAAATGTGTATCAATGAGCCTGTAAAACGTTGGGGAAGTGTTTTCTATTAGATTTGATTAGAAATAGAGTACACAATCACATCATTATGCAAATACAACAGACAGCTGATAAGTTTAATGAATATATGATGATTGTCATTGAAAATTATCATCATAAATTGCATATCTATGCAAGTGATAAATTACAGTAATTTACAATTTCCAAAAACTCACCAAAATAATAAATAAATAAACAAAATTGCGAGTAA
Organism: Taxus chinensis; assembly: GCA_019776745.2. Lineage (NCBI taxonomy): Eukaryota > Viridiplantae > Streptophyta > Pinopsida > Cupressales > Taxaceae > Taxus > Taxus chinensis. Next base: position 46,612,194 of record CM034156.1, read on the forward strand.
TAGCCAAGAACTCGACTGCAGGTTCTGTTGAGTACTTGCCGAGGGGGAAAAAATGGCGAGTGCTCGCCAAGTATGCTGTCTATGCTTGGAACATCTCGTGGAAGATAAACACACCATTGCATCAGATATCTTTCTCTATGTAACATTATTGATTTTGTTATTGGATTTAAAATGCAATATACAATTTTGAATAGTACTCGACATCAGGTCTGCGGCGAGTTTAAGGACAAGTTTCGGTTTGAGTCATTGATTACCATTGCTAAAACCTTTGGGGATGAAACTTAAAGGTTGAGAAGGGAAATTGATAATATCAAAGCATGAGCTATTCTGATTTATCTCTAGCAGTCGGTTGTTCAATAGTATTGCTTGTTTTCCCACTAAAAAATTGTACACTTGTCATTTATATGTGTTATCTTCTATGCATTATGATTCCTGATCTACGTTGCCAGGATACGGATACGAGTATCCGTTTGGATACCGATATGATATGCGGATACGTCAATTTTAAAAAACCCTTGGATACGATACGTCTTGATACGTCCGTACACACACACACACACACACACACACACACACACACACACAGGTTCTGTTGAGTACTTGCCGAGGGGGAAAAAATGGCGAGTGCTCGCCAAGTATGCTGTCTATGCTTGGAACATCTCGTGGAAGATAAACACACCATTGCATCAGATATCTTTCTCTATGTAACATTATTGATTTTGTTATTGGATTTAAAATGCAATATACAATTTTGAATAGTACTCGACATCAGGTCTGCGGCGAGTTTAAGGACAAGTTTCGGTTTGAGTCATTGATTACCATTGCTAAAACCTTTGGGGATGAAACTTAAAGGTTGAGAAGGGAAATTGATAATATCAAAGCATGAGCTATTCTGATTTATCTCTAGCAGTCGGTTGTTCAATAGTATTGCTTGTTTTCCCACTAAAAAATTGTACACTTGTCATTTATATGTGTTATCTTCTATGCATTATGATTCCTGATCTACGTTGCCAGGATACGGATACGAGTATCCGTTTGGATACCGATATGATATGCGGATACGTCAATTTTAAAAAACCCTTGGATACGATACGTCTTGATACGTCCGTACACACACACACACACACACACACACACACACACACATATATGTACATCTACTCATTTTACTCATTTTTTAGTCCATAAAAAACTGAAATAGTAATACAAAACTTGAATCAATGTTCAAAACATTCAATATACTTAAGACTTTGCATTTTTATTGATCATGTGGCTGCCATACATATGATATACGAATATCATGTTAACATGAATACAAACAAAACTTGAAATTTGAAAAATATACTAGTAACTAGATCCATGTTCAAATTTTCAAAACAAACAATATACTTAAGATTTTACATTTCATTGTTCATGTGGCTGCCATACATATGATATAGGAATACAAACAAATCTAGAATATATCATCTAGATTTTCCTCAAAATCAAGTTCATGTGTGCCACTTGTGCTAGCTCCACTCTCATTAACTCCACTCTCCGCTCCTTGCGAACTCCCTTGAGTGTCATCTTTGCCATCAAATAATGAAAGTTGGGCAAGCGTGGCTACGGAGGCATCCAAGTCTGTGGTCTCTGGAATAAGATCCCAAAGTTTGTGAGGCCCTCTAGCATACTCCTCAGACTTGTGTGACAAGAGGCGCAAATTGGAGTGCACATATACTAAATCCTCAGCTTTTTTAGATGCCAACTTGTTTCTTTTAGCTGAGTGGATAAAGCTATAAGTACTCCAATTCCGCTATGCGGAAGAATTACTAGCCACCTATTACAACAAAGTTAGAAAATTGAAATTCAAAGACAAGTTAGTATCCTAAGTTCTAACTTAATAAAATTTAAAATATTTGAAATGATTCTAAATTTTAAAATTTATAAATGTTATACCTGTGAAAGAACTTTTATAGCAATAGGATGTAAGTACTTGGCATCATGGCCATGTACACACCACCATGTGGTTGGAGTCAAGCTACTCTTGTCAAAAAGAGCCTCAATCGATCCCATGTTACCTTCTGAACCAGTAAACATGCACATTTCACTTCTGACCACACTGGTTATAGATGGATCAGGTAAAATTCTTTTGAATGCTGCCCTAGTTCCATTTCCAACTTCGGAGTCAGAAAATGGTGCTTGCCTGTTTGGTAGCCCAAGTACATCAGAGCTATAGTACTTTGGGGTCAGTGCATAAGCAAGGAGATGTAATGAGGTGGTCATTTTATTCCACCTCTTCATGACCCCAGTCTTGACCTCACCGTAGAAGGTCTCTTATGGATCTAGACCTTTTTTTTGTATTATATCTCTGATACGCTCAAGCATGGAATCTATGCCATCATATATCTCTCCCAAGCATGCTTCATCAGTATCTACATATCGGATCATGGAGAGAATGGGTTTTGTAAAACTCAACAAGTACTCAACCTTGGCCCACCAATCCTCATCAAGGACCCATGATTTTACCCTTGTAGCTTTCTCTGTATTTGACTGCCTCCACACTGACCAAACACTGTTGATCACCATACTGCTTAAAGCCTCTCTCACCTTCACAAGCTGTCTCAAAACAAGCGTGTGAGAGCCAAATCTAGTTTCTGTAACCTTCAGCAACTCTAACTTTGAGAAATTCCTAAAAATGGCTTGTGACATATGATGGTTTGAGATAAACATTTGAATGTCATTTGCCTTGGAATAAATTTGCTCAATCCATGGGATTTTCCCAATCTTTTGGAGCATCAAGTTAAGGGAGTGGACAGCACAAGGGGTCCAAAAAATGTGCTCATATCTATCCTCTATGATCATTCCTACTGCTTTACAATTTTTAGCATTGTCCGTGATGACTTGGACAACATTATGGGGGCCCACCGACTCAATTGCCTCTATTAAAATGTTAGCAATAAATTGTGCATCCTTGACTTGACCTTCATAGTCAATGGCTTTAAGTAACATTGCCCCTTAGGGCATACTGCAACAACATTTATGAGGGGTCTATTTCTAGCATCTTTCCATCCATCTGAAATGATGGAAACCCCTGTTTCCTTCCATGCGTATCTGATTGGCTGCAAAGTCTTGTGAATGTGTTCCACTTCCTTTCCCAAGAGTGTGGTTCGAACTTTTTCGTAACCTGGGGATTTGTACCCCTGTGGAGCTTCATTGATACCCTTCACCATTTGATGCCAATATGGAGATCTCAATACATTAAAGGGCAGTCCATATGCATAAATGCATCGAGCAACAACCTCATCGGCAACCTCCCTCTTTTCAATATTAAATGCTTTCTCCAATGCTCCTTTTGGCCTTTTTCGTGAGCTCTCTGGACTCTCTTCATCAAATGGTTGACTTTGAGTTGAATGAAAGGATGAGAAGTAGGTCTAGGTGTGGGTGGTAGTGATGAAGGCCTTCTTTGCGAATGAATTGTTCTAGTTCTATTTCTTTCAGCTTGTTTATCAGCCTCCTCTTGCTCTCTTAGGTACTCTGCCATTTTTTCATTTGATATTTTTGGGCACCTCTTTATCCCCACACCTCCAACACCAGTCAAATGGATTTTCACTCGACTATATGAGGATCTGTATTGAGCTTGGCAACCATGACATATCTAGACCCGACACCCACCACCAACAATTTTGTCTACCACTATCACATGTCTCCAAAGAGGGGAATTAGGATCATGTCTCACAGGAATTGATGTGTTTTCAGCTTGGCCTTGCACTCCACCCGAAGCAGAACTTGATGCCATCCTAATCTGTTTTTGATCACCAAGATCACCATAACGGTGCGAGGTGAGAGCATACACAGAGTTAGGATGTTTAAAAAATTAAAAACATTTTGCCTTAACATAAATAAATTAGTTATGTCATCCTAATCTGTTTTTGATCACCAAGATCGCCATAAAGGCGTGAGATGAGAGCATACACAGGTTTAGGATGTTTAAAAATTTAAAACACAATTTGCCTTAACATAAATAAATTACCAATTAGTTATGTCATCCTAATTTGTTTTTGATCACCAAGATTGCTATAAAGGCGCGAGGTGAGAGCATACACAAATTTAGGAAGCTAAAAAAATAAAAATTTAAAAACAAATAAATAAATAAATAAATAACCGTAAAAAAATAAAACGAAAGGATGAATTAAAAATAAAAATAAAAATAAAATTAAAATACGGTATACCTATAGAGTGTAGTGTAGAATCGTAGATCCTGGTTGCCTCTAAAATTTTAAAACAATCTCTTCCTCTCAAGTCTCAACAATGGCTTCTTCTCCTTCTAAGTTCTCCTCCTTGCAATGATGGACTCCAAACAATAGAAGCAATCGCAGCCCCTCCTTCAAATCTTTGCCTCCTCTAAGCTCTTTGCAAAACCTCCTTCCAATCTTTGCCTCCACTAAGCTCTTCACAACTCTTCTTTAGCTCTTTGCCCATTCACTTGCAAAAAGACAATGAAATTGTTTGTGTGATTTCAAATGAGAGGGGTGGGTGCTTTTTATAACTTTTTGTGGGGGAGAGGGTATATTATTTTATTCATTTAGTGTTTATGGTTTGGTTTTAGGGAGTAGAAAAGTCAAACATTAAAAAAAAATGAAATAGAACTAAAAAAAAATGTATATAATGCTGGATACGTCCCTGATACGTACGGGGTACGTCAGGATACGTATCCGTGACGTACCCTGTACGTATCCGCCACGTATCCGTATCGGATACGTATCCAAGGGGATTCGGGGGGGGTGGGTTTGGAGTATCCGTGCAACGTAGTTCCTGATGAATGGAGAACCCACATAGTTTAGGTTGCGACACTTTACTTATTTCTATTTTCACAGGTTTTAATGAAATAGACCATTATTTTAGCCTGAAACTAGGTATCTTGGTTTCAGCGACAATCTAATGGATTTATTTTTAAGCATTCTATGAGTGCATAGAATGATATTCATTTTGACATTTTGTTCATTTGATTGTTTTTTGCTTGAATATCTTAATAGAATTGATTGGATATTTTGCTGTTTTGCAGGCTGCTGAGAAAGCAAGATCACAGAAGCAAGCACAACACTGAGGTCAGCATTTGACTTGTTTCAGTATGTTTATCCATTTGGTCATAGCAGTTGCATATATTTGACGCTACCAACCTCTGGCAGTGTCGTAAGGATTATTGTGTATATGAAATTCAACATATATTTCCTGGATTATTATTTTTTGAGATGGAAGATGATTGTATATTATATAATAGTTCAATGTTTTCCAGAATCGTTATTTTCAGTATGGAAGGTTACCTTTTTTTAGTGGAAATTTATATTTGTGTAGTGTTAGTGTTATTAGGTTTTATTAAATTCCAAGGAATAACTGCAGGCTGGGTAGGCTAGATGTAACTCCTATTCATCTAACAGTGCAAAAGTTGGGCATATAAATTTGTAGGACTAGTTGTATTAAAATTCTGAGATTACGATCTTGCTGCTGTTTTTCTTCAGGTTGGCCATCTTCATGTTTGCATGGGTCGAGAACATAAGAGTTGGGGTTTTATTCTATTCAACTCTAGAGGTTTCCCCTTCCTCAACATTTTTGTTCAATATAACACTACTATTTTAGCATCAATTTCGAGATCGCATGTATGGTGATGCTGAAATTTAAGATAGCAATAGCTGTAATTTCGAGATTGCACTTGTGATAATGCAGCAAATAAAGATTGCAGCTAAGTCTGAAGTAGTAATTTGTACATATTATTTTCAGGTCGTATTAATGACAAAAATCCAGTTTGGGATCTTGGCAAGGAATTGGCTAAGTGAGTAATCGACTATAAACAAATATTCTTTCAGCATGCAAGATAATCTTGGAGTTATGTTTGCCATCTTGATCATCAGAAGCTCTGGAATGAAAGAAAAGAATTTAACACCAAGAAAATGTTATTCAAAGCCGACCATTGGTTAATTTTACAGTTGTGTAGTATGTACATAAGGCTGTTAAAGATTTGGCAGCAAGCTTAGCAGAATGGCTTTGCATTTTTGCAAAGGGATAATTCTCAGGAGAGTTAGCTGGAGTTTTTAATCTATTAGCATTGATGGGATTTTTAAGACATTACAAAGAGCGACATCCGGTGGCATCTGGTATAGGTTTAAGCTCTTACTTCATTGTTTTTCTATGTTGCAAAGCTTCTGTTGACTTTCCCTTATTGTGAATGTGAATTCAACACGCAAGGATAGTGTCTGTCCTCATTTGTAATCATGCCTTTCTTGGTTTTTGACAATATTAGACCAAGTGACAGCTGTGGACGTGGACACAGTATGATATTGTTTTTGTAATTATGTCATATTTTTGTTTAATATTTATCTTGGATTCAGATGAAATAGAGGGGAGGATGTGCCCTGCCTCCACTAGAATTTTATATGGAAGATGGTTTTTTTTTTAATTTCTGTTTTTCTGCAACTGTGCAAGATGTCCCTATGTCTCTGATTGGGTTAGGGGTAGCCTGGATGCCCTTGACCAGGGACAGAAGTAGCTGGCATGTACCTGCCACATTTCTTGCGTGTTCCCTAGTCTCTACAATGTGGTGCATGTGGGAAACACATCCCCGAAATGTGGGGAATATGGGGGACACAGGAAATGCATTCTCTACCACCAGGCACACATACTTGTCAATCAATGGCTTCTGATATATTTACAGGTTTCAAAATACGTTCACAAAGGGATAAAACTGCAATATCCATTTTGACTTCTTAATATATTTGCAAAACAGTTTCTGGAATGAAAAGTTCATGGTATGCCTTCCGCTTGTTTGCATGATTCTTTGTTAGCGGACCAAGGCTGTTCTGCAATTTTCCAAATGTAATTTTATGCCTGATCAGAGGAAAGAAGATTATGCAGCATCAATAACTTTGATAACACATAGGATTGGAAGTGCAGTAAGCCTTCTTTTGTTGTCCCCATCCTGATAGACAAGGACTGCAGTTCTATGGATAAATATGTACATGTAACTATCAAATATTACATCGCAATCAAGTATAATTCAGAAATAAATCAGAAAGCAGAACTAATTAGATTATACAAAGGCTTAAATACACTGCAATTAAGTATAATTCAGAAAATAGACCTAACTGCATTACTATTGATTATCAAGAACATATGAAAACTGGAAATAATTAAATTGTTGGAGATAATTAGGGTTTCTAAGATGATACACGATTTGTTGCGACTATTGAGACAACCGCTAGCAACTGAAAGTGAAATATAGGTCTAGTCAACAAGGTGAATGAAACTAACAAAATCCAATTGCAAATGGAGAACTGTGTTGTTGAGCCAAATCACAAGCAACCAACGATGAAAAACGGGTCTAGTTAGCAAAGTGAATATGATGTAGGTGCATCATTGAATGAAGCATTTAAGTCTCAAATTTTTCCTCCATGTCATGTTTATAATCTATTGAAGTGCCTTAGAGGTCATAGCGAGATACATGAGTTATTTAAAGTGGGTGAGAGTCTAGGGAATTTATTTTTTCTTCATACTATGTTTTCCCTCCAAAAATGAGATTTGAATCCCAAAGCAAGTAAAAGGACCATATATGGTGTTCATCAAGAAGTTGGAAGGAGGTTTTCAAAGCACGTGAGGGTGAGCAATAGCTCTCTTGGCATGTGTCGAAAGTCTTAGGATAGGGTTGAGTGATAAAGATGTCAAAAATGATGTAATGAAGCTCTTTTTAGCAAAGTATATGAACCTAAGAAAATTAGGTAGGGTCGATATGCGAGGGAAGAAAATGAGTTAAAGCTTGAATGAAGTAGTGGTTAGGGTCATTCTTCGAAGATGGAGGATGAAAAAAAGGAAAGTGGAAGATGAACCATGAAATTTTGTATGAATAAACAGTTTAAATATGAGCAGCTCTGGTTTTTTGCAAGAGTATTGTGCATATTTGCATTGTTCAAGTCTTTTGACATTAGCTTGTTAATACTCAATATGGTATGAAACTTCATCTTTAGGAGCATCTAAAGGGGAGCATCTAAACAGTCTTGGGGATCTATGTAGGAGGTATGTTTAGTTAGGAATGTTGCATGTTTTGACTTTTGGCTAGAAAGACATGTGAACTGTGACAACGAAACTGTGTTCTTACTATAATCTTGTAGTATTTTTTAAGCTATGTCTTTAATTATGAAGCCCCGTTGAGGTTTGATATGTGATAGGAAATGGATGGGTGCTATTACTTGATTTGAGGAATGAATCCCTGCTCTGAGTTAAAATAAGTTGTTGACAATGTGACTGTATGGTAAAGTTGTGTTTTGTAAGCATTTTGTGAGAGGTATATTTGGCTTGTGATCTAATAAGGAGGTTCTTTGATGATGAACAAGGCAAATGGAGGATGCTAAGAGAGTTGGCAAAGTGTGAAGCCTTGATAGGTGAGTGCAAAGAAACTAAACTAGGTACAAACATGCAAGAAGGAGAAAAACACTCTTTACCTTGTTTTGACAGGATAGTTTTTGTTTGATACGCTAAATTTGGGATTGAGGAAACCCCGCTGGTAAGGTATTCATGAGTAAGATAATGAATTTGACCTCTTGACAAAATTTGGTGCCTTGTAACAGTGATTTAAGAAAGTTATAGCCTTTTTGAATCTCTTGGGGTAACACAGACCTGGGAAACCCTAGTTTAGGGTTTTGAAACTAAAAGTGGATTTGTGAGAGTTCTAGCCACCAAAATTGGATGAAATTGGTTAGATGTCATCTTGTCAAGGTATTCAAACAAATTGTGAAAGAATTTTTAAAAAAAGAGTTAGATGGTCTCAAGATTTGCTTGATAGTCTTCAAGGAGGTTGTTCACACAGTCTAAGGCCTAATTAGTGTCTAGTAATGAATGATTTGACTAACTTTTCCTAAGGAAGCCCCAATGAAATTTTGCACACTGATAGAAGGCTCAAATGTGTGACATGATATGCTAAGAATTTAGGGAGGAACCTCCTATAATGGAAAATAGGCTTAAGAAACAGCAGAAGCAGGGGTAGAAGGTGTTTAAGTGCTAAGGAAGTGAAGCTTAGTGTTGGAAGAGAAAATTGAGAAATTGAGACTTGAAATTTAGGACACATCTTGTTGGGCAAAAAGGGTGTCTAGAAATGTTTTTACTTAATTTTGGGTTGACATAGATCACCTCAATCATGAAGCTAGCATAAACCTTGTTCTCTAGAGCCATCTCAGGGCAGTTTGAGCAAACTTGTGAAAGTTATTGAACTAACCTCTTAATGAGTGGTTTCAGGTTGGAATAAACATGATGGAACAAGATAATGAGTTGGGAAGTGTTAATGAAAGCTAAAAAGTCAATTATGCTTGTTTTGGGATGGAGAACCAAGTAAGCTAGTGGAGGCAAAAATGAAGGACATTAAAGAAGGCGTAAATTTTCATGATTGGTGATTACTTAATATTTTATTTGGCATTGTATAAGGTTTTACAACAAGTTAAAGTATATGGTGAAGATTCTTTAAGGTCTTTAAGGTCAGTTATAGCATATTTGAGACCTAGAGCTAGTTGAGAAGATACCCAAAAACATGGTACTAGTGAAAATGAATGGAATTGATTGATGTTACATGATGAATGGTTGAAATTGTGTAGGAGCTCTGCATCAAAATAAAACCTAAAAATTCTAGTGCCAATGGAAAACATGTGTCATTGAGTCAAATTCGAATAAGGACGGAGGTTGTGACTGACTACAATTGTTAAAATGAATACGCAGATCTGTTCCTCAATCTCCCAACCTCAAAAACCATGCTTGCGTTTCTAGAATTCACTGGTAGTCTTTGGGAAATTGTTCTCTTTTAAAACTCTCATTTGGTCTCTAGGTTTGTAGAGTGAGACAAGAAAACAAATGTGTTTTTGGTTTTTTCACTACATTAGAGAAAAGCTAAGCTTCCTTGATAATTATTTTTTCAATGAATGCAAATGACTAGTAAGTGCTTAACACTCCTCTGTATGATTGAACTCTACTTTTGGATGTGGAATTCAATATGGTTTATTTTGTGTTCACGTCTACTCATGTCCTAAATATGCCAGTGCACCTATGTATGCATATCTTCCTTGAATTGAAATAAGGTCCCTATTGGTGTGAAGTCCTGAGTGGTGCAAGTGTCCCAACCTTTATCTTTTCAATGGATGCAAACTGCTAGTAATTGCTATACGTTTCTCTATATGCTTAAACTCTCTTATTGGAACATGAATGCTTATGAAAGAGAGATTTTTTCTCTTTACAATCTAAAAATCTTCAATATGATTTATTATCTGCATGTTCATATCATGTCCTAAATGAACTAGCGCACCTAAAAAATGGATTACATGCAATGTATGTATGATAGAAAAATAAAGCCATCATGTAGACATGGTAATAGATAATCATGCAAGCATATGTGTAGTATGAACAATGTAAGCACAATGGAGTCACTACCCCAAGGTGGATAAGATATAATTAGTGGAAGCTCATAAGATACTAATACCACAAGCAAGTGGATGTAGCATGTAACCTCAATAGAAAAATGCCTCAAGATGGACAAAATATAAGCAATGTAAGTATGAAGTAGGATTGGTGTTCTAAATGGTGAAGATATAATGTGTAAGCTCAAAATAGGATAATGCCCATGCATGGGGGAGCATAACAATTTGAGCACAAGCATGAGAGACAAGAAGCATACGATAATCATGGCTTTATGTGGTTGGGTGCATTGCAACTAACCACTTGCCCCATGTATGGGCAACATACAACCAATTTAATTGATATGACGTGTATCAATAAATATAAAACCCATTTTTTAGGGGAAAATTTATATTTTTGGTAACGAGGATACTAACCTTTTTAACATACTTGGTATATAAAGGGAGAGTTATCTTGAAAATATAAATAATGCCACAAAAGATCAGATTGTGGGAAGTGACAGTGATAAGTGTAGTTGGTAAGTATCATTTTATTGATTTTTGTGAATGTTTTGAAAAAGTAAAATCTTATAGGAATATCGAGCAAAATATTTTTTGTTCATTTTGGGATATATACGTGTCTTGTCATTAATATATGGTATAGGCTAGATAATTTGTGGCCATGATTTTGTTAAATTGGAATGATTTGCATTTCTCTGTAGCTAATTCAAAGTTATTCATTTGTTTTATGAATATTATTCTTGGGTCATTTATTGACTCGTCGATTATGCTATATGTGATGCAAAATCATGTGTATGTTTGAGGGTTTCATCACAATCGATTTATCAAGTCTATGTATGCTGTAGGGCTATTAGATGTTGAGTGGGAGTCATGGGACCATTTGGAGGCCATAGGCCAACATGCTATTCATATAAGAATGATGTAATGCGATATACTTGTTTTGACCAGATTAGTTAAGTGGTAGAACACTTGTGATTTTTGGCTCCCATAAGTGAGGTTTTTGTTATAGCAGAGGATCTTATAGATCCCAATTAGAGGTAGGAAGCATGGGTTAAATTTGATGACAACTTGTGCCTATCAAACAATTTATTGGTGATGGTAATTTTCCAATATCACCCTTCAAAAATATAAAAAATGTTATTTATACACTACTAATAAAATATATAAAAGACTAGTTTATATTTGTTTAACTATATTTATGTATATTAAGATAGATTACATACAAATCTATATAAAAAATGTTGGTCGCATTTCAAATATGCAAGTCGCATGTGATGATTATTTTAAATATTTGTAAGTATTTCATGTCTTAAATAATGAAAAACATCTAAACGACCATAAAATTTAACGCTTGGTAGAAATGATTGTTATATTGGAGGATCTTATAGATCCCATTCAAAGGTAGGACGCGTAATTCTAGCGAAGTCCACTTGGACTATCCAAGAGGCTGTACAGAGTTATTACATGGGAGGTGCCCTAGGGGATTCAACATGATGTGTAGTTGTATTAAGCTACATGTTGGGGAGCACACCTTCGTTGCATAAATACATTATTATTTTGTTGGTGTCATTTATAGTGTGTGTAGACACCCCTAAATTAGCGCTACACATTATAAATGTTCAAAATGTCATTACATCCATTGTCTCTTTCTAGGATTAATTTAATTAATTCTATTTGCACCCTATCACCCCCCTTAGCTAATTTTATTCGCTAATTTAATATCAAAATAAATAAATAAATCCACATATCCACTTCCACATATAAATAAATTAAATAATTCTCATATCCTATCCACCTCCTCATCTCAAGTTGACTAAAGTCAAGACTAGAGATAAAAATCATTATTATAATCAAGAGGATGTGTTCAAATTGACTCGAGAAACTATCTTCCATGTCATGGCAATCCAAAATCAATCCACCTTCCAAAAGCCAACTATTCACGACACTTTGTGAATAAAATAGTAGATATGGAATTAAAAATCAAAATACATGTGCAACCCCTTGCGAACTCAGCAATGACTCACTCATGCAAATCTAGAACAACAATTTGATCACTCAATCAATCTGGAAACTCAATTAAACAACTCAGTCACGTTTAGTTATCTCCAATCAACTTAATCTAAACTTAGCTTATGGATTCACTTTTCTCAGCTATAAATCAATGACCCTTCCTTTGAAAATCATCCACCAAAGGCTTGATAGTTCATGTTGTTATTTTGTAAAATTATTTGGTGACTCAAATCAATCTTTCATACTGTTATGCTGCCCAAATCATGTCGAAATCACATCTTCATGCTCATGCCTTAGTTATCTTCCATTTAGAGTACTTGGAGCATCCACAAATCAACCATAACTTACAACACTTGAAAGGATCCAACAAAGAGCATCACTAAACCTTGCTCTTTCAATCATATATATTCTAGTCGCTTTGGAATTTACAATGGAGGTTTGCGTTTGTTTTGTTTTAATTTTTCTCTTTTGTTGTAATTTCCATGGTCTACATTTTGGCATGCTCAGTGGGATTCCCAAACTTATTTTTCACTAATCTAATTCTTTTTTTTGTTTTATTGGTGTTGTTTAAGACTTACTGTTCAAATTTTAGGGTTTTAGGTGCAACAAATAGGGAGAAAATAAAAAAACTAGTCCTTTGGTCATATTTCTTTAAATATGTGCATCTACATGTTATATGCGCTAGCATCTCACGTGATTTGTGCTCACGTATCATTGCACACGCTAGCATAGTTGTTCATGCATTTCTGCAAAACTAATTTTTTTCTTATTGTATCTTGCACGCGTTAGCGTAGTCTTATATGCACTATCGTAACACTAAAATTTGTCTACACTCACCTACATATCTCTTTATGTGCTTATGCACATCTGCACATGCTACCATCATCAGTTCTATTAGCAGGAAAATCCTTTGTTACGCTAGCGCACCCAAGTGCGCACGCTAACATTATGCGTTTATTTTTTTATGGTTTCCTTCATTTTCTAGTGTGTTATTTTTTAATCACTTTTTTAGTATTGTTTGTAATCATTTTATTGCAGGTTTTCATAAATAATCAGTGTAAGTGTATAAATTGCTCTTAATTGTCGTTTAATCTAATCTAGACAAACCAACCACATATTCTTTTTTCTCACACCCTCTTGGGTGTTCTTGAAAATCATGAACGATGAAGTTTTTCTTTTTGTTTTATATCATGATTTCGCTGTAGGAAAACTACTAATTATTGATTGCAGGACTGCATCATAAAAATATTACCTTGAACGTTGAATCAAACTTCTAACTACAGATTTCCTTGATCGAGAGAACTAAACAAACTTTATTATTGAACTTTATAAACTTGTATTACAGGTTCAGATAAGGGTTTATTCCCGTCCGCTTTAACTATGGGAAGTGCATGGACATGGTCCAGAAACTCATTGTGAGGAGTATCATAAGAACCCTAAAGTAGTTGGCACCTTGAGGGAATTGGCGAAAGAAACGAGTACCCCCACGTACCTAACCAGTACACCTGTGAGATTTAGAGCCAAGGTTATCCTTAGTGACGACCTTGGTTTGATTCTTTGAGTAGAGTAAAATCTAACTTACATAATCAAGGGGGTTAAAGTAAAGCCGAAAACTAGAAATTTTCTAGTGCACCATGCTTTTTTGGATAATACTTGGTACTTAGAGAGAGATCTAATATATATAGGAAACTTGACTTGACCAAACCAAGTTACTTGAAAGTTCTTCCTACCAGTGTTATTTTCATGCAAGTTACTGAGTCACATAGTTTTTGTTCCACATACTTATCTGTCATGAACATCTAAAATATCTTCTCAACCTTTGAAAATTATTTTCTTTTGGATATCCATTCCAAATACACTTTAGCATGTATAAGCCTTACTCTTTGGATTCACTTTCTAAAGTTTAAGCACATATTTCAATTCAAATCAAAGTTTAGGTCTTAAATTTTGGATACTCATATCCAAATTTAAGCAATCCATTTCAATCCAAGTCTTAACATTTGGTATTCACTTTATCAAGTTTAAGCAAAATAACAAAGTCTTTGCTTTGGATACTTTATCCAAGCTAAGCAAGTCTGCATTTTCTTTAATTCTATAAGTTGTATATTTTAACATTCATTTTGTTAAAATTTGAGGAATCCATTTTCATCTCAAAGTCTTTGATTTTAACATTCAATTTAATAAAATTTGAGTAATCCTCTTTCATTATCTAAGCCTTATATTTTAACATTCACTTTGTTAAAAGTTGAGCTATCCCTTTTCATCTCTAAGACTTATATTTTAACATTCACTTTGTTAAAATTTAAGCACTTCCTTTCCTTCTTCGAGTCTTATAATTTAACACTCACTTTGTTAAAATTTAAGCAATCCCTTTCATCCCTAAGTCTTATAGTTTAACATTCACTTTGTTAAATTTTAAGCAACCTTTTTCATTTCTAAGTATTCTATTTTGACATTCACTTTGTCAAAATATAAGCAATTCACTTCATCACTATTTCTTATATTCTGACATTCACTTTGTCAAAGTTTAAACACAACCATTTGTGTCTAAATCATCTACTTTGACATTTACTTTGTCAAACGTTACGTAATCTATTCCCTTTTTAAATCTTATATTTTGAAATTCATGTTGTCAAAGTTTAGGCCAAATCATTTCCTCTCTAAATCTCATCATTTGATGTTCACTTTATTGCACTTAAGCAAAATCATTTTCAACTTCCACGTCTTATATTTTGAAATTCACTTATATTGATTTTTGTGAATGTTTTGAAAAAGTGAAATCTTATAGGAATATTAAGGGGAATATTTTTTGTTCGTTTTGGGATATATACGCGTCTTGTCATTAATATATGGTATTAGCTAGATAATTTGCGGCCATGATTTTGTTAAATTGGAATGATTTGTATTTTTCTATAGCTAATTAAAAGTTATTCATTTTTTTTATGAATATTATTCATGGATCATTCACTGACCTGTCGATTATACTATATGTGATGCAAAATCATGTGCATGTTTGAGGGTTTCATTATAATCGAATTATCAAGTCTATGTATGCTCTAGGGTTATTAGATGTTGAGTGAGAGTCAGGGGACCATTTGGAGGCCATAGGCCAACATGTAGTTCATATACAAACAATGTAATGCGAGATACTTGTTTTGACCAAATTAGTTGAGTGGTAGAACACTTGTGATTTTTGGCTCCCACACCTTAGTGTTTGTTATATTGGAGGATCTTTGGCAAATCTTATAGATCCCAATTAGAGGTAGGAAGCATGGGTTTAATTTGATAGCAACCTATGCCTATCAAACAATTTATTGGTGATGGTAATTTTCTGATATCACCATTAAAAAATATAAAACAATGCTATCCATACACTACTAATAAAACACATAAAAGACTATTCTATATTTGATTAACTATATTTGTATATTAATATAGTTTACAAATAAATCTATATAAAAATGTTGGTCGTATTTTAAATATGCAAGTCACATGTGATGATTATTTCAAATATTTGCAAGTATTTCATGTCTATAATAATGAAAAATGTCTTAACGACCATAAAATTTAACCCTTGGTAGGAGATATTGTTACATTGGAGGATCTCTGGTGGATCTTATATATCCCAATCAAAGGTAGGAAGGGTAGTTCCAACGAAGTTCACTAGGACTAACTGAGAGGCTATATGGAGTTATTACGTGGGAGGTGCCCTAGGGGATGAATTGACATGATGTGTAGTTGTATTGAGCTACATGTTAGGGAGCACACCTTCTTTGCATTAATACATTATTAATTTTTCGATGTCATTTATAGTGTGTGTAGACATCCCCAAATTACCGCTACACATTATAAATGTTCAAAATCTCACCGCATCCATTGTCCCATGTGTTCAAATTGACTCAAATCATGCATTTGATTTAACTAAAGCTATCTTCCAAGTCACGACAATCCAAAATCAATCCACCTTCCAAAAGCCAACTATTCACGAAACTTTGTGGATAAAATAGCAGAATTAAAAATAAAAAACCAACAGGAAAATGGGCGCATTCACTCTGAATGAAAAATAGTTTAATTGATAATCACTTCTATTGGCAAATGAGAGGAATGAATAAAAAATGAAAGCTTTCTTCCACACAAGTGTATCATAGAGATGCGTAAAGGAAAATGCCAGAAAATGTTTTAAGGTCAGGATTAAAATTAATTGTATCATTTACTACCACCTTTAATTGACTACATGTTTTCTATGCGACAAGGAAACATTTATTTAAGTCAAGGGGTAAAAGGAAATATAAAAGAAATTAATGAATTTACCACCATTTATAAAATATAAAGTAGTTCTGACTAAACATTATATCTAAAAGTACACTTGAAATGTCACAAGGAAATTATTGAAATTTGACTTACAAAGTGAAAGGAGAATGCTTTTTCAACTACAAAAATTATTTATTCCTTGTTTTAAGGTAACTATACAATGCAAGTGAAAACCACAATGTCACACACACACACACACACACACACACACACAGACACAGACAGACACAGACAGACACAGACACACAGACACACACAGACACACAGACACAGACACAGACACACACACAGACACACACAGACACACACAGACACAGAGACACACACCCACATAGACACACACACACAGAGACACACATAGGTGCACACAGACACAGAGACACACAGAGATACACAGAGACATGCAGAGACACAGACACAGAGAAACGCAGGCACTCAGACACCCACAGACACACAAACAGAGACACATACTGAGACACAGACACACTCTCTCTCATGCAGAGACACACACAGACACAGATACATTCAGAGACACAGACGTAGAGAGACACACAGACACATGCAGAGACATACTCACAGAGACACAGACACTCAGACACACACAAAAGACACAGACACACAGAAACACACAGACACAGAGACCCCCCCCCCCCACAGACCCCCACACACAGACATGCACACACACACAGACACATGCAGGCACATGCACACACACAGACACAGAGACACACACAGACACAGACACAGACACAGACACACACACACACACACACACACACACACACACACACACACACACACACACCACACACACACACACACACACACACACACACACACACACACACACACACACACACACACACACACACACCTAATTTTCCAAGGAATGGCTAAGCCTTTTTTGTGGAGGTGCCTTTAAATTTTAAGATGAAACAATTACATTTTTTTCTCTCTCTCTCTCACACACACACACACACACACACACACACACACACACACACACACACACACACACACACACACACACACACACACACACACACACACACACACACACACACACACACCTAATTTTCCAAGGAATGGCTAAGCCTTTTTTGTGGAGGTGCCTTTAAATTTTAAGATGAAACAATTACATTTTTTTCTCTTCTAATTTTTGATGTAAAAGTATTAAAAAATAATTTGTTTAATGCCAATCACACGAAAAAAGTGAAAGGCATAAAGAAAAACCAAAACCATACTTCGATTTTTTTTAGGAAAATAGATTGACTTTCACATAGGTGCAATTAATCCAAGGAAGAGACATCTAAAACGTATATAGATTATAAGGGAACCAACAAGAAACAAATATATTTTTGTTTTATTTATGGTA
The DNA here is from genome assembly GCA_019776745.2 of Taxus chinensis. Classification (NCBI taxonomy): domain Eukaryota; kingdom Viridiplantae; phylum Streptophyta; class Pinopsida; order Cupressales; family Taxaceae; genus Taxus; species Taxus chinensis. The sequence continues at coordinate 46,630,308 of CM034156.1, forward strand.
TTTACATCAACATAGCAAAATACTAGTGTATATAACAATAAGTTCAATTTATACTCCACAAAATAAAAAAACTTGGTTGAGCATGGAAAGCAACAAAAGTGATATAACTCTATTTTTTTTTCTTTTACAAATTTTGTCTTCTTTGCTTCAGGCATTTTTGTTGCACAATTGTGACATTATATTTTCGGTCTTGGCATTTGAGTTTCAAGACCCATACTTTTCAATTTGTAAGCTAGTTCATGTTTTATGGCATCTACAACTGTATCACAGACAACACTGAATCCTCTTGAGTCCAATAGGTCAAAACTTTGAAACGTACATGGGACATTTCTTTGGAAGATGTAATCGCTCTTTGACAAACTTAACTATTAGTGGTTTGGGGGGTTTATATTTCCTACAATGGAAAACATTCACTACAATTTTTTTTCTATGAAAAATCTCATCCCTTTTCAAATGCGGGGTTGTCAAAACATCGCACAACATGTTTTCATTTTTCACAAAAATATTGAACGGAAAGGGAATATGTCAATAAACATGAAGGAGATGCAATGTAAGAAATGAATTGCAACCAAAAACCAATTCTATTCTATAGATGGGGACAAAAAGGGTGAAAACATGAATAACAAAAAGGAGCGTAATCATTTTAAGCAACCCTCATAAAAACATTATACAAAGCATGGACCTAAAATAAAAGAACATAAGAGAGTCCACCATGGATTGATTTTTCTTCACAAAATAATTACATCATGACAAATTGTTAGCAAAACAAGGCTAAATGCAATGTATTTGTGCATTGAATTTTGCTAATTGTTATGTGAAACACCCTTTGTGTTGTTGTAGGCACCACAAAAAGAACATGCACACTAAGGGAACAAGGAAAACGCATTTTTTAAAAAGGCACCATAGAACTTTGTTTTTTTAATCTAATATGATGTAAGACCAAATGTATTGGAAAAGGGCATGAGAAAAAGGACATAAGCATTTTAAGAAACCCCTACAATGGCAATATACAATTCAAAAGCTTAAATTTAAAGAAGAAAAGAGAGTGCACCATACATTTTTTTACAACTATTGTCCAAAATACCCCCCTCGAGCTCCTTTGACAACTTGCAGAAAGAATTTTGGACTTAGACCCTCCTTTTTGGGCCTTGATAGAACTTTTATAAAAAAATACAGTTTTGAATGTGCAAACTGCAGGTGCCCCCCCAAGCCCCAAAAACAACCCTGTCAGACTCAGGGAGTCATAAAACACTTAGTCAAATTCACGAAGCTTACAAAGTTACAAAATGTCTCTCGATCTCTGACTCCCGACACGAACATGTGGCATCCTTTTAGGGATCTAGAACCACGTACAGGAAAGCAGTGCAAAACCTTGTAGTCTCGCAGAAAACTAAAAAGTATGTTCGGAGGTCCAAGGCCCAATTGTAGCAGAAACACGTGGGACATTCTAGGAGCTCGGGATGAAACAAATAGTCTTGCAGTTGCAAATTGCAAACTACAATCAAGGACGCAACTCCCCTGTCCAATCCTTTAATTCCACATGACATCTCCTTGGAGTTTCAAACCAAAATTGCAGCTCGTAGTACTATATCGAATCCGGTGTGGGGGCCCAAGATGTGTTTTGCATTTTTGTTTGCATCTCTCTCCAGCCTCCATTTTTGACAAACTTGGGCTTGCTGGAAAGGTCTCATCATGAACTCCAGTTTGGTATAAAAATGAAGAAATTGATGGAGTTTGGTAGGAGAAAAGGCAAAGAACACTCCCAAAATTAAAATTACAGTTCTATGTAGCTCAACAACCAGATTTAATGGTGAATGGTGCCCTTACCTTCTCCAGCAAGGGAAGAACATGGGGAATGGTCTTGCAAGGGTGCCCATACATGTTTTCAGTCATTTATTGCATGTTGTTGGTGGTTGAAGCTAGAATTCCAAGTTTCACTCTCTTTTCCCTCTCTCTCTCTCTCCCTTCCATTTTCTATATATTGGCAAATGGTTCTCATTTGTAAATGTTGGATCCTCTCAAAATACAAGGAAATATCAAAGTGCTGCACAATTATTTTTGAGTTGCATACATCATATTTGGATTTTGCAATGTGTTTATGCCTTCTTCCTTCAATGTAATAGACTGTGCATCCTTATAAGGAAATAAAGCTCATGTTTTGTGGTTGTTTTCAGTCCTAACATGTGTTTTACTATATTTTCTTGCCTCTTCATCTATTGTGTGTATGGTTTTTCACTTTGGAGGGTTTATTTCTGTTGTGGTTTGTATGGAAGTAGAAGGTAAGGTGTTGTTTTGATCTGTGGCACCCATGTCTACCCTCTTCATCATCGTTTCCTCCCATTTCCCCCTTATTGAGAGTGTCTTTCCCCATTTTCTTGGTGTTATCACCTCTCTTTAGGTTAGGATTTTATTATATACATCCCCCCTCTCCTTGGTCACTGTGAATGCTTATATTAGGATTATATAGTTGTATTTCCAGCTGTAGGAGTAGTTTAACATTAGGAATAGGTAGAGGAACCAACCTTGTCTGGAGGTTGATCTCAGTTTGCAAGAACCACATTGCAGAAATCATCCCAAGTTGCCTCAGAATTTTTGATCTTTCATGATCATATCTAGGGTGCAATTTTGAGCTTTAACAACAACACAATAACATCATGATGAGTTATAAACAAAAATGTTACGAAGATATGTTTTTTCTAGAAGTGAACTAATCATAAGGAAACTTTAAAAAATATGTTATAGCATAGTCTACCATCCAACTTGGGATGTATTGGTGTGGCTTCACCTAGGTATAAAACTTGTCAGCACACACCAATTCATGTCTTTAATGAAGTCACATGTTTCCAAAGTTCGAGTTAGTGGAACAAACCTACTCACCCTCAAGTTTAGCAACTTTTGTTCTATAAGGAAACACATAAGCATTTATGGAACACTACAAAGAAAGACAACACAATTTTTCAATTACAAGGTATAAATGTACAAAAACACATAATTTGCTTTTAAATAAGTTAAGTGTATAAACTTCATTTTTTTTCACAACACTCCATGGGAAATAAAATTTCATTTACACAATGCCGAAAACATTTACACTGGTTATAATTTTAGAAAATGCTATTGAAACCATCATTTTTAACTTAATTCCTAAAAAGGTTCAATTTTAAAAAAGAAAAGTTCCTTTGCAATAATGATTATTCAAGCAAATCATAGCATACACTTATTTTTTAACGAGTCTTTAAATGTCAAACATTTAGCTTTTTCCTTTTTCTTTTCATTAGTTCTACAAGTTGAATGCTCTAGAAAGTTTTATAAGTTGCATGCTGGCATTTTATATTTTCATACTCTTTATTGAAATCATACACATATCCTTATATGTAATTATGAATAGTAAAAAAAACATAAAAAACCATATAAAAAATTGACGGTTATATTTTAATATATGCAAAAAACATATAACTAATTTAGAAATTTGCAAGTATTTAATTGATAAAAATATGATTTTTTTTTTCGTTGACCATCAAATTTAATCTTCAAAAGGAAGTTCATTGACAAAGGTAAAACATATCAAATAGGGTTGTAGCCTTTATTTTTAACCAATACTTAGCTAGGTGCATTGACAGTTCATCCAGACAAAGTCTGAAATCTTACCCGAAGCGCGTGCAACCACTAGGTCCCGCCTTTGTTCACTCACATGATATGGTTAGCAAAAACAAAATCATAATAACCATTATAACATACAAGAACAAAGATACAACATACAAGTTTAGTAATAAGGAGGCTTATTCAACATGAAAAATGATCAACACCACTTGAATTCGCAATATTCCATATTCAAGCATAGTAATCTTCGCTACCCAAACACAATTATCCATCATAAACAAAATTGATTACATAATAAGCATGATGATCACATTCATAGTGCAGTTACATCCTTGTGCTTGACCACGTGTGCATATAAAACTTAGCTACAGACGTACATCAATGAACTCTAAGTTCACATCATAACTCTCTCACATGCAAGACTATATTGCCTATTTATACATGGTGGGGACTTTCCCTTCACCACTGACATGAATTTTCCTAATAATAGGAGTACTATTCTTCACATGCATGCTTTTTACAACTTACCTTACATACAGATCAAACTATAATAGCTTGCTTTAACATGCTTTAATTCCTATAAATAGGTTGTCTCCATGTGTTGTCTTTGTCCTTGTTTTCATGTGCTTTTTCCTATTTATAGACCTTGCTTGTGCACCACGCCAAATTGATTTTGTTTATTCTTAGTAGCATCCTAAAAATTGGCTAAGTCTTGAGTATCCTCCATGCATGTGCGCGAGCCTTTATGTGTTGAAATCTTCTGCATGTGATGCACACCTTCGCACCTTTCCTTGTTCTTGTTCCCTACCCTTGGGCGTATGCTCCAGCGCGTAGTCTCCAAATCTTGTGCATAGCTAGTACTTAGCCTTTTTATCCGACCAACATTACCCCACACAAGGAGTATTGTCCGTCCTCTGCAATATCAAGAATAAAGATTGTTCCTCCAAAGAATTACTGAAGAATGAAAGAATAAAGCATGGGAGGGGAATTTTCGCAATGAATTAAATAATAAGATTCTGCCATATGTTTATGAATCCAAACTTAGGCCTTAGGTGGCTAGAGAAGCTCTAGAAACTCCTTGTTCAAAATATAATGTAACTCCTTCCATACTGTGAGCTCCTTAGTAGCTTTTCTTGGCATGACCTAAAAAATACCAGATACTTGCTCAAGGGCTAGCTCATCAACTTTATCCTTTAACTCCACCACCACATCCAGGTCAGTGGTCACACCCTTTAACACATCCATCTTGTGTAATACCTCCAAGTGGATATCTTTGAGTCTCTCAGCAAGAGTATCCTTTATGGCCTTTATTAGTTCCCTTTTCTCTACGACCTCTTGCATGACCTTCTCACACCTAGCCTTATTATCCTTCATAGTGGATTGTATTTGCTTGATATCTGCCTCTTCCTTGGTGGTATGTGCTCCAAGGATGGGGTCAAAATCTAGGCAATTGTCGAATACACATTTTGCCTTCTTCATGGCCACCTTCACCTCCTTGATCAGAGTTTCATATTCTGTTAACTACTACTCAACTGCATCCTTATTATTTTTCTATAGCTCGAATAATTCTTTAACCATTGGTGCTTTCCCATATTTATTCTCCAACAAAATTATGTGCACTAGATCCTCTAAGTATTCCAACTATGTGGAATAAACATCCTGTGCTTTCTCCACTAACTTAGGGCATGCACTTGTGATGTTTTTTATGATATCACCCACTTTATCATAAGCATCCATGGTCCACAGTTCACTTATTCTCATCTCTTACCTCCTCTTTGAGCCTCTATGTTTATTTATCTTTTTTCTCCTTTTCCTCATGCATAACTCTTATTATAGCCCCTTTGTTTATATTTTTGAGTGCAACTTTGACGGCCATTTTATTGAGCGCATTGTAGGATTTTTCATCAGATAACTCCATAGAATCAATGGTTGCAAGGACTACACTTTGGTCCCTCTTTATCCACACCTTGGAGTATGATTATTTATTTATATGAAATTGTGGCTCCTTTATATGCGTCTGCATGCTCCATGAAAACATCTTATTCGTTTGCGAGAAATCCCTAGTTTGATCAATTAATTCCCATCCAAAAATATCCTTATTTGGAACAATGCACTCAAATCTTGCTCTTATTACCTTGGAGGGATCATCGACATAGCTCATCTGGGGCACCTGCAGAGGTTCTTATTTATTTCTCCTACCTCATCGTTTCCCCTTTGGCATCTCCTATGCAATGTTTAGGGGGGCACTGCTTCCATCACCCCCTTCAACACATGTGTCCTCCTGAGTTGGTTTCTCCTTGTCAGAATTTTCATCTTCATCCTCCTCCTTAGGATCTTCCTCTCATTATTCATCACTCTTGGATCCTTTTTCATGTGCATCAAGCATCGCTTCATCATCTTGGACAGTCTCGTCGGCCCGTGTTGACCCTTCCTTACGCAATGATATATCTTGTTATAGTTTTCCCTTCTCATGCACTACTTACTCTGCTATCATCTCTTCCAAGTCCTCCTTGTCCTCATTGATATGGATCACCTGAGGTTTCTTCTTTATAGGGCTTCAGTTTACTAGACTTGGTGTGGTTGCTGTGACTGAAGCAGATGTCTTGGGTGCCTCCGAGGTACTTGTGCCTTTTCTCTTTTCATTGTGCTGCCTTTGTATTTTATGCCTCTAGATCATAACCAGTGTAGTCTCCTCCTCTTCTTAATCTTCCTCATCTACTTATTCTTCTTCTTCCTCTTCTACCTCTTCTTCCTGAGGGGATATTTCCTCATGCCTTCTCTTTTTAATTCCTATAGTTTTCTTCTTCTGTGGGGGTTTTGGGAGATGAAGATCTCACATGTAGATATAATTTCCTTCCTTTAACTTGGGCCCAAGATAAATATATACCTTGTATGTACTTTTACTCACTATGATAGTCATGGGACTTAGATCCATGTTATCTAATTCCATTATCTCTACATACACTAATTTGGATGGATACACATATGTCTGATGCAACATATGATAGTCTGAATCAACCTTTTCTGCATTGAAGTTCACATTGTGCACATCCTTAATGTGGTTCACTGTGGCTTGAAATTATTTCACCTTGAAGGTTAAGGGAAACTTTCACCATGGGCTCATTTCCCCATTGCTGAGTACGAAATGTCCAAGGAAAAAATGTTGGTGTACTAGAAATTATGCTTGTCCATTCAATAATGAAGTCAGCTCCATAGGTACGCACCATTCATTTTCAAATTCTCTACGCATTTGTTTATACCACTTATCCTCACAAATTTTGTTAGGGCTTGTTATTTCCCCATCACATGTGAAATCTACAAACCTTTGCGATGGATACTTGTTCTCCAAAGGATAAATCCACATCTTTTCCTCCAGACCATCAGGTACCCCAATCTCCCAAAATACCATCAACCCTTCGTAGATACCCCTTTTTATCCCTCACATTGCATTTTTCTTTAGCCCTCATATGTATCTATGAAGGGAAAATAACAAGTAACCAACATAGTCAAGCAAGACAACCAAAGACTAGAAGAAGCCAAAACTCCACAAAATCAAGATAAAAATCCTTAGCCCTATGTGGCCTTTTCTTAGCCCTTCGCGGGTGATTTAATAAAATCTGAATTATTTTATTAAAATCTGAAAGCAATGATTGCTACAAATGATATATGCTGAAATACAGATGCTAGGAAATTTATTTGATTTAGTTATGAAAGTGAATAGAAGAGATAGAGCACTTACCTTGATTTCTCTAGTCTCGAAATGTGCTTAGACTGGAAAATGTGATGGAAACAGGAACACAACTAGTCACAATCCTGCTCATAAAAATGTAGAAGTTCTCAAAACACCTAAACACAAGTGCTTGGATAGGGGCATGGGCACCTGTGGGAGCCCTAGAACTCTGCTGGGTGCTCTAGTCTACAAAAAAGCTTAGGATATGGTTTTGACAATGTCGTTAGGGATTCATACTTATTCTCCAATGATCGCCTGAAATTTGTACTTTTCTCGCAGGAGTACATGTAAATCTACAATGCAAAAATCTCAAGCAAAACCCTAAAAAAGACATCAAATCCTAAAAAAGAAAGATCAAAATGAGGGATTGGAATGTCCTCATCTATCAAACTATTGAACTTACGATTGAGCACTGCACTACATCTCAGAACCAATGTATTTCTATGTGATTGTGTGTACAATAGTGCTCCTAGGTTTCCCTTGCGCCGATGACGCCAAGATAACACGCAGTAGCTAGATAAAATGCAAATGTGTGGGATGGAATTCAAAACGTCCCTTTCCTATGTAGTGTGTATGAAGAAAAATTCGCCTAAATGTAGTCCCTTGAGATATGTAAATAGATAGCCCTTGATAAAAATTTCTGCCCATATAATGGTATGTATCTTATGTTTATATAGGAATCTCTTGCTTGAATTTTGACACTAATGACATGACATGCCAACTAGTACCTCAAGATAGTAGTGAGAAAACCAAAAAGGCCAACTATCGATGTCAAAAATAAGATAAAAAATAAATAGGGTAGGAGCACTCAGACTGGACAGGAGCACCTGAGCGCTGGTGTCCAGAGACAACTGATATCAAGTGTGAAAATATCGACAGACAGGGATCCCTGTGACTTGACCAAAAGTAGGTACAAAAGAGAGAGAAGTGACAAATAACAACAATATAGAGACTCAAAGCAATAATATTGACTAGGTAGTATATCATCAGTGAATACTTTTCTTACGAAATATACATATATAAAACTACATACTTGGTGGTATAGTAAATTGTAGTAAGTGCGTGATTTTGTGTCTAAAATTTCCCCCTATGCTATTTGAATGAAATTTAAGTAGTGTAAAGGAAGTAAGGAACATACATGTGAGAAGTCAGAGAATCCCTGTTGTAGAAGTACACGTAAATTGAGTGTATGTAGTGTGATGGACCATGGATCAACATGTCCATTCATGCAGCACAAATGGAGATAACAAACCATGATGAGGAGCACTTAGAGAGATTGATGATTTGATTGTGAGTGATTGGAGATTTTGATTTTGTTTGTTGATGGATATTTCAATGGGGGGTAGGGAGTGATCAGTTCCCAACTTGATTTTGTGTGTGTGAAAAACTGAGGATTTGGGCATCCTGCTGCCAGAGGGAGAGTGTAGGGAGAGAGGTCTAGTGTTACCCTCCAACTTTAACTACATCCTCAAAAGGTCTAGCTATTGCAGAAAGACAAAGACCAAATTTTCTCATTTTGATTAATTTCGATTCATTTTGATCAAATGTGAATAACCCATATAGGAGTAGTATAGGAAAGGTAACGACATCTCATTGCTCCCATTCCAAGGGTGCCACAATGTGTTTGATGTGATATGGCTTCCATGTTAGTTCATCTGGTAGTAGTAGAAAATGTAGACTAACTTCCCATGTTAGGTCATCTGGGAAAGTGGTGATGTATCTCCCAAGTTAGGTCATCTGGAAGGATAAATATGCTGTATTGTGTCGATTGATTGATGTGATTTTAAGTTTTGGAATATTTTTTGTTGAGATTTGAATGTGTTGATTGGTTACTCTTAGATAAATTTTATGCTTGTTTCCCCAAAATTGGGTCATTAGGGGAAATTGCTAGAAAGTGATGTGAAATGTTACATGATGTGTGAGTAAGTTTTTGATAATGATGAATTAGAAATGTAAAAAATGGGCATGTAAGGGTGTAAGGGGGATTATAGGATGCCCCAATCATATGCCCTCCCTTTCGGTGAAAGGGAGAGTGATGAGGAGAACAAACATTGAGACAAAAGTAGATGTATGATAAATGAATTGTGATCGAAGCGCAATATGATAGATAGTGTAAATATTGAGTTAGAATTGTGTTGAGAAGGAATATAGTGTTGATGGAATGTTTTTGATATGATAGTAGACAGAGTTCTGAAGTGAACAACACAAACAAGACAAGAATGGGAGTAGTGATGCTCAAGATATGATTGAAATCATGTGATGTCTATTAGTTGGAAGAATGAGTGAAAATAATGACTATAACGAGGTAGGAAATCAAGAGTTACTATAAATAGTAATAGGTATTTCATTTGATTATTGTGCGAGTGTGATTTGGAGCTCTGGGTGTGTGAAGATGCCGCAAGTGAGAGCACCGTGATAGAGTCGATTTGAGATGGTGGCAATAACTGTGGCATCACGTATGACAACTGAGCTAGTAAGTGTGATTTTTTCAAAAATTATGTCGAAATTAGCTGTCTTTTATTAATTTTTATTTTTTAAGTTTCTCGGCATTTTTGACCTGGGAAAGAGTGGTGAAGGCGCTAATAACCTTTAGGACAGTAGCACCCAGACATGGGCACTAATGACCTACTCTGGGGCACCCATGTCCTACTCTTGGGTGCTTACGATCGAGACACCATGTTTCTAGCCCAGAGTTTTGTGAATGTAAAAATTTATGGTTTTTGATATTGTTGATAGGTTTTATTGCATGTATATGATGTACTAATGTTATCTTTGTCATTGTTTGGTGTTGTGAAAAGGGATATTAATTCACGAGATGTGGTGGTCACCATTTGAGTACATTGCTCATATTTGGTTTGTCGGATGATGAGTGGGATGTTCTAGACCATGCCGAGATGTGGCACATAGCGAGGATAGGGGATGTGCCACATAATAAGCCTATGATCACAACTTTGTGTGAGAGATGGTTTGTAGATACTTGTACATTTTGGCTACCTACTGGAGAGATGAAAATGACTATGGAGGATGTATATCACATACTGTGATTTCTAATTATTTGTGAGAGGGTGCAGGTGATGGCCATAGAGGACGCAAAAAGATAGATGAGGGTAGTCAGGTGGTAATTTACTGGGAACCGAGTTCATACTGAGGTCTATATTAGTTTGGACGCTGTACTGAGGTCAGGTGTTCTGTGATTATGGAAGTTCATTGCTTTTTTTTATCACTTCTTTAGTTGCAGTAGAGGGTGGTGGTGTAGGAATCTTGTATAATAAGCATGATATTTTCTGTCGTATAGAGGAGGATGAGATGAGGCATGCTTGGGAAAGATGTGTATTAGCCCACCTGTATAAATATTTGTACAGATTCATGCAAGAGGGACATGGGGGTGGGTTAGGAGACATCACGTTGTTGCATATGTGGGCGTATGAGAATATTTCTATATTGAGGCCACTTGGAAAGCCACGCGGAGAGTGGGTGAGACCGAGTATATTTTCCAAGTGGTGGATAGGCGTGCAAAGTAGGAGGATGGAAATTGATACATATAGATTTGTGTTGGATTGTATGGGGTCAGAGGCCATTATCTAGAGGCCATATTGTGACTATTGTGGATGGCCTGAGGATGTAGTAGAGCTTCAATGTATTTGTCACACTATGTGGTTGGAGGACAATTTACCTGGGGTTGTGGAGCTATTTTAGGAAGAGCGCGTGTCACGATAGTTTGGTATGGCTCAGAATGTGCCCCCAGAGCCTTATATATGGGTAAGAGCTATAATGGTACCAAGGAGGACTGAAGCTAGACCAAGGCCCATAGGGGTGCAACTAGTACTCCCTGGGCCAGAGGAGTCAGATGCATCCATAGGGCCAATACAGGTGGATGACGTGGGGTGTAAGGAGGCCTATAGTACATGACGGGAAGCGCACCGATGGGTGCTACTATATCCAAATGTTATGGATGTAATGGGATCACCACTAATAGGAGGAGGATAAGTACAAACTTCTACCCTTGGTGGTGATGTTGTGGCAGCGATGATATCTGAGCATGAGTATATGTATATTGTTAGTTGTAGATTGTTACTAATTTGTTTGAATTTGTCATCTTGCATCTATGAACTAATGTGATGTATTGTGTTATTGCAGGGGATGCCTACTATTCATTGATTGTAGATATGTCGATCTACACCTTGACGTGGAATGTATCCACCGATGTGCTTGTTGGAGGTGGGATGATAGAGCGGGTGGATGATATTGCAGGTGAGCATGCTCATCAATTTGATCCAGCGGTGGTAGCATCAACAATGTGTAAAATGTTATTGAGTGAGAGGGATGAAGCACGAGAGTAGACATAATGAGCTATAGAGGCTATGGGTGGTCCTCTAGCGTAGGATGTTTTTGCGAGGTGCGTTGAGCTACAGGGTCACTTTTCCTAGCAGTCGACCAAGCTGACTCTATTACGTAGGAAGATACATAGATATAGGGGCCGTGACTAGCAGTAGAGATGAGCGGTGAAGCCTCTAGTTCTAGATATCCCACACTTATAGATAATGATAGTGATGATGAGATATGATGCATATTTATGTAGGGGCTTTCCCCCTAGTGATTGTAGTATGTAAATATGATATTTGATGATATATAGATTGATGATTGTCATTGTTGTATCACATTGATGTGCTATGTTGATATGTGATGTGTTTAGCATTGTTCGTATGTATTGATTTGATTTGCATTGTGTAGTTGTTGAGGTTGAGTAATGTACAATGATGATGAATTTAGTGATGAAATAGTGTATGTAATACTAGATAGTGTATATAGTGTGATTGTGCCATGTGATAGATAAAGGATGCAAAAGTATATTGTATGTATGAATAGAGATGTGATGAATGGTAAAGTATGCATAAAATGAATGATGTAAAAGAGTATGTGAATGAGATGATTGTAAAAGTTTCTTAAACATATGTTATTATGATGAAGAGGGGGGAAGGAGTATAGTAATGTCCCCCAGTGTGTGAATGAGGCAGTTCATTTATATAAGACTCCTCAGTAGTCAAGAATGAACCGTAAAGCAAGAGTGTGTCATCGGGAAATGATTCTATAGTGTGTGCTAGATAGATAGATCGATGAGGTGTGTAGCGTAAGAGATGGAGTGATGTTATTATTGTAATAGATCCCTCAACAGTCATGCAAGAATAAAGAGAACACAAGTGCATCATTGGGGGGTAAGGTGAGGAAATCACCTACCAAAGACCAAGTGGGCATGGAGTGGTAGAAGCAAGTGGATGGAAGCATCATGATTGTATGAACTAAATTAAATGCTAAGTAGAACACTACTAGATCACTCATACCACCTGGGGGCATATGTATTATTAAGTACAGTAAATGCGTGATAGGAGGGTAGAGGCTATAGACTCGTGATAGGAGGGAGGAGGTTACAGTCGAGAGACATAGAGTTTGTTGAGGGCACGACATATAGAGTTTGTTGACACTATGGACATGGACGATTTTTTTGACATTCGACAGGAATAGGTGGAGGAAGATAGACATGCAACTAGAGAGTTTGTTGCACGCTGTGACACAGAGATTGGTGACATTGACCTCGCACGAGACCAGAGGGAAAAAGGCTTTATGATGCCCTTGTCAACTAAAAGATTGTAATTGATCATGACGCGTCAACAAGAGTGGTTGATGCACGGTGGCCAATGAACCTCACTGATGCATAGTTACAATTACCTCTGTCATGTTAACATTGCAATCAGTGAGGCTGGATTGATGCTGCGTACAAAGTAAGGTCGATTGATGCACTTATCAAGTGAGGTTCATTGATGCACGTCATGAGGCCTAACATCATGAAAAAGTGTAATGGATCTCGTGGAGGAGATGGAGAAGTCTTAGGCGGAGACCAAATCAATGGAAGAGATGAAGGAAATTTATGTAATGGACAAGACTGAACTTGCTTGTAGGGTGGAGGAGTTGGAGACCTAGGAGGACGCTTCAACTGATGGAAGAAGAGAAGAACTAGATGATGTAGCAGTATCAGAATTAGTAAGAGGATCTATCAACATGTGTAACCCAATGAGATCTTGTTCTAAATCAATGAATTTATAGCATAAGAGTGTGAATGATTCATAGGTATCATATTTCAAGCATTGCATTAAAGAAAGAATCAAGACACAAAAAAATATGAATTAGTTCTCTAGATCAATGGGTTGAAAGACTAACTAATGCGTGCAAGCATTGAAATGTAGAATGTAATCAATAATAGGTTCTGTCTTGCCTTGATGTAAGCTAGGTAAGCAATCATGTGTGACTCTAGGGCCATTGTTAAGTATAAAGTATCGAAGGAAGGCCTCTTCCATCTCACAATAGGTACTAATAGATCCAAAATGTATATGTGTGTACCATTGGAGAGCATCATCAGTAAGACTATGACAAAAAGCTTTAAGTAATAATCGATCATTGGAGTAAGAAGCCATAGCTAGATGATAATGCTTGAGATACAAATATGGATTGCCAATACCATCAAAGCATGAAAATGTAGGCATACTGAAATCCTTAGGAAATGCTGAATTGTGAATCTGTTTAGGAATAGGATTGCCATGTAAAGAATTGTTATCGATAGAAGCATAATAGGCCTTTCTTTCAAGCAGTGAGAGATTGGACTTGAGATTGTAATTGACCAACAACATGACATGAGTGATAATATATGATGTGAAGGAATGGTAGAATATTTGAATGGTGTATTTAGTGGTTGAATCTTTCCATTATGAGTGATAATAGAGGGATGTATGAAGAAGAAGTGGAGATGTTGATGCTATAGGCACACTAGATGTAGGTGCAAAAGAAATACTATGTGATGAAGAACATGTTAACATCAATAGAAGTAGTAGGAATACATCGAAAGATGTGTATTAGGAGATGAAATAATATAGGAGATGAATCAACATGCACGTTACTAGATGACAATCTCAAAAGAAGATGAAAGGAGTAGAGAATTCACATTCAACAGTATGTAGAGAAGTGGATTCATTACTTATGTGTATCATCAATATCAAAAAAATACTCTAGATGCTAAGGATTTCATGAATCACAGCATCAACATGTAAATCAAGTAGGAAAATAACTAGTCATGAGATGTATCATTACAATAATTAGATACATTTTATAAGAAATGACAAGGAATATGAGATGCAAGTTTAAAATAATCTTGACTAGTAATAGAAACAACATAATGCACATATAGGGAATTTTCATGCATGATTTGACTTATCCTAAAGTGTACAATATCGGCAATCGAGACTAAGCATAAAAATAATAGCATCATCAAGAATCATCTACATAAATAGAAGACAATGGTAGACCCTATGCGTTTAATAAATAACAAAAAGCCTACAAACTAGAAAAGCCATGATAGGAGCATAAACAATTGTCTCACAATTTAGCAGTGCGGTAAAGCTAGTATGAATATTACATTCATTAGTCACCACCATCAAGTCTTTGAAGATCTGAACACTCTCATGATTGTGATACCAGAGTGCATGAATTCAGAAGAAGATTTACTTTTCATAATGTATAGGATTAAAAGTTCACACTTTGACTATGGGCTTACCTAGGAGGATAATAGCTATACAAAGCCATATAGGGTATTATTAGTGGACTCTAGGGAAATGAGTTCTAAGCTACAGACTCACCATAATGATTCAATAAAATATGGAATTTATTTTATTAAAATGTCCTCAAATCAATAGTGAACTTACTATAATGAGCATTGCAATGAAATACAGATGCTAGGAAATTTATTTGATTCTATTATGAAAGTAAAATGAAAGAGTATAATGCACTTACCTTGATTTTCTCTACGTCGATTATGCCAAGTCTGTCATGGATAGCTAGACCAGATGTAAATGTTTGGAATAAGAAACTTAGACTGTCCCAATCCTACTCGGAAAAATGCATGGATGTTGGAAAATGTTAGCCCACATGTAGTCCTAGATAGGGGCAAGGGTTTCTATGTGGTTACCATAAACCTTTGTGGATGCTAGTAGTCTTCCAAAATGGTCAGTATACCTAGTTCTTGTATTATCTGCTAAAGATTCAAACTTGAATTTCACTAATGACCCAACACTGATCAAGTTCATGCTTTGACTTCATAGGAGTACCTGTAAAATGAAAATACACAAATCATCCTACAAAACCCTAAAATAAGACAAAATCCTAAAGAAGACATAGGCACCCATGATGGATCAGACTATCCTCAACTAGTTCAAACTAGTGAACTTATCGACTGAATGTGTGTACTACATCTCAGACCCAATGTAGTTCTATGTGATTGTGTTTGTAAAATAGTGCTCATAGGTTTCCCTTGTGCTAATGATAAACCAAGATAGCGGGAAGTAGATAGATAAAAATGACAAATGTGATAGATGAGCCAATAGTGAAAACTTCTCCTTTCCTATGCAATGGTGTATATAGCAAACAATGCACCCAAGATGCAGTCCCTTAAGATATGTAGTATAGATAGCCCTTGATAAAATTTATTTCCACCCAGTATAATGGTATGTATACGTTGTGTTTATATAGGGATCCCTTGCTTGAATTTCGACACTAATGACGCGAAATGCCGTTTAGTACCTTAAGATAGGAGTGGGAAAACTGAAAATCTCAACTACCAATGTCACAAATAAGATCATCTAAAATAGTAAATCAGACATAGGGGACCATACTGGATAGGATCTTGCTTGAGCATGTAGTTTCTAGGCCTAGGCACTGATTTTGTGTCACAGAAGACTACGTTTTTGACATCTAGTATGAAGATTCTTCTATGTTAACTAGGGATCCCTGTGACTTGACGAGAACTAGGTGTATGAATGAGAAAATATGACAAGATAAAAATAAGTAATAGACACGTTAACGCAAGTGGACTGGACTAGAAGTATGTGATCACCAGTGAATACTTTTAGACTTACTGTCAAGATCCATATATAAAACAACATACTTGGTGGTATAGTAAATTTTTCTGATTGCGCGGGTTTCTGACTACATCGTAAATTTTTGACTTGTATGACTTTCCTTTGTCTATGCAGAATACTTCTCAAGTATTGTGTAACTTATCCTTAGTATCACTTGTAGCTTGAATTTTCTAAGTGTTACATGGATGTTCTTCACTCTCATGAACATTCTCCTTTAGTCTTGTGCGAATTTTCTAGACTTGCAGAAATTCTCTTTAGAAACTTGCGGATTATTTACCATTTGTGACTTATCCATGCGAATTACTAAAAATTTGAAAAAACTCGTGAAACTTTAGTTTTAAAAAATCTCAAGTGCACCTACAGACTTCAAAAATTCTTCAAGTAATTTTCTCCTTGTGCGGTGTGTTGTAGACCTTCGCGGCATTTTTTTAATTTACAGCTTCACCTGTGTCACTCCTTCCTTTTTTGAACATTTCTTTATTCCTCGACATCCAATGTCTCAGGAAATTTCTTTATTTCAAGGAATTATAGTGTCTCAAATGGACTTTCGTTTGTTCTATGATCTTTTAGCTTGTATTTTTCTGCGGAACACTAAAACCTACAAAACATTGTTTCAGTGTACTATGGCCTATCAATTCTTTTTTCAAAATGGTCATATCTTTTTTCTTAGCACCTTATGGACCTCTTTCAGTTGGGTGTCCTTAGTGCTTGTGTAACTGTCCCCTTATTTGGGTGTTAGAACCTTGTTTGAGTGTGTTTTCATCAAGTTATAAGCTTATCTTTATTTGAATTTTAATCTTGATATAGACTGATTCCTTTATATCACATGGATCTCTACAACTTTTGAAAAATAGCCTAACACTCTATTGTTTTCAAAATTTTGCTAAGTTTTCTTTAAAATGGATAGTTCTTCTAGTTTTCCCATAGATAACATCTCAAAATTAAAATGGAACCAATTGCATAGTATTTGGATGAATTAAGATTAAGGCTATCTCTTATGGCTATAAAGCTATGGTATTTGAGTTAGTGGTGTTGAGAAGACACCCCACTAGGAAGACAAGCTACATCCTTAGGACGTAAGTGTTTTATCTAAAAAATTGCAAGAGGTCGTGTCAATCCTATTGTGAAGATCATCAAGGATGAGTTTTCATTTCATATAGGATCAGATGGAGTCTCTTTTTGGTGTATGGATGCAATTGCAATCTATTTATGAAGGTAGATGCCTTTCCAAAATAATTAAGTTGAATCATGGAATTGTCTTACAACCCCTATAAAATCTGATGAGAAAGGTTGTTTATTACCTAGATAAAATTGAGGATATTAAAGCTCCATTTTATGGATGTAATTATGAATTGTTTGAGATATAAACTACTATACTTAATTATTCAAATTAACATTCATGAGAATTTTAGAAACTATCATCTCTCATTTTGAATTCTAAATATCAAAATAAAGATAATATACCTAATTTAGACACATTGTCTTCTCTCCTTATTCAAGAAGAGAGTTTAATGAAGAAATTTTACTCTAAAGAGAATTCCTCTTAGGCATGTTATTCTCTTAAAGTCACAAGTCTTCTAAAAATCACAATAATAACAATATAAATCTGCAATCAAACTCTAGATCCAAGTTTAAGCCTAAGAACAATAAGAATAATGAGAAGTTTAAAGTAAATGTTTGATGGCACTTGTAATAATTTTGGAAAATTTGGTCATAAAGAAACTAATTGTCATGCTAACGAGTCTCATAACAATCCTAAAAATAAGAACAACAACAATAAAAACAAGAAGAACAATAAAAATTAGAGTCATACTAACAACCAAGATAATAATGTCTGAGCAATCTATCACTCTTTATACTATCCCTTTCAGTCTCTAATGAAAATGAATGAATCCTATATAGTGGTGCATCTAGAAACATGACATATACACATGATATTCTATATGATGTTGTTGAGTATCCATGGAGAATATTTATCTAGGAGATGACTCTACCATCAAGTCTAAATGTTGTGGCAATGTTAAGTTAGAAAACAAAATCATTAAAAACATGTTATTTATTCCTAACTTAAAGAATAACCTTTTATCTTGTTCACAATTAACCTAAAGATGACTTTAAAGCTTGTGCTACTACAAGATAAATGGTATGTTAAGAATGAGCTTGATAAAGGAATTGTTTTTGGTTTAGAAAAGAATGGGTCTGTATATTTTTGATGGATTTGTTGCTGAATCTTATCTTTCTTCAATTATTATTGTAATATTGTTCAATTATAGCATGAAAGGATTGAGCATGTAAAATTTAAGAGTTTGTATGATATGTCCCATGCCTTAACCTTGTAATAGGTCTTCCTAAGTTAAAATCAAATCATGGAATCTTGTGAAATTTTCTTGCGTGGTAAGAAACATGTATCAACCATTTCACAATCACCATGCAGTACAGATTCCTCTTGCGTTCTTGAGTTAATTCATAGTGATGTTAGAGGCCCTTTGGGAGTAACTTCTCTTAAAGGTGGATCCTTATATGTTGTTAATTTTGTTGATGATTTCTCAAGAATGACTTGGTCTTATTACATTAGGAAAAATTTTGATGTCTTATCTAATTTTCAAGAATTTTAAAGCCTTAGTTGAGAAATATGGGATAATATGAAAATTAAAAGGATGAGAAATGATAATGGAGGTGAATACTTCAATTAAATTTTTTGATGAGTTTTGTGTGTCTTGTGGAAATTCAAAGGGAATTAAAAACTCCCTATTCTCGTCAGCAAAATAGTCATAGCTGAAAGAAAGAATAAAACATTCATAGAAATAGACTAAGACCATGCTTCATGATTTTAATGTGCCTAAGTTTATTTGGGATGAATCTATGAACAATGGTTGTTCATATTCTAAATATAATTCCCACCAAAGTATTTACATCAAACCACACCTCATGAAGTATGGACTAATACAAAACCCTGATAAATCTCTCATTAAAAGATATTTGATAGCCCTACTTCTCATTCTTACTCCTAAAGTTAAAAGACACAAAATCTTGATCCTACCTCTTACTCTTTCATTTTTTTTGGGTATGGCGGTCACAAAAACGGATTAAGATTGATATAATCTAGTTAAACATGTGATCATGTAGATAACAGGAATGTGCATATTCTTGAGAAACCTTTTTGTCAAATTTGCCTCTCTTCCCTCTTCTGACATGTTCCTGAAGTCTGAAATTGATTTTTTATTTGATAATCCTTGTTTAAAAAATATGGAAACTGATTTACAAGTCACTAGATCATCCTTCTACTGATACCTGATGGATGTAGAAATTGAGGGGGATTCTTCTCAATCTTTGTATCAGTAAAAATTTCCTGAAATGGGCCAAAAATATGGTTTTAAACTCTTAACTTAATGAGTTGAGAAATGGATGACCCATAGTCAACATTCTTATCATGAATTGTTAAACTGTCTATGAGGTTGAAGACTCAATATTTTGAAGAATCTATCCTAGATGAAAAATGGATTGCATCTATAGAAAGCTGAGGTACAATGACTCTAACCAAGAATAATACTTGGGAATTAGTTCCTCTTCCTGTCTAAAAGAAGCATTGTAGGATCTAGATGGTTATATAAAATTAAACATAACTATGCTGAGTAAAACTAAAAAAATCAAGGCTACATTAATTACTAGAGGGTTTTACTCAAAAACCTGGGTTGGATTATGTTGAAACTTTTTTCACTGTTACCAAAATGAGCATTGCTAGAATTATTCTAGTTATAGTTTCTCAACATGGTTGGGAGATTCACCAAATGGATATTAAAAATACATTTTTAAATGGTGATTTGAAAGAATAAATTTATATGTATCAACCTAAAGGTTTTGAAGAACCTAGAAAAAAATCACATGTGTATAAACTTAAGAAATCTTCATGTGTGGTCTTAAACAAGCGTCCTAGAGCTTGGTATACTAAGGTAAAGAGTTCCTATCATGAGTTTGGTTTCTCTAATCTGTTTTGATGATAAAAATTTATTCATCCAAGCATTTGAAAAAAATCATCTTATCATTATAGTACCTTATATGTTGATGATCTCTTGATTACTAGTAGTGATACAGAATCTAATTCTTAGATATCAAAGATAATTTAAGACAATGTTTTGAATATGGCTGATTTATGGATATGTTAAATTATTTTCTAGGCATGATTATTTGTCAAAATCACATATATCTATTGTTGCATCAAAATCATAGTATGAGTACTAACCTCCTTAAAAAGATTTAATATGATTAATTATAAGCCCGTCTCTACTCATATCGGAAGTTGGTGAATTAAATTAGATCCAAAACCTGCTATGTGATAAATTTAATCCTACTTTATATAAACAACTTGTTGGTAGTTTGATTTATTTGACTATCACTATGCTTGATATATTATTTGCAGTTGGAATTATTTCTAGATTCATGCAGGATCCTTATGAAGACCATTAGAAAATGGAAAAAATATTTTAAGGCATATCAAAGGTACAATCAATTATGGTTTGTGTTATTCTTCTTATGATAATGCAATTTTATTTGGATATTGTGATTCTGACCATGCTGGTGATATTATAGATAGAAAATATACTTCGGGATATGTGTTCAAGTTGGGTGCAAGTGCAATAACTTGGAGTAGCAAGAAACAACCAACAATATCCATCTCTTCTACTAAAGTAGAGTATAAAAGTGCTATGGAAGCATCCAAGGAAGCTAAGTGGCTCAAAAACTTGTTGGAAGAACTTCACATGGGCATCAAAGGAAGAACACTTCTTCTATGTTGATCTGTAAACCTCTAACTTCGTAGAATTTACAAGACCACAAAATATGAAAATTACTGTTCTATTTTAGTATTCGAAAATGATAGATTTTACTTGGAGCTAGTGACTAATTCTTGTATGCTTTAGAACTAATTTGTAGAGCGTGAAAAATGAAATTCAAGAACACAACACATAGATTTTTATCCTGGAAACCCCTGATGTGAGGGAAAAACCAGTCAAGATGTGAAACTACTCTTTCTTCCCACTTATGTATTGGCCAAATTATATAATGGATATAGATTACAATAAGCTTGAAAAGAAATTAACAGTGTAAACACTTCCTACCAAATACTTCCTTGCTCTGTTCTCATACACCTTGCTCCTACAAATCGGTTCCAACACTAAAGATTCTTTGCTCACTTGCTCACATGATCAAATGCCAAACTCCCACTTGCTCTTCTCCTTAAATACTTGCTTCCCATGTCCTCCCGTGCATTGGAGAATGGAAAGAGACGTCCAAGGAAGAGGGCACGGTTGCACCTTTTGAATTCTGCAACCGTTCGGAGCTCTATTTTATTTTTCCGTCAAAAGTGACAAGACTGCCGCCCTATGCACACTGATGGTTACATGACCACCACCTTGCTGCATGGGGGGGCAGTTTTAGGACTTCTGTTTTGCATAGAGAGGCGAATTTGTAAAAATACAGCCCGCACTTCATTTTTGTCATTTTCTTCTTCTGGTACTGGATGATTTGATGAAGTGGTGTTATTTCGATCCCTATGGATCAAACCTCCCCTGCTTAGGAGGCTTTTGGTACCACAAAATCTTAGTGGGGGAGTAGATGAGGAAATAATTCCCTCACTTGCTCCCTCGAGTACCACCGGGCCTGCCTTGGTGTCTTCCCTTTCAGTCCAACCTGCCAAGACTCCTATGGATCTCTTAGTTCCTGTTGCAGCACTACATCCTCCTCGAATTTTCCTTGAGAATCCAAGACACAATCCTCTATGGAAGGTAGCAACTGAATTTCTCCTTCGTCAAGCATGGATGGCTCATGGGTAGTTGCAAATTCCTGCAATTTGCTACTGTATACATCCGCCTAAAGTGTGGCGCAGTCAAATCTGAAGGTGTCTTTCTCCAACCTTCTCAAGTATGGTGAAGGGTCCATACCGTAGTGGCTGGGTTTCTTCTTGCTTGACCTTGAAGTCTCTCCTCCAAGTGTTCTTTTACCTTGAGATGGATTTGCCTTGATATATTTTCTCAATGAATTTCGCTGCGTTAGTCACCCTTGAAACATGTATCTCATCCTTTTCCTGTTGCCCAACTGCCAAGTCTAGTGGATTGCTAGGTAGATATTCCAAGCATGCCCCAAATGATGACTGCATCATGGAAGTGTGAACTGCCCCTTGGTCTAACAGTTCACGAGGTTGTCTCTTCTCCTCTGTACTCTCCAACAAGGATTGCTCATACCATTCAATGCTTGGTAGAGGGAACTCCAGCTCATGCTCTACCTCACGTCTTGGTGAAATCTTACTGGGAGTCTGGAAATCTTCTCGAAAAGACTGAATAGTGCTATCCAAACCTTCCATCCTTAAGTTAGCAATATCTGAAATCTCTATTTCATCTTGTTTTTCTTTTAATAAAAGTAAACAGAAATGATTTTCCTGAATCAATCTCTTTGCTTGGTTAGCACTTACCATTACAATTCTTAACTTGTGTTGGTGTGCCCAGATGTTGAAACTGACCCCATCCTTGACCCATATGTAATGGTTCTCCCTTCTCATAAACAAAACATCCCTGATATACAAGTAAGGGCTCCTAAAAACAACATCAAATGCATCAAGTGGAATTACATTAGCTTCTAATACATCTACATATTGGGAATTTATCCCAAACTTGAACTTACATTTCCTTGTTACTTGAATTTCTACACCCTTCTTCACCCATCCCAATGGGTATGGATGTGGATGTTCGTAAGTTTCAAGACCAAGCTTCTTCACAACCTCATCAGAAATCAAATTGGATTGAGAACCAGAATCAACCAAAGAAATTACCTTAGTCGTCTTGATCTGGATTTTGATTTGGAATAACTCAGTCATCTCTTCTTCTTCTTCACCGCTGTGCATGTTAGTGGCTAGGCAGCCTAGCCTCTCATCTACATCTGAGTCATCCTCTATCTCTACCTCCACATCTGAATTTACAGTGGTCATGGATTTCTTGGAAACCTTGGTTCGGTGCTTTGGGTGTAATTTCGGATGCAACTTCCAATATGTGGCGTCAGTATGACCATTGATATTCCAATTCTTATAGAAATTCTTAGGATATTTATAAGTATTCAAAGCAGTGGTGACCTGTTTACCTTTCCATTTACCTCTGTTACCTGTTGATACCTGCTCCTTTTGCTGTTGATTTGTTGACTACTCTTCCTTTGGCTTTGTTTCTCCTTTCTTTTTCTCATCATCAATGTAGTATGCTTGTACACAAGCTTCATTGAGATCCTTAGGCTTTGTGGAGATTACCTTCCTCTGAACGTGAGTGTGAAGTTCTCCCAAATATTTTTTCAAAATATCCTCATCCTCCAAGTCCATATTCAACAACATGGCTTGTCTCCAAAATTCCCTAGTATAGTCCTACACACTTTGACCACTGCCTTGTCTAAAGTATTGTCATTTAATCATTTGGTCAGTCTTATAGCTGAGAGGATAAAAGTTAACTCTAATAAATTCTTTAAAACCTTTCCAAGTACTGACAATAGGACGTTTCTTCTTTTCACAAGTGGCTAGATGAGTTTTCCACTAAACCAGAGCATGAACTTCCATTTTGAGACGTGCAAAGGTAATCCTTTGTGCCTCCATGACATTATGTAGACTAAAGTAAACCTCCAATTGTTTCAACCATTTTTCTAATAAATCTGCATATACTTGTCCTTCAATGTGCTTAATTTCAACCTTAGTTTCAAATTTAAAGGGAGCATGATCAGATTTTACCTTTTCCTTTACAATTAGGATTTCTTCTTCATGCTCTTCCATATCATCTTCCTCTTCATGGCTATTTCCAATGCCAAACTTTTTGGCCAGCGCTCGAACCATTGATTTTATTGAATCTTTCTTAAAAAAAGTCCTCTATTGCAAATATGAGAGTTCTTGTTGTTACCTATACAACCTATCCATCATGGTCTCTAGCATATCGACTCTAGTGACCAATTTCTCTTCCTCCATTTGTGCTCGAATTCTCTTTTTCCACTTCTTCGTAGAAATATCTAGCTCGTAAGGTAAAACTTCTTTGCCTTTGGACCTTGTCACTGTCATAAAAATCACAAAAATGAATACCACATTCCTGGATATATAATCAGCTCTGATACCAAAATGATTTGTAAACCTCTAACTTTGCAGAATTTATAAGACCAAAAAATATGAAAATTACTGTTCTAATTTCATCTCTGAAAATGACAGATTTTTCTTGGAGTTAGTGACTAATTCTTGTATGCTTTAGAACTGATTTGCAGAGTTTGAAAATTAAATTCAAGAACACAACACAAAAATTTTTATCCTGGAAACCCCTGATGTGAGGGAAAAAGTAGTCGGGAAGGGAAATTGCTCTTTCTTCCCACTTATGTATTGGCCAATAATTCAAGAATACGAATTATAATAAGTTTGAAAGGAAATAATAATGTAAACCTTCCTCCCAAGTACTTGCTTGCTCTCCTCTCATGCACCTTGCTCCTACAAATCAGTTCCAACACTAAAGATTCTTTGCTCACTTCTCCCATGAATCAAATTATGAAATCCCACTTGCTCTTCTTGTTAAATACTTGCTTCCCACATCCTCCCGTGTATTGGAGAATGAGAAGAGATGTCCAAGGAAGAGACATGACCACCCCTTTTGAATTATGCGACCATTGGGAGATCTGTTTTTATTTTATTTTGTCAAAAGTGACAGGACTGCCGCCCTGTGCATACCGATGGTTACATGACCGTCACCCTACCCAGGGGGTGGTTACAGGACCGCTGCTCTGTTGGGTGGCGGTTACAGGACTGCCGCTCTGCATAGGGTGGCGATTTTGTAAAAATATAATTTGCCTCTTGTTTTTGTTCATTTTTCCTTCTTGGTGCTGGTTGATTTGATGAAGTGATGTTGTTTTAGATCCATATGGATCATATGTGACATCCAAAGTTACATTTATTGTGTAAACAATATAGTCCATCATCAAAGAACCAATCATATTGAGATCCATATGCACTACATCTGAGGGAAAGTTTTGAATGGTGATATAGATCTCTTCTACGCCCTTAACCTGCTGCTTGTATTAGGATATGAGTAGCCGACTTGTGGCTTCCCATATCATTTTATTATATCATTTATACTTTCTCATGCTTATTAGGTCGGCCTTGGTGATGGCCATAACATATGAATAGTATATATAGGGGATTGTAGGTAGTAATTCATCATGATTGGAGCATTTGAGTATTATTGTATGGTTTGGAGGTTGCCCCCTCGAAGTGGCGAAGCTATTCTAATTGCATATTGAGATCATTATTCTAGAATATTGTGTTATTCGGTGTTATATTTCTACTCATGATCTGAATTATAGAAGTAATTTCATTACAAGTGGTATCAGAGTTGCGATCTGGGCCAAAATTAGGGCAAAAAACCATAATTTTTTGTTTCCACCATATATTGTGAAAAAAGAGAATTGGTGCGAGATATTTTTACTAGAGTTGTGAAACATTTCAAGTAAGGTTCCTTGAAAATTTCATACTTTTTTGATTTATTTTACAAAAGTTATTACAAGTTTAGGGTTTTTCATAAATCGCTCCCTAGGGTGCAAATTGTGGAATTTTTTCAAAGTCGTTAAATTTTCGAAAAGAAAAACAAAATTTATTTGGGGTTTGTTCTTTAAGTTTTTTTATATTTGGCTGAATTCTTATCAAAATCCAAAACCCTAAAATTTGACCGTGATCCCTACATCCTACTATTTTGGGGCATCATGGTGGGGCCTTCCACAAGGGGAAAAAAGAATCCCATCACTTTAGATAAAACACCAGAAAAGGATGAGATAGTAGTTGAGGAGTTGGAGACAGAAGATATAACTACAGATTCCTCAGGGTTAGGGTTTAATTCGATAGACCATAAAGTAAGCCAACTTGAGTTTAACCTGAGAGACCTCAAATCTAGGGTGGCCAACAAAGAAGATGTGGATAGGATTGGACATAGATTGGAGGATTTCATGTAAAAATTCAGTACGCATATGATGGGTAATCATACTCATGTCAATCAAGGTGGATCCTCAGGTCAACATAATAGACACATGAGCCAGAGTGGATCTTTGAGTGTGCACAATCCAAATACGAGCACTTTGTAGGCCCGTACTATGTTTCCAAAAGTGGAGATGCGCAAGTTTGATGGAAAGGATCCACTCAATTGGATCAACCAAATGGAGAATTTCTTTGAACTACATCAGATTCCATCAGGAAAAAAGGTGACCATGACATCTTTGTATCTCGAACCTGACCAATTCATATGGTATCGATGGTTATGTGCTCAAAGGTAGAAGAGTGGTCTTAATGTTACATGGACAGTCTTCACTGAAGAGTTGTAATTACACTACAATTCTAGTGTGTCAGATAATTACTTCAGCCAATTAGCAAAGTTGAGGCAGACATGATCTGTTAAGGATTACATTCATCACTTCCAAAACCTTTCTCTGCGGGTGGAAAATATTACTGAAGAGAATCTGAATGACCTATTTCTTGGGGGTCTTAAGGATCACATTGAGCATGAGATGTGTATTTTTAATCCTCATAAGGTTTCTGATTCGATGATTATGGCAAGAAGGGCAGAGGAGAATTTTTTTTCAAGTATGAGACAATATTTCACTTTTACTAGAGATCGCAACACCTTGGCCCCAACACTCCCTTGGCCAGTTAGATTGACACCTCAACAAATTGAAGAAAAAAGAGAAAAAGGGTTATGTTTTAACTGTGACAGTAAATTTGGACCCGGACATAAATGTGCTCGAAAAAGAAGTTGTTCTACATTGATGGGCCTAGTGAAGATGAAGAGAATAATGAAGATGCAGAGTCAGAGGTCTTGGTTGAGCCAGAGGAGGAGTCAGGAGATCCTCAGCCAACGATCTCATGCCATGTAATTTCAGGTATTAACATCCCCCAAACCCTAAAGGTGGTTGGATTCCTAAAAAATAGAGGGTCACAGTGTTGATTGATTCAGGAAGTACTCACAACTTTATCAATCATAAGTTATCAGTGCGCCTAAACTGTTTCATTTATCCAGCTCTTGAATGTCAAGTAATGATTACTGATGGAGGTACTGTTACTTGTTTTTGAAAATGCCATAGCATTAAGCTTTCCATGGGAGATTACATACTAAATAGTCCCATGTATGCCATTTCTATGGGAGGAGTAGACATTGTGTTAGGGGTTCAATGGCTTACCACTTTGGGAACCATTGAGATGAACTTCCAAGACTTGTTCATGCGATTTCACTCTGAAGGAAGGAATTTTGAGCTAAGAGACTTAAGAGCAAAGTCTCCACAAATAGTAAGTTCTCATCAGATGCATAAAATGCTAAAAAAGGGTGTAGAGGGATTTGTGGCACAAATCTTTTCATTGGAGGCTCATCACTCTAAGGACATTATACCATCAGATATGCAAGCAGTGTTGGATGCACACTCTGTTGTATTTGAAAATATACCAAAGGGCTTACCTCCAAAGAGAGATCATGATCATACTATTCAGTTATTACCAGGAAGTCAACCGCCTAACATCAGACCTTATAGGTACCCATATGTGTAAAAGAGTGAAATCGAGAAGATTGTACAAGAGATGTTGGAAGAAGGAATCATCCGCCATAGTTAGAGTGCTTATTCTTCTCTAGTAGTGATGGTACAAAAGAAAGATGACATGTGGTGCATGTGTCCTGATTATAGGGAACTTAATAAGTACACAATCAAAGATAAGTTTCCTATTCATGTTATTGATGATTTGCTTCATGAGTTGCATGGTACTATTTATTTTATAAAGTTTGATCTTCGTTTGGGATACCACCAAATCATAATCAAGGATGAGGATGTTCATAAAACCACCTTTCGAACACATGAAGGCCATTATGAATTCTTGGTAATGCCTTTTGGACTCACAAAACATTTCAAAGTTTGATGAATTCTATTTTTAAGTCATTCCTGCGGAAGTTTGTCTTAGTGTTTTTCGATGATATATTAATTTATAGCAAAACATGGGAGGAACATTTGCATCATGTAAATAATGTTTTGGAAACCCTTGAGAAACATCAACTTTATGTAAAGCCCTCTAAGTGTTCTTTTGGACTCAAGGAGGTTGAATATTTGGGGCACATTGTCTCTCATGAAGGGGTTAAAGTGGATCCTAATAAAATCAAAGCCACGATGGAGTGGAAGGTTCCAAAAACCCCAAAGAATCTACGAGGATTTTTGGGGCTTATAGGTTATTACCGAAGATTTGTAAGGCATTATGGAAGTATAGCTACACCTCTCATAGCTTTATTAAAGAATTATTCCTTCCATTAGAGTGAGGATGCAACCAAATCATTCGAGAAACTAAAGGAGGCCACATGCACCACTCCAGTCTTGGCTACTCCAGATTTTTCCAAAACATTCATTGTTGAATGTGATGCATTAGGGGTGGGTATGGGGGAAATTATCATGCAAGAAGGCCATCCTATTGCCTTTTTGAGCCATCAATTCAAAGGTAAGAATCTTTCCAAGCTGATTTATGAGAAGGAAATGCTAGCCATACTTCATGCAGTAAAGCAATGGAGACCATATATCATAGGAAGACACTTTAAAGTGAAGACAGATCATGATAGTCTAGAATACTTCTTGGAGCAGTGTTTATCATCTGAAGAACAACAAAAATGGGTCTCCAAGATGTTGGGATATGATTTTGAGATTATCTATAAGAAATGGAAGGAGAATGTAGTTGCAGATGCTCTATCGTGGAAAGATGAGTCAACTGCAGCCTTGTTATGTGCCATATCCATATTATAGGAAGATTGTATAGATGAGGCAAGGTCCGAATGGAGAAATGACCCAACCACACAAAACCTCATTCATCATCTCCAGAATGATCCAAGCATGTCTAAAAAAATTGTATTGAAAGGGGATGCTTTATGGTATAAAGATAGATTATACCTATGTAAGAACTCCACTCTTAAAAATAGGATTCTATCGGAGCTTCACTCTTCTCTAGTAGGGGGGCACTCTGGGTTCTTGAAAACTTATCATCGAGTCAAACAATATTTATTCTGGGAAGGGCTCAAAGGGGATGTCCAAAAATTTGTGGTAGAATGCATGGTTTGTCAGCAAAATAAGGGTGAAACAGTTCGATCCCCAGGTCTTTTACAACCTCTATCTATTCCTAGCCAGCGGTGGAAAGAGGTTTCCATGGAATTTATCACAGGATTGCCTAAATCTGAAGGAAAAAATGTCATCATGGTTATGGTGGATAGACTCACCAAATATGCTCATTTTTGTGCCTTGGCACACCCATTTGCTGCAAGCACAGTAGCAACAACCTTTATGGACACAATTTAGAAGCTTAATGGGACACCGAAGATTATAGTAAGTGATCGAGACCCTATATTTACTAGTAAATTTTGGATTGATTTATTCTCATGTTTGGGTACTCAGTAGCTCGTAGCTCTTCTTATCATCCCTAGTCTAATGGGCAAATTTTTTTTGTAAATAAGTGTTTGGAGGGATATCTTCATTGCTCTATGTCAGATAAACAAGCAAGATGGGTCTAATGATTGCCACTTGTAGAATGGTGGTATAACACTTCCTTCCATACTTCATTTAAAATGTCTCCTTTTTTGGCACTCTATGGGTACCATCCAACATCCATCACATCATCATTGAGAGGAAAACCGCGGGTTAGAGCAGTAGAAGAACACATTCAGTATAAACAAGAGGTCCTCTCTAGTCTCAAGGAGAACTTGGTCATGGCATTTTGAAGTCAGTGATTGGGTTTTTGTGTGGTTACAACCATATAAGCAAATGCCTTTGAAACAACAACAAAAGTATAAAAAAATTTCACCAAAGTATTATGGCCCCTATCAAGTATTGCAGAAGATTGGTACTATAGCATACAAATTAGAACTTCCATAATCCCCCAAAATACATCCAGTCTTTCATGTTTCTTTCCTGAAGAAAGTAATTGGATAGAGAGTATCAGCCCAAACAGTGTTACTTGAGCTCGATGAGGAGGGGAGGGTCATCTTGGAACTTGAATGTATCCTTCAAACATGCACTAAAATATTGAGGACATGGGTTATGACTGAGTACCTGATCAAGTGGAAGAATATGGACAATGAAGATGCAACATGGGAAGATATGACATTCTGGCAGCAGTACCCAGAGCTTCTCAACATTGGGGACAATTTTTCTTTGAAGGGGAAGGGCATGCTATGCCCTTAACCTATTGCTTGTATTAGGATATGAGTAGCCGACTTGTGGCTTACCATATCATTTTTGTAGCGACCCAAAATCACAAACACATACAACACAGTGAAATACAGGATAACTTTTTTTTTTTTCTTCTTGACAAGACAACATGGAAGTCCAACCACATGACACACTTACATTTAGGGAATCCCATGAGGAAATTATTATTAAATTTTCTTATTTACTAAAACGTCTCTTAATTCTTAACTTACATTCTTATAAAATCTCATGTAATGATTCACACAATTCTTTTCACAAGGGAGAACTTCTGTCTTTTTAAAACTATTGACTAAATAGCTTAAGGCCAAGCTTTCTAAACTAGGATCATCAATTTTATGTCCAAGGCTTTTTATTCATTTGATTTTAGAACATTTTCCATTTCTTACAAGGTTAATTAAACTTACTCAAGTCATTAACACATGTTCCACACCTCTATTGCACCGGTGAAGGCATAAGCTCCGATTGAGTGGAAAGTACCACTTAGGGTTCATAACAATAGCCTTCTTGTTTAAGGATCAAATGTTGACCTTGCTTAAGAAATATCACCATGAATCATGGTAAGGGTTAACGAAACAGGACAACAAAATTTAGCTTCAAGGTCACATTGTTCACTATCCGTCTTTTATTGAGGTTAAGAGTTTATCAAGATTGGTTAAATGTTCCATCTAGACCTTACTTAATTAAGTCTGACAAAGGAAAACATTCCAAATGATAGAGAGAGATTTAAGGTTTAATTAATCAATTTCCCTCCTACTTATTAAATCCTATCATCTTCTAAAATCTAACCATTGCTTTCACCATGAGATCATTTAAGGTTTCACCATAAAAGGATATGGTTTATTAGTTTAGCTCGAATAAAAATAATAATAATAAGTTATCATATTTCGTTACAAAAGATAGTTTCCTCTTGATTGTTCCAGGTCTCAAAGGTTATCAAGTAGATCACATCTACATTAATATGTTCATATACATAAATTTTGGTTTAACTTTTATCAGGACTATCCAGCTCACTTCATAGTGCTTACAAACTCATTGCTACTAAGCCTTAGGAGGATTTACAACTCAACATTTTAACTCAAGAGCAAAGTTTAACAGTACTCGTTTGCGGAAACAAAACAAGGTTATATCAATTCATTCCAACATGATGCACAAATCAAAGGGACATACCATCTCTATTGAACCATGACTAGGGAACAAGAGAGTAATAACATGGGACATGCCCCGCTACTATTCTAAGGATTAAAATTCACTAGAATATCCCATAACCAAGTGGAAATCAAATTTCATCTTTCACATGATAACCAAACAAGCCAAAGTTTCAACAGTTACAACAACAATACTCTACAATACATTTACTAGGCACTGACCCTTCTTCTAAAATGTCCAAAGGCCCTTTCCAAATTTTTATAACATAATACACATTCGTACAAAGGAACATCATAACCAAGATTGATGCAATAATCTACAAGTCTTTCCATCATCTAACCACGTAAGCCATCTGCAACAATTAATAACCTGAGTCAGTTCGCGAGAACTGAGCAAGATAAGACTATACATAGCAACAATAAGCTACTAGCTAACAATACCATGAAAGGAAACATTCTATTTCAGGAAATGGATCAAAGTTCTAACCTCTAACAACCTTTTGAAACAAGATATAATTTTAAACATATCAACTAAGAAGAAATCCATAAGTTTTAGTTATGAAGAATACCTCGAAAACTACAAAAGTTTGACAACCAAATACGCAAGACTATGAAATTTAAATGATTAGACACGAGAGTTGAGAGTATTAGGATTTCAATTATGTGATCCCGTAGATTACGTGATTGAAATCTAAGGTGTAACCCATCAATCCACATTCTCAAGGAGAAGTCAAAAGATTAAAACCAGACCCGATCTTAGCTGCCAAAAAGAATATAGTTTTGGAATCGTTCTGTAGGGCCATAGGCCTAATAGGCTAGAAATGAACAACGAGGGTAAAACAAAGTTCCATCATGTAATCAAAAAGGTTTAAAGGATGAAAAACTTATATTCAAACCCACAACCATTATATCCTAGGTAATAAGTGACTTCATAGCTAATAAGGATGAGAGGAAAGGACGGTAAGAATGTCCGGAATAGGCATTGCCTAACAGCCTACCTACTGAACATAACCAGGGTCGGAATAGCGACAAGCCTCATTAATACCCAAGTTGAGTAGGCAATCTAGCATTCTAAACACATCCTTTCAATTTTCATAATACTTTAGATTTATAACCCTCCCGTTCTAGAGGAACATAGCCATGAATCTAGACTTGGTTGAAATTTTCCGACGTCAACTCACTTTATAATATCATAAACGATGTATACAAAGGAAAAGGTCTCTCAACTCTCCTTAATTTACATCTCATCACTAAGTTTATGGTAACCTATGCAGTGATTAAACACATAATATACCATTGAAGATAGATATCCTCCAATAACGAACTTCTATAACGATGTAATTACAATTATTACGTTCGACACATAAACAAACTATTCCATAGCTTCTTTTCCCTTTTGACAACAAAATATATTCATGACCTTCCATCACAATCATTCTAAATTTGCAATGAAAGGTCACTCATCAAGAAGGAAGTACAAAACAAGTTTGACTAAATTAAGGAACTTCATGTTACCTTAAGCAGTTGATGAAAACCTTAACTTTCACGAACCGTGAAAGATATTACCTAACTCCATCAAGGCATTATGTCTATACATAATTAAATCGATCACACAAGGAATCATCAACATACCATATCTTAACACCATAAAGGTCATTAATTTTATCAAATTTTACTCATAGCAAGAGTAGAATCAAAATGGGGTTCTATCAATAATTTATGCCCTTCTATCAACCCAGGACATAATTTCGGTCCAAAACTTCCTCCTTAACAAGCATATATATTGAACTTCTAATTTCCAAAGGCCCTAATAATTTGCACAATACACGAAGTGCATAACCACGCTTATCATAAAAGAAAATAATAATAATTTAACTGTATGTTTTCCTCTAGGGCAACAACATAACAGGAAACCAATACTAGTCAACGCTGCAACGTTCTAGGGGCGATTACATACCCAGGTTCACCAAAGGAACAACGACATTTTTGCAGAAGGAAGTAACTTTAAAATTATATATATATATATATATATATTTCATATGATCAATCAAAGCATACACTGGGAACCTTTGTTTGTTTTATATATATAAATGGGTTTGATCACGTCAACAAGAACAACCAACAGAGGCAAATCCAGAAGTAACAAACTGTTAACCATATATTGAACACAAATCCACATAATCACAGATTTAAACCAATTTCTAGAAGGAAAAAGTTTCATTTTAAGAGGTTTATTAGATACTAGCATATTATGAATATGGTTAGTCTATCTTGCCTGTTTTAACACATCCACCAGTCATGAACATCCACCGCTTTATCCTCTGCTTCACTGGTCTTTTCTTGCAATATATCACACCGGGATTCCCTTTTGAAGGCACGACTAGAAGAATGCAATAGGTGGCTGTCCAAACACTAGATTTCTTCAATACAGCTGCTTTGGGGGGGGGGGGTACAGGCAATGAACTGTCACACAGCCTAAAGCATCAGCCAGTACCGGATTTGCCTCTGCAATGCCTTCGAATCTGCATCAGTAACCAAATACCCGTCATAAGGGCAGGCCCTAGTAGTACTCAGCACATAAGCTAGGCAAGGCTTGCAGTAAAGATGTGTGCATCGGGTTTGCACAGCCTCATTAGCCTAAACAAGCTGCCTACAAACTGGACATAAAACCAATTTATGAGATGACAGAGGCCGTAGTCGGTGGAGCAGCTGAAGTGGAATAACTCAACGGAGGTAAAAATTGTGTGAAGGCGACGAAACAGAAGAAATATCTCCATTTCCACAGACAACAGCAACCTTGCCAGCAATCATCACATCAGTGGCTCTCATCAGACCATCTAGCAGAGAGTGCCTGCATCCGTACAAGCTATCGAACTTGCTCTTGGTAACAGAATCATTGTCATTAATAGCAGGGAAGAGCAGCGATCCAATAGCTTGCATCTAGTACAGCCTGTGAACACCGGTAGTTGTTTCCTCAGATACAACAACCAATATTTCCTTCCTCTTGTGATATATGAGGACAACATCAAACTCTCGGTGCAAACAGTATAGCTGTAGCTTGTAAGATGTGATAATTCCAACAGCACCCTTTATGCCTGCCAACATAGTCACTCATTGAAGATGCTCATATAATTGCAAAGCAAAATGTGCTTCATGAATATTCTGATATGAAACAGATTCACGCCTATGGGATTCTCTCCCATGAGTTACATCGAACAACAAGTAAGATCTCAAAAGAGAATCTTTGTAAATAAATTTCATCAGGTCTACTGGTAACACTCTCACTGTCACTTAGTCGACTTTGAGAAACAGATCTTGAAGGGGAAAAACCTGAATTTGAGGATGCATTCTATACTGAACTGAAGCAACATAGTTAGACAGCCTGCCTGTTGGAAGCGCTCAAAAAGGCTTCAACTATAACTTTATCTCGTTCTTCTGCTACAGCTGCAAGATTTTGCAACAACTGATCACGACTGGTCGCATGCAACCAGAACACCAGGATCAACACCAACTGTTCCTTGGGCTCACCCTGCAGCAGCTGTCGCACCTAGCTCTCTCTGGGGCCACTGATTTTCTGGGATACGTTTACTTCTCTACCCTGTAGCTGCTGCATATCACCAGACACCTCCTCACGGCACTTTCCTAGGAGAATTTCAGTTCTGTGCTCCACTGAAGCTGCCTGTACAGCACGATTTGAGGATCCACACCCACCCACACAATGCCAGGGAGACAGACCTTCATTTCACCATTAATGAAACCACTATCCAGAACACGCTGTAGCAATTTCATCTGTTTCAACATTTGATGGAGTGCAAAACAAGCATACGCGGTTTGAACAGACATGACAGGAGACCACGTGAACAGCAGGAGAAGTCAACATTTTAATCAATGAGCATGTGCGGCCACCAGAGTCTCTTGCATGAGTAGGTAAAAAAAAGAAAACAAAATATTGCAAAAAAAAATAGGGAAAACAGTAGGTGCGGCCACCAACAGGGATTCCATCACGTCGAACAATAAAGTCTCCATCCTCCACGCAGTCAGGAAATGAAGCTGACCGAGACAAGGTAGGTTGGGGGGGGCATTACAATTTTATTAGATCATTTATACTTTCTCATGCTTAGTAGGTCGACCTTGGTGATGGCCATAACATATGAATAGTATATATAGGGAATTATAGGTAGTAATTCATCATCATTGGAGCATTTGAGTATTATTGTATGGTTTGGAGGTTGCCCCCTCGAAGTGGTGAAGCTATTCTAGTTGCATATTGAGATCATTATTCTAGAATATTGTGTTATTTGGTGTTATATTTCTACTCATGATCTGAATTATACAAGTAATTTCATTACAATCTCAAGTTTTGTTCCAATGAAGACCGGGTTCCAAAATTTTTTACTAAGCCATTGTGTGCTCCAAAGTTCAGAAAAATTCTGTGTTATGTTAGGCATTTTAGATTTTATTTGTTATGATCATGTGAATGATGATGATCTTCACCTCTGAATAATATGAGCTTTGGCCTTTCATAGCTGCCCTCATGGGAAAAATAAGAAATGAGAATGTTGCATATATTTTTATTTTGCAATGCCATCTCTTAACAACTTGATTGTGTCAAAATTGCATACTCCCTAGACTATTTCCATTTTTTTAATGTAAATTGTCATGTTATGTGAAGTTTACTTGTGATTTCTAGTAAAGCATTAGATATGAGAGTTTTTTTTAAATAAAAACTCCATGATCTTATGTAAGGCTTCATCCTTAATCAATTTATCTTGAGAATTAGGTTTGTTCTAGTGTACTGTAGTTTTTACAAAAACTGTGGCACACTTTCTTTATGTTGTGGCTTCATGAAGTCCATGGAGCACTAAAGCAATGTATTGTTGATTTTCTAAAATCTACGACACTGTTTTAATTATTCATGGATTTGTAAAAGTTGTAGAACACTACAATAGTGTACCATAGAGTTGTAAAATTTGTAGGACACTACGATAGTACACCACAGAGTTGAAAAACAATGGGACAATGTTGTAGTGCACCACGGAACTACAAACTCTATAGAACACGTGCATTTGGTTTGTGACTTGTATAAATCCACAGAATACTATAGCAGTGAACCACAACACTGATGTAACATATCACGGAGTTACAAATCCACAGAACTAGTGATTTTTTTGAATGTTAGCCTAAATCACTAGATGATTTATGGATTGTAATTCCTTTTGTGCTAAAATTTGACTTGACATGTGTTATTTGGGAAAAAAATTTCTTTTTAAAATGGAAAGGAAACTTTGCATGTTTCCCTACTTATAATTAAGGGGGAGTGTTGGGTTTATAATATTAAGTGGGATTCAATAGTATGATGCAATACATTTAGATATCTGTGAGGGCTAAGGGTATCTATGAAGGGTATCTTGGATGCTTAGCACTAGGGTGTAGATACCTTTTTTATTAGCCCTCGTACATACCTTTGGGAAAAAGACATAAGAGAAAGAAATCGTTACATGCCACTTCGTGGCATGCTATGATTTTTTTTGATATACTCTCTAGGATCGGGCTTTCCCTTGTATTTGTCAAATTTGGGCATCTCAAAATATTTTGGAAAGGGTGTGCGTAAGATGTCCATGTCGAAGGGATATAGACATAATTCATTAAATTTGAATTGTTTGTGTTGTTTTTGCATTCCTGAAATAGTGTCCTTTATCATTTTCCATTCCTAAGAAAATGATGAATTGTGTGAATCCACCATTGTAATAAAAAATGGAGGAGAACAAAGAAATGTGTGATGAAGAACTCAACCCTTAGCAAAGTGAATTTAAGATGGAAGAGGCAATTTTTTTTGAAAAATCGACCCTTAGCAAAGTGAATGCTAAGATGGAAGAGGTGAAAAGGTTGAAAGATTGACCATTAGAAAAGTGAATTCTTAGATGGAATAGGCAAAAAGGTTTGAAATCTCAACCCTTAGCAAAGTGAATGCTAAGATGGAAGAGATGAAAAGTTTTGAAAGCTCGACCATTAGCAAATTGAATGCTAAGATGGAAGAGGTGAAACAAATTGAAATATTGACCCTTAGTAAAGTAAATGCTAAGATGAAAGAGGCGTTGATCGAATTTTCTCCGTCCCTTTCCAAATTAGTGAGCTAGATAACAAAGAAAATCAAACAACCTCAAATATGTGGGGTTTAAAGTACCCATAGATCTGATGGATGTAAATGGACATGTGCAAAGTGGATGTCCTCACTGTGAGATGGATAGACTTGCAAAATAGAGCCAAATAAAAGACAAATGGATTAGATGGTATATGCGGGGGTTTCCCTTCAAAGTTAGTTTGAGGAAGTGTTACCTTCCTTTCATGGATATCAACCCCCGTTTGATAAGATAAAATGATGTAAATGAAAGATAGATCGATAACATGTAGAAACTGATAAATAACAAAACTTGAAAGTGCCGATGTATAGAGGAGCTACTGATCAGATCAAAGTAAATGTAGAGCAAACCAAACTAAGAGAACCACAAGGGCATGAGGATGGTATTATGGTGATACAAGTGGCATCACAAGGGCACTGTGAAGATATTATGATAAGCAAGGAGCTATAATGTTAGAGGTTTTATATCACTCTTAACTTGTTCGAAAGAGGGGGAAAGGCCTACATTTATAGCCTGGAGATGGGGTTAGTTTAGGGGTTATCAGGTAACCTGGGTTTGAAAAAGGGACCCTGGTTAAGTTTTGGGGGGGGACATGATTTGAGTGATTAGGTGAAATAATGGATTTGATAAAGATTATTCTACATTATTTAAATCATGAATGGGGTTCATGATTTGAATGATTAGGTGAAATAATGGATTAGGTAAGGGTGATTATGCATTATTTGGAATCATGAGTGGGATATTAGATATGAATGATTTTTGAGTGATATGAATTAATTTGGAATATTTGGATAATGGGGTTTATGTATTAAAAGGGGGTCAATTAATCAATTAAGATTGATTAACTGGATATGCATTTTTGGTGGGAAATGGGATTTGAATGGGTAAGCCTAATGAATGACAGAAAACACAGGGTGAAGGGGAGGAATGATACCAAAAAATAGTGTCTATATTTTCCCCTTTTTGAAGAGTGGTTTGCGTTGGGCAAGCCATGAGAAAAAATGATGAATTATTGAAAATATGATTGATTGAGTGTTCCCCCTCAAACTTGGGAATGTCGACATAAGGGAAGTTAATCACGAGTTTGAAAGAGATAGATGTTAAAGGTTGGATGGGTGATGAAAATATGGGTAAACACATAACCAAGGCAAGATGCCCCAGAAAAAAAGGGTCACAATAATAATGAAAAATGTGGCGGTGAATCCAATATCACATCGGTAGAGGATAATTGCGGTCTCAATGGAGATAGGCAAAAATGTTCTACGGACCAGTGAGTGGGTGAAGACCACTGCAATATGTATGTAGACCGAGATCACCAATGGGTCATAGGAAAGCACCAAAGTATGCACAATGAAATGTAAAAATTATGGCAAATCCTTTGCACACGAGGAATTAAGTGAAAACTATGCATCCACAAGGACGAGGATGAAAACAAAGGTGTCCCAACACAGGACATGAAGAGAGGCCGAAAAGGTGAGTTGGAGTACGAATGGTGAGGTAATATGCCCCAGGCGAGGGGGTTAATAGTATTGAAGAGATATTTCCTAAGGAAGATGTTTTGTTGACAAGAAAAGACTAGAAGAAGAAAGTAGAACAAACGTTGATTCATGGAAACAAGGGGAAGATTACGATCGACGGTTGCCAAGAAAAAAGTAGAGCATGCACTTGCGAGGGAAAAGGTGATAGGTGATGGTTGTTATGGTATCCTCGAAGACAAAAATACCATGGAAATAAATTCTTAGAAATGTATATGACGATACAAGAATAGTGGTTGATTACGAGAAGAAAAAGAAAGGTCAAAGGTGAAGGAGATAAGGGTATGGAATAGAGCAAACAGAGATGGAGGAGGAGAAAATAGGAATGAACGAGGGATAATAGAATAAGAGAGAGGGATGATAGGGGAAGAAGGAAATCAATAAGAAGAAAATAAAATGATAGAGCAGAGGGTGAAATTATGAAAAAGGGAGAGAGATATTCAAAACAAAAGGAGTGAAGAAGGGTGAAGAAGATGAAGGGATAGAAAGGATGGAAAATGAAAGAGATGATAGAGTTGAGAAAAGAAATAAATTATAGAAGTAGGAGGAGAAGAAGAAAAAAATATGTGGAAGAGAATAATAGAGAAGGATGATAGGAGAAGGGAATGAGGAAAGATGAACAAGAAGCTAAGATGAGAGTAGGGGGAAAAAATAGGAAAAAGGGAGAGAAGGATGGAAAAATGAAGGGGATGGGGATGATGAATAATTTAAAGAATACAAAAGAGGAGGTAGAATGGAGAAAAGAAATAAATGATGAGGGACCAGGAAGATTTGGAGAAAATTAGAGAAAAGAAGAGAAACTTGTATAAAATAAGGGGAAAGGTGGGGGTAATAGAGAAAGGAAGGGGAGGGTAGGAGGAAGGTGGAAATGATGGGGGAAGAAGAGATGATAGAGCAGATATAGGTAGAATATTGAAGGACTGTGAATATGGAACACACCGCATGGAAATGCATGTGGATAGTGAGATGATAAAAAATATGGGACAACACTGAAGATCCGGGTTATCAATGGGGAAGTAAGAAGGAAACATGAAGTAAAAAAAAGGAAGAAGATGATACATAGGAAGTAAAACAAGACAAAGAGTGGGAAGGAGGAGAGGAAAAAAAAGAAAATGATGCATAAGGAAGGAAAACAAGAACCTAGATATTCAGTGAAGAGTAAGCAGTATCAGGAACATAAAGAGAAGTTGGAGGGGAGGAATGAAATGGATTGAAAAAAATATGGAGATGCATGAGATGAAGATACAAGGATTATGAGACAATAAACAAATGATGTACAATGAAAACAATAAAGATATTAAAGAGGGCGAAGGGAAGATGGAGAGGTGGAGAAGAAGCAACATGAAAGGGTGGGGGTGGAGAAAAAGGA
Organism: Taxus chinensis; assembly: GCA_019776745.2. Classification (NCBI taxonomy): domain Eukaryota; kingdom Viridiplantae; phylum Streptophyta; class Pinopsida; order Cupressales; family Taxaceae; genus Taxus; species Taxus chinensis. The sequence continues at coordinate 46,671,046 of CM034156.1, forward strand.
TGTGAGGGAAGGGAGAATGGGGGATAGAAAAGGAAATGCCAATGAGGGGATGTTAGGATAAGTCCTTCGAAAATGATCAATAGAGAAGGATGGGAGAAAAAGTGAGGAGAGGGAAAAATTAAATGAGGAATGGAAGAGGAAACGCCAATGAAGGGACGTTAGGGGGAGTCCACGGATAATGATTCATGGACACAAAGGAAGGAAGGAAGGAATGAATAAAAAAAGGAGAAGTTCAAAGAGAGGGAACATGACCACATAGAAGGAGGATGAATGAATTTTAGGGGGAGTCCACCGATAATTATTAGCATGAAAATGGAATATGATGATGAAAGAATGTTAGGGGATGATCATCAATGATGATGGGTAAGCATGGGGGTAGATATGTGGGGAAATTTGAGATGATGGAGTGGAAAGAGTAAAGAAAGGAGGGACAATGATTTGTGCTAAGATGAAGGCGAGGAGAGGATGCAGTGGGTGAAAATGAATGAGGGAAATATGAAGAAACAAGACATGAAAAGAATGGAAAGAAATGATATGAAGGATGATGGATCGAGAAGGAGAAAATGGGGGAGTAAAAGATGATAGATAATTCTTAATAGAGATTCTTAAATAAGATTGTCATGCCACACAAGTGGTTAAGTAAGATTGCTAAGCAGAAGACAATGATATAGATCACGAGAGGATGGGATGATGGGGAATTACAAGAAGAAGTGAAAGGCAGAGATGTGTGGTGATGGGGAAAGAAAAGGTGACATACCATCCTTAAGAGGGACTCTTAAGTAAGATCTCCATGTCGCATGAGTGGTTAAGTAAGATCGCCAAACTGATAGTGATGATATGGAAGGTGAAAGACAAAAGTGTATTGGGTACATGGGTGGAATGGTTGGTTGGAGTAGATGATTATGACAAGGGATGGGAGAAAAAATATGGAGGAAATATGATGGGATGGGGGAGGGTCACATGACAGATCAACCTTAAGAGGGTCTCTTAAGTAAGATTTCCATGCGATGGGGATGGTTAAGTAGGATTGCCAAGCCGAAGAAGAAGAATGATGGTAAGAAGTAAGTGATTTATGGAGTTGGTGGGGAGAGGGTTTGACAAGATGGACTAAAGGAGAACCCTCAAGGGAATTTTCCATACTGCAAGCATGTGAAAGTAATATTACCAAGAAAAAGATAGATACTAGGAAGGATGAGAAAATAGTGAGTGGTGTATGCCAAAATGGAACAAGAGGTGAAAGGAGGTGATAACAAGGAAGGAAGGAAACAAAGGAGTGTGACATGAATGGATGGAGGAACATATGCGGTGTAGAATGGAGAGTGTGAGGAGAATCCTTAATTGGGATGCCCATGTGGTGAAAGTGATGAAGTAAGAATGATAAGTGGAAGAGGTGAAGCGAAATGATGTGTGTGGTGGTGATTGTTGTCTAATGAAAGAGGAGATGGTGGAGAAGTTTCTACAACGGAAGGATCTAAAGAAGAAGGTATACCTCAACTAAGGATTCCTGACTATATGGATGGTTAAGTATTATTTTCAAGCTGAAAGCGGAAGATTGAAATGGAAGAACACATAATGGTGAAAAGGGAGAGGAATTGTGATGATGGTGATGTGGGGACAAGTGGTGATGAGTGGGAATGAGGAGTGAGGATCAATGGATCAAAGACATTGTTGATCATGGTGGGGGATAAGAAGATGCAAGATAACAAACTCACCTTGAGAAGGATCCTCAAGTAGGATTTGCAAACTACAACGGAGATCAAGTAGAATTCCCAAACCGAAAATTGTATTAATGAGATCATGCATAGATGTGAACAAAATTCATGGAATTACGGATGATTGTAAGATATGCCATCCTTATAGGAAAACATATGGATATATGTGGCATAGTTGGAAATTAGATATGTAGGAATGAGATCTTGATAAAAGATGACCTTAACGAGACATAATCATAGCAAGGGGCATACAGGGAAACCGTGCTCCAAATAGGATTGGAGGTAAAAATGGGAAAGGAGAACCACTCAAGGCATTGCACTTGTAGCCAATAACAAGTGTTAATACATAACCAACGATAGTTAGTTATACCAAAAGACCATGAGGGAAATATGGATGAAATATGCTCATAAACCTAATGTCAACACGACAAAGGGGATTCTAGATGTAACTTGTACGTGGGAAGAGGGATCTCCATAGGTGGTTGTTCCTAGAACTATGCCCCAACTCTGGGTAGGGGAAAGAGAGCAAACTGATCAATGCGGGAAGTTTTCTAAGAGAAAGCTGATCAAAGCGGGAATATTTCTGAGGATGCTAATACAGTAGAAGGCTGATCAATGCAGGAAGCCTTTTCTACCATGATAAGAGAGTAGCCATCCTTTGAGGGTATGGTCTAATTTTTTCTTTGGATTTGAGATTTTTGACTTTTGCTATTAGATGACAGGATAAGATATGCATGATAGTTGTCCTTTAGGGGAGTAGTCTATACTTATTATATGCTCTTTATGAACAATTTTCCTTCAATGGATCAATCTATTTTTGGATAAGATAGCATGAGACAAGAGCATCCATAATTTATACTTTCTTTTATTTTTTGTGTGGATTTTCTATTTGATGGGGAAGAGCTGGGTATAGCTAGGTAGACCACTTAGGAGGGGATGATGATCGTACAAGTGACACCCCTGGACCTTTTGTGTGGTTTTGATAGGTAGATAGGAGGATGATGGATGTAATGATCATGAAGTTCTCACCAAAAAGGGAGAACCTATCCATAAGAACAATGCTATGGATAGAGCCGTGGTGCCCATATTTAAGGTCATGACTAGGAAAGTGATGACAGACCACATAATTCCAAATCATTATAGTGATAGATGGAAGAGGTTCATGATGGAGGAATGATCTAAGGATATAACTAAGTGTTCATTGGTAGGTATGCTAATATTAGAATGGTCGTAAGTGTAATGCATTAAGAGGTTCTTTCTCTGGTTTACCATAAAGGGAAGCCAAATGATAGACCCCAGACCCATACTTGTGCATGATAATGTAAGGTCCAATTCAATTGGGAGCAAAATTTCCACGTTGGCTCCTTTCTAGAGTGTGATCGAAAGATATGATAAAGTCTTAGGGGAGGAAGATAGGATATGATAGGATATGATGATATAGATGAGTGAAGATAAAAATTATGCACTATCCTTAAGGAAGCGAAGAAAATATGTGCCCCCTAATGAGGTGAATAAATGGCCACAAAGGTGGGCTTAGGATGAAAATAAATGGTCCCCCAAGAGGGGTACAAATGTGATCACAAAGGTGGGTCTTAGGATGAGGAGAAAGGTTCCCCCAAGGAAGGGAGAAATATGGCCATGACAGTGGACTAGGACGAGATGATAGATTGGATGAAATCAGATAAGCTAAAATATGCGCAAGATATCAAAAATGAGGAAGTGAGAAACATGTGTATTAGAAGACAAGAAAATGGCCACAAGAATGAGCTTAGAATGAAAATAAATGGTCCCCCCAATGGAGAAATAAGCATGGCCACAAAGGTGGACTTTGAGATAAGAGCATGGCCATAAGTGTGGAATTTGGAATAAATATGGTTCCCCAAAGGAAGGGGCACGTATGGCCACAACGATGGACTCAAAATGAAAAACATGGTCCCTCAAGGGAGAGACGAATATGGCCACAAAAGTGGGCTTTAAAAAGAGATGAATATTTGGACAACATTAATTTGGATTTAAGATTGGATGAGATTAAATAAAGCGATGTCAAAAGTGAAGTCCCCCAACATTAAGGGAGTTGTATGGGAGGATAAGAGATGAATTGAGGGGAGGATGTCCCCAAGCAATGGAGATTATATTAGATGTGGATGAGTTAGTGGATGTTGAAGGAGTTTAGATAGGATTGTTTTGGATTTGGATTGGATAAATAGTTGGAGACCACAAGGGTGATTGGAAAGATAAACAATATTGATGAATAATGAAGGACCTTCTATAGGAGGAATGTCATGTGCAGGAGAGATGTTAAGGGATGATGTGGATGGAGGAATCATGGGAAACCCGATGGATGGGATACGAATTGGATTAGATGTAGATGGAGAAGGATGTTCCCCCTGAATGAGGAAATCATCTTTCTCAATAAGGTTATGGATGATTGTTTGAAAGGCCTTACAATGTTCAATGTCATGGCTAAGGGTACGATGATAAGTGCAAATGTAATTGGGATTGAACCATGATGGATTTGGACTATGGGGATTAAAATATTTAATGGGAAGAAGTGTGATGTTAGATATTCGAATTAAATGTCAAAGGATGTCTGTGTAGGACCCAATCAAAGTGTCATGGGGAAGGTAACACTTGTGGGTTTTGATAGAATATTTTGGCTTGGAGTTAGGGGAAGAAGTGGACGTAGATCAGATGGGTGAATTAGATGTCTTAAAAGATGAATCAATTTTGAGAGGAGGGTTAGATTGTTTAGATTGGGATTTATCATTATGAGGTGTATTAGATGAAGGGACTGACCCTAAAATAGATGTTGTAACATTGGATTGCTGAAAAGAGGGAAGACTTGACTTCTTATGAGGATGTGCAGGAGACTTTTGGGGATGCTTACCAAGAGTCGTAGATTTTGATCGAGATGGTTTACTCTTGGCAGGGATGACAATAATTTCAACTGGAGGATCTAAAGGTGGTGGTGTAGGGGTGGATATCAATGGAGAGAGAGATGTTTGTATGGGGTTTTTGGATCGTATAGGTTTGTGATTGATTAATGTAAAACAAGTTTATTTGTGAATCCCCTTTGTGTTTGCCTCAGGTGGAGGTGTTTTTTCTATAAATTTCTCAAGGGGTATCATTGATAGAGTTGCAAATCGAGAGGATTTGGTCAGTGTGATAGAAGGATTAAGTAAAGAATATTGGGATAAAATGGGTGATGTGGCCATGGGCAAGGATATAGGTATAGGTGACGAAGATGTCAAGGTAGGGGTAAGTGGATTTGTTGATATGATAGATATAGGGGTAGTTGGGATGGATATGGAGGTGGGCATAATTGGGATATTTGGAGATGTAAGTGATGTGGTGATGGGTATGTTTGATGTAGATGTGGTTAAGGGGTTGAATATGACAGGTTGGGGCACGATAGATGTGGATGAAGTGGTATGTATAGTCGAAGTCGATGTGGATGTGGTAAAGGTAGTTGGTGTGGTTGGTACGGAAAAAAGTGCGGAAGGAGGAACTGGGATTGACTCTAAGGATGGTATAATGGGTAAAGGTGGAATGGATGTAGGTAAGGTAGTCAAATCTAATGAAGGGGATGTGGTAACTGATGGAGTAGATATGATAGGTAATGCAGTAAATGCAGGAGTAATATCAGGTGTAGAAGTAGGTGGGAATGGTTGTTTCATAAATGTTTCGAGGGGTAAGAATGATATGTTTGTGAATGGGGTTGATGTTGTAGGTGTGGATGTATGGATAGGTTTGTTTGATGTAGATGTGGGTGAAGGAACAAATGTGAGAGATGTAGGGATAGGTGTGTATATCAATGGGGCCGAAATAGGTGCTAAGGATGAATCTGATGTGATAGATTGGGGCATGATCGAAGTGGATGAAGTAGGTGGTATAGTCAAAGTTGATGTGGATGTGGTAAGGGTAGGAGCAGGTATAGGTATAGGACAAGTAGTAAAAGTTGATATAGGTGTGATAGTTGTGGATACGATAGGTTCTGAATAAGGAGTGGGAATAATGTCTAAGGTAGGAACATGTGGAGTCGGTGATGAGATGAGATCTTGATTGATGGTGTTAACAGTGTAAGCATTTGATAGTTGAGATGTAAAAGGGGTGGCTTGATTTGTTGGTGGTTGATTAGGAAAAGGTTGTGTAATTCTGTCGAGGGGTTGGCTAGGTGAAGTGGTGGAGCTGTCCATTTGGATATCCCCTTGATTTATAAGTTGTTGGATACGATATTTGAAGGAACAACATTTCTCAATGTCGTGACCTTTGACTTGATGATATTTACAATAGTGGGCTTCGTGATACCAAATAGGCTTGGGTCGCGAGTCATCCACGGGTCGTATGGGAGGAAGTTGGATGGAGTGTACTGCCATCAACTTGTCAAATACAGAACTATAGGATTCCCCCAAGGGGGTATAGTTAGGAGATGGTCTAGGGGCTTGTTGTTGAGGCCACATGCTAGATGTAGGTGTGGATGAGGACTTAACAACCACGACATTGGTTGCACCCTTAAATGTGTCGTTATGTGTGGATGGTTTAGTAAATTCAATTTTAGGTTTGGTCGATCTGAGTTTAAGATGACCTTGCTCAATGGCACGGGCTTTCAAGTTTGCGAGCCATGGTGAAGGCTTCATCAAAGGTTCAGAATGATTGGATTTGCAAGGTAGATGATATATGTTTCACACATAAATGAGAGAAGAGTTTAATGATTTCAGTTTATGGAAGAGATAAGGATAGTTGGTTTATAACGCCACACCATCATGTGACAAAGTTTGCGATGGACTCATCTTCAAATTGTCGGATGGTGTATAGGTCAGTGGTAGTGATTTTACGTGCAATGTTGATAAAAAAGTGTTCTAAGAACAACTGTGCAAGTTGGGTGAAGGAAAATATTGAGTATTGAGGTATACTATTGTACCAATCTAACGCGGGACCAGCCAAGGACATGGGGAAAGTGCGAAGCATTAGGTCTTGATCATGTGTAATAAGATAACATGCGTGTTTGAACACATGAAGATGTTGCTGGGGATCTTCCTTGCTATTGAACTTAATGAACTTGGGAAACTCCCAATGAGGAGGGTAAGGTTTGATAGGAACCAATAGATGAATCGGTTCGCTATAGATTTCTTCATAGGATAAAGTAACCTTGGGTGCCAAGGTAGTGGCTTCTAGACTAGCTAACCTATTCATGAGAGTGTGAATAGGATCATTTAATGCCACGTTAGGTTGGGATTGTGATTTTGTGGTATGGGAAATGGCTTGATAAGGTGGTTGATAGATTTATGGGTGGGGAATTTGTGGAATTTTTTGATAAGGAGGTTTATTAATTTGCAGATGTGAGGGCGTTGGGGAATCATTTGATAATGATTAATATATGTCATGGGTTGAGATTGGGTAAGTTGCTGCATAGGTTGATGTTGAGAAATAGGGACGTGATGTGATTTTTGAGATTGGGTAGGGTGTTGTGGTAAATGATAAGTGGGGGTATGAGCGCTATGAGATTGAGATGGTTGGAGCATATAGTGGGTAGGAACGTAAGTGTGAAGAGGTTGAGATGATTGGATAGGCATACTAGTAGCGGATGGAATAAAGTTGACGTAAAATGGCATGGGGGGAATAGGATCCACCGCTTGAGTAGATTGATAAGATTGAAAGATTTTGGTGGATTTACGAAATAAGAAATCATATATGGAGTTACGAGGAGGTCAAAGAGTTCCTAAAGGAGCGGGAGATGGGTGTGTAGTTGGTCTAGAAAGGTTAGACTGATGAGAGATACAAGGATTGGTTTCAAGATAGGGATGATTTTGGATAACATGGTCCTCATGAAGTGAGACCATGGAGACAAGGGGTTGGGTAACTGAAGGTGTGGTCTTAAGTATGGAATATTGTTGGGAGAGATCATTAGGGGAAGGGATGTCTTTAGATGGAGTGGATTGTTGTTTTGTTTCAACTTGTGAAAGAGTGACAACAGGCATGAAATAGACAAACATTTGTTTATGTAATTTATTAATAAACAAATCAAGAAACAAGTTTCTTATCATCATGATTAATTAGAATATGTGAAAAGAAAAGAAAATGGGATAACAAAGGCACCTAAGGAACGACAGTCTAAAGCTAGTTTTCGGTAGTTTTGGCTAGGGATAGTCTTAGGCGGCTTCATGTTGGGTGATGAAATCCCAAACAATAAACCAGGTAAGGAAATGTTTTGATGTGTTTATTTTGTTTGTGAGTCTAGGTTGTGTGTGGTAATGTGAGATGCAAAAGGTTAAACCCCTATTTAAACTATGCGTGCAATCAGGATGCACGAGGTTCTTTTTTAGACCAAATCCCAAATGTGAAGTTCGATGCAGGAAATCACCTAGGAAAGAGAAATCACAATGCAACAAGGAGAAAATAGGGAAAATGATGAATACCTGGAGAGTGCTTTTCCTCTTTATTTGGTTGTGTGGTGCTTGGAGGCACTAATCAGTGACCAGGAACGGGCAGGGACCCTAAAATGGCACCATTCATGATTGCAGAAAGGGCCTGGTGAAAGAGATTTCTGATGTGTTTATGTTTCAATAATTGATATTTGACGACATTATTCAGTGGTTGCAAGTTTGTAGAGTGCACAAGACATTAGTGATCAGATTGTTGTGGTTGGTGTTAGGAAATAAGGGATAAAATATGCAGAATAATCCCTCATAGAATATAAAGTAAGAACAATAGAAACTAATATACAGAAAATTAATTATAAATGTTTCAAACTAAAAGTGCATATTTTAAAATAAGACAACAAAAACTACAGTATTTAACGTGGTAAACTATGAAATTTGGGCTACGTCCACCAAGAATCACTTGCTAGATTTTATTACAAGCCATGAATACAATACTCATATGATTTGGAGCTATATCAAAAACTCTACAAAATTCACACCTGAATTCAAAACACATCTGCAATATTACATCATTCCTACCATATGCATAAAACCATATAAGTAGACAACTGCTTAAACAATTTTTACAAAACCGCGGGTATTAAAACCATGGGCCAAAACCGTCCCATAAATCTATGGGTCAAAATCCCGCCCATATGAGAAAAGCACGTTTCCCAGTATATTGGGCACGTTTTAAGACCAATTTGTTTTTCAGGGCCTATGCCCCTGAACCCTTGCTACCATGGGCTGCCACTCCCAGACCCCCGCTCAGGGCCTGGCCTGGCCCCAAACCTCGATGAGACAACTGTGGAAAGTGTACAATATGACAAAAGTGTACAGTCTTCAACACTTTCACACATGAAAATAGGCTCCACAACCTAATAGTTGGTGTGTTGTGTATCGTTCATATGAATATAAGCCTACAAGAGCTACAAGGAGAAGTTATCCTACAAAAATAACCACAAAATTGATCGTGAGAAATTAAAAATTAATTGTTAAAATTGTTAATGATGGCGTACAAATCTACCTAAACCAACGACAATGTTTAACCAACCGAAGAAATGATGTAGATTTAATGTATTTTTTTAGGGAATTAAATGTATCAATAAATGTGAGATAGGTGTGTAAAGACATAATTAAAATAAGAAGTGAAATAAATGTCTTATAAAAACAAATTAATCAACAAAAATAAGCAAGTACGAATCAATAAAAAAAGTATGAATAATTATTGGGTCGATGCGAGTAGGACTGTAGTGTGTTGACTAAGGGAAGAGGACAAATAGAAAAGTGGGTAGGGAGAGTAGACTTTTAGGACGAGAATGTGGACTTTAAGAGGATAAGCCAAAAAGTGGGTAGCAAGAGTATACTTTTAGGACGGGAATGTGGACTTTAAGAGGATAAGATGAAAAGTGGGTGGGGAGAGTAGACTTTTAGGACGTGAATTTGGACTTTAAGAGGATAAGCCGAAAAGTGGGTGGAAAGAGACTAGAGTAGACTTTTACAACAAAAATGTGAACTTATACGAAAAAAATGAGGATGTTGAAGGAGGACAAGGACACTTTGAATGGAAAATGTGAATGTAGATATTATACATGGACTTTAAGGAATATGATACATTGAAAGGAAAATTTTAAAATTTGAATGTATATATGATATAACGATGAGCGAAAGGTGGATGGAATGGAGGAACAACTAAATTAAATTAAAAGTGTTTGAATTTATGTAACATGATCAAGTAACTGATGGTGGGCCAACTATGAAAAATAACTAATCTTAGATTTTGAAAATCTTGCCTCGTGGTAATGAAGTAAATCCCTCCCCGTGGATCAACGTAATTCCAGATTTCAATGTCAATGTTCGTTCAATACCACCAAGTAATTCCAGATCTCAATTCCATATCAACACTTAGCATGTGCAAGTATATATATATATATTGATTGATTGATTGTAAAACTAAGATTGAGAACAAATCCAAATAATAAGATTATTTTCCGGATGGATTTCCCATGCCAATAGAACATAAAGTATGAATTTTGTTTTTTTTATTTGCTTTATTTATTTTTAATAACAATGTTTTTTGTTGTTTTGTTTTTATAGGTTTATATAAAATATACTTAACAAAATGAAGAAACGTAGTAAACAAGAAATAAAATAAAAAAAGTAAATCCTCGTACCTCAAGGTGGATACAGACTATCGAAAGTAACATACCAAACTGACATAGACAACACTAAATCCTTTAAGCAAGTAAGCCTAAAAATGAAATATTCACAAGATATCTAAATGGATGACAACTATGAATAAGGATAGCCGTTATATGTATGAAATTTGCACAAGACGAGTAAAGTAAAACAATAAATGACTAGATTAGGGATCTGTCCCACCAAGCGTGCCAGAATGTTGATCAAATTTTCTTCGTCCCTGTCCAGATTAGTGAGCTAGATAACAAAGAAAACCAAGCAACCTCAAAGATGCAGGGTTTAAGGTACCCGTAGAACTAATGGATGCAAATGGACGGGCACAAATTAAATGTCCTCGCTGTGAGCTGGATAGACCTACAAAACAAAGGCAACTAAGAGGAAAATGGATTAGATGGTATATGCGGGGGCTGCCTGATGAAGTTAGTTCCGAGAAGCATGAGATTCCTTATGCGTATTTTAACCCCTATTTGATAATATAAAATGATATAAATGAAAGATAGATGGATAACACACAGAAACTGATAAATAACAAAACTTGAAAATTCCAATGTATAGAGGAGCTACTGATCTGATCAAAGTAAATGTAAAGCAAACCAAACTAAGAGAACCGCAAGGGCATAAGGATGGTATTATGGTGATACAAGTGGAATCACAAGGGCACTGTGATGATATTATGATAAGCGAGGGGCTACAATGTCAGAGGTTTTCTATCAATCTTAACTTACTTGAAAGAGGGGGGAAGGCATGCATTTATAGCCCGGAGAAGAGGTTAGTTTAGGGGTTATCAGGTAACCTGGGTTTGACAAAGTAACCTTGATTAGGTGAGTGGGGGGGACATGATTTGAGTGATTAGGTGAAATAATGGATTTGATATTGATTATTTTGCATTATTTAAATCATGAGCGAGGTTCACGATTTGAATGATTTTGGAGTATTCAATTATTAGGTGGGGGTGATATGACTTAATTTGGAATATTTAATTAGGTTAAGTTATATGGAGCACATTAACATATAATGAGGATTAGGGATTTAAAGGGGATTAATTAACCAATTAAGATTGATTAATTGAATGTCTATTTGGTGGGAAATGTGATTTGAATGGGTAAGCCTAATGAATAAGAGCAAACATGGGGTGAAGGGGATGAATGATACCAAAAATTGGTGTCTACAAAAGGTTTGAAAGCTCTACCCTTAGCAAAGTGAATGTCAAGATGGAAGAGAGAAAAATATTTGAAAGATCGACTCTTACCAAAGTGAATGCTAAGATGTAAATTGTGAAAAGGTTTGAAAGCTCAACCCTTAGCAAAGTGAATGCTAAGATGAAAGAGGTGAAAAGGTTAAAAACGTATTGAACCTCTAGCAAAGTGAATGATTGAATGATGCAACCCTTAGCAACGTGAATGCTAAGATGGAAATATTTTGTTTTCTCGACCCTTAATAACGTGAATGTTAATATGGACGAAGTGTGAAATGATGATAGACTACTCAACCATTTAAAATGTGAATGTAAAGATGGAAGAGTTTGAAAATCAAAGTTGCTCGACCCTTAACAAAGAGAATGTTAAGGTGGAAGAGACTTAGTGATGAAAAAATGTTACTCAATTCCTTACAAAGTGAATGTAAGAAAAAAAGGAGTGGAAAATATTTGATATAATCGACCCTTAACAACTTGAATGTTAAGATGGACAAGGGATTTTAACATATTGTTAGATTTGACCCTTAACAATGTGAATGTCAAGGTGGATGAAGAGAAGAAGCTTTGAAAGTGAAATTTCGATTATGGAATTCTTAGCAAAAGAAATGTTGGAGAATTATTCTATGAGTTAAGTGATGTTCTCAAACTTTGGACAAAGTAGATGCATAAAGGAGATGAGACTTAACTAGGTGAATGAGATCAAATAGTAACAAAATGAGTGATAAGAGTGATGAAAAGGGTGTGAAATGTTAACTCTTAACAAGGTGAGTGTTTAAGAGAAGTGAAAGGGTGTGAATTCACAACACTTCAAAATATGAGTATTTTTAAGGTAGAAGAAGTGATTGAACTGTTAATTAGAGGAATCAAAATGAGTGTTAAGAGAGATGAAAAGATTTGAAAGGTTTCTCAATCCTTTACAAAGTGAATGTAAAGAGGAAAGAGGTGAAAAATGTTGCCTTGCTTGACTCTTAACACAATGAGAGTTAAAAGGGGGACTAAAAGACACAATGAAATATTCTCAACACTTAACAAATGGAGTGTTAAAGGAAGAGACTTAGGAAGTGTGAAGGTTGTCAACTCTTAACAAGATGCGTGCTAAGAGAGGAGACTAAATAATGGAAGGATAACACTCAAATGATGAAAATGTGAATGAAAAGATGATGATGAAAAGCTCAAATATTGAAAAAATGAATGTGAGAGACGAGGAGAAAAGGATTGGTTAAGGGTCTCAATTTAGAGCAAAGTGAATGCTTTAAAAGAGATGAGTGAAGAAAATATGAAGATGTACAGAATTCCCTTGTTCATGGATTTTCTAAAGGAGGATGATGTGAAGTGAAGGATTTCACACATGAATTAGAAAACCCCACAAGAGATCGAAAAAAGATGTGAAAGACTTAAACTATCCAACAATACAAGGAAAACTGTGATAAGGATGGCTGTGAAGGGCTACAACAAGGCTGCAAAGGGCTAAAGATGTTTTATCTCGATTTTGTGGAGTTTTGGCTTCTTTCTCCCATTGGTTGTCTTGATTGATTATGTTGGTTACTTTTTCTTTTCCCTTCATAGATACTTATGAGGGCCAAATAAAATTACTATGATGCAATACATTTAGATATCTACGCCCTAGTGCCGAGCATCCATAATTGGATAATTGGATGCTTGGTTACTTGTATCACAAAATTAGATGATGTTCCTCAATACTATGATGCATTACATTGAGTAGAAAGCCAAAGGTACGATATCTGTATCTTGTGCCTTTTTCCCAGATACCTCGATATCCTAAATAATTTGGCGGGAATTACGGTTTTACACCTGATAAACTTGAATAAACCATGAAGTAAGCTTGGGTTTCACAAATCTAAAAAATATTCAAGTTTCTTCACACCTACAATAAAAAACAACCAAATCTATCCTACACATGCATAAACACAAGCTCCAATACCATGTTAGGAAATTTAGGGGATAAATAATGTTATAGATTATAGAGTCACCAAATTAAATTGCTGAGACTTATAATTTCTGAAATATAATAATTAAAACATAGATTAGGATGTTTATATTGCAAATTACAAAATGTAAATGACATGAAACAGAAAGTAAATGAACACAGTGACACAAGATATTAGTGGGAAAACCATGTAAGGTAAAAAACCCACTGAGAATCACTTATCTTTATTGAGAATTCAATTTCACCCAACACTCCCCCTATTTACAAATATCCACTTGCAGTTACACCTTTAAGAAGGGATTACAAACTGCCTTATACATTTACTAATATGTTTTACACCATTCACATCATGTATCTATAATCAACTTGCACATATAGTTCGCACTCATATGTCACACTTGGTATTTCACATGTGTGTCCCAATATGTCAATTTCTAATGAGATCACCTTGTTATATACAAGATGGGTGACCTATTTTGGGCCACTCTTATATTTTAAACACTTCCTGCCATGCTTATTTTTTAAATATAAGCTATAAACCAAAAACATATAGTCTTTGGCGGGTTTCTAAACAAGTAGTTTCCCACTTAATATTATAAATCCAACAGAAACAAAAACTGAGGTTGTCATGGGTATGGGTGTATTCATTGAAGGGAGTGATGGGAGAGGAGTAATAAGAGGATAGCCTAGTATAAACATTGAGATTATAGCAAATGTTTTAGGAGGGAAAAACAAAGAAGGAGAAACATCAGTTGTTTGAGGTGGAGAAGATGGAGGGGGAGGAACAAAAGTCATTCCAGGTGGAGAAGGTGGAGAATGTTAGAAAATTGTAATATTAAGTGTTCTTATAAATAAAATTTAGTTTATAATTAAATAATTTAGAATATATAATATTTTAAATTATTTAATTTAAACTACGTGTTTATTATGTTAATTGGTTATTGAAATCAATTAATAGTTTTGGGGTCCTTTGCGAGAAGTCACACCTTTTAGTTTTATTTATATTGACCCATGCGGTTAATTGAATTTCATAATGATATGAATGTTATTGTGATTTTACATGGTAAAATCACCAGAGGAGAGAAGTGAGAGGAGGAGATGCACATGACTGTGTTTCTCATTAATGGAAAATCTACTTTGTGGTTTTTATCCCTAGGGGTTTTCCACGTTAAAACTTGTGTTGTGCTATTTTGTTTCATTTGCATTTATTATAATGTTTGTTGTAATATTATTTAATTAATATTAAATCTTAGCTAAGTTGGTTGATGTGATTAACCCCTCAGACCTCATAGAGAAATAGAAAATGATCTTGAAGGAGATAGAGGATGAAGAACTAAGAAAGTTAATCTTGTAGGGGAAGGCGGAGGAGTGGGAATCTCAGGAGGAGGAGCATGCTTGGGAAAAGGTGGAGGTGGGAGAGTTTGAGAAGTGTGCATAAACACAATGGAGGTACCACTACCCAAAATTGGTTGTGATATTTTTCGAACGAGAGATGAAGTTGATGAGTCCATAACTATTGTCTCTTTTGATCCTTTTATAGGCTTACAGGTGCCTTGCCCACAACTATGTGATCCTTTATGCACAAACTTGATCTTTGGTGTTTTGGTTGGAACTTGAGAGGCTTTAATTTTTTCCACATTAGGTCCCTCTTGTACTAATTTGGAGGATTCGATTGCGACCTCTTTTAGGGTGTTCGAATTTATTTGTTGTAGGTTGATTCCCTTCAACTGGAGCATGTTCATTGTCCTTAATATCACAACCTTAGTCCACTCTTCAAGGGAAGTGGCCTCAACTTTCGACCAATTTATCTGTAGTAGTGGTTGAAACTTGAGTTTTTGTTTTTCATAGGCATGTTCAACAATGTTTTCATCATCTAACAAATCTGCACGTACGTCATCCAAATCAAAGTATTTGATTTGTTTTAGTGACATACAATACCAATCCCTTTTTCAGATCTCTTCTTCATCATCACACTTGACCCATAAGTCTTTGTAATAAACAATGTGAGCATGAGAGGACCTAAAGGAATGATTAATTGTTCCACAGAGATCGAAATATGGCCTGGTAGGAAAGGAACACATGTTGACTTTGGTGATTATGACATTCGTGTTATTACCCCTAACAAATGAAGGACATGAGTACCTTCCTATAGTGATCAAGAAATGGACCCCTATCTTGAGTTTACTGGGAAGATATTTGTGTAACTTAACTAATTGGCACATGAGTTCTAATAGTGCTACTTTGTCACTCAAAAACCTGGAAAAGATATATAGCACACTAGTGAAACCATGTACCGTTATGTGTGTGAGAAGGTGGGGAACTAGATGAACAATCCTCCCTATCTGGCTATTTTGGTAGATGCTTAGACTGAGAAACATGAGGAGGCCAAAAAAGGTCCAACATATTGATGACATGAAATAAGAAGGCATCATTAACACAGAAAAATTATCGAATGTTGAATTCTAAATTCATCGACAAATATAAGTCATATACTTTCATGGAGCTCATCTGAACCACCCTAGTTAAACCCACAAAAATCCTAGACTTGGTTGCGGCGTACACAAGGTAAGAGGTCATATAGAACCTATTTATATTTTTTACCTCAATAAGCTGCTTGTGAATTGAGTCATTGATCAATTTGAACCAATTAATATGGTGCTTATTCTTCAGAATAATTTGAATGTACTAAAACATCCATTCATGGAAATATATTCTAGTATGATTGTCCACTAACCTGTTGAGTAAAGTGATGAGGTCGTTGATTTATTGTTTGACATAAAATCTAGGTAGCATTTTCAGGATCCTCGAGGAAGATAATTTGGTATTTTCCAACCAATACTTGTTCATTGTTTTGGTATATGATGTAGTGTTATAATTCCAAAAGCGTTAATTGGATTCTAGGGTGATATCAACGCATGCCTCGAAACATGAAATATTCAACATCTCCTCCATGTATTAATCATCTACTCTCATGATATATTCTCCATCGGCACTCTTCACCGACATGGTGTTCTTGAAGGGAAATTCTAGGAATCTATGATTGGTCATAAATTCCAATCACCCTTTTAGTTAGACTTTTAGAAATGCCCAATTGGACAAAAAGTCTCATTGAGCACAAAAATTTTCTTGATCAGGAATTAGACTTTTATGTATGTAAGACAAGCTTGAATATCCACCTTGACATGATAAAAATTTTTAAATGTGGGATGAGTCAAAAACCCCACTTGGCTACAAGTTGGACTATTGAGAAAAGTAAAGTCCGGTGAAAAATTTGTCACCTCTATGAAAACTAATTGGGAGATTAAAAACCCTACCTCAAACTTGTAGATTTTGTGAATTGAAATGCCAACTCTAGTTGGTCATTTCCTTCCCCAAAAAGCAATGAATTCCCGCCAATTACAATAAAAAATTCCCCCAAAACACAATTGGATGCTTGAAATCTTGTTAAGTTCATGTGAGGGAGAGAGCGGGTGGAAGAGAAAGGAGAAAATCCAATTTCTAAAACAATACTTTGAAAAAAAGTGGAAAACCCTATAAATAAACCATTTTTAGAATCATAAATATTAGAAGGCATGAAAATTCTGATCAATTCAAGCATTACTCGAAAGTGAGTCAGGAAATTTGGGATTTTTTGAAAAGACTGACTCAAAGGGAGTAAGAATTTTCACCTTTTTGGGCAAGGCGAAAATTCTAACTCAAATGGAGTCAAGATTTTTGCCTTGTCGAACAAGCTGAAAGGTCTAACTTAAAGGGAGTCAAGCTTTTCGCCTTGTTGGACAAGGTGAAAAGTTTGACTCAAATAGAGTCAGTATCTTTTCCTTGTCAGAAAATGTGAGTCCGACCCAAAGGGAGTCGAGCTTTTCACCTTGTACAAGGTGAAAAGTATGACTTAAATGGGAACTTAGTTTTTAATAGGTGTAAATATGTGTTTCTTATATCACTTATAATTTTTTGACAAATTCTCGTCTCCTAATGACTAAACGAAAAAACATTGTATGGTTAACCCTAAATTTGTAGTGTAATTTGAATTTGGGGATAACATTGTGTAACCCTTAATGTTCATTGTCTTGTTTGTGTTGGTTTCTACTACTATGATTCATGTATTATTTTGATTTGATTCTTTTGTGTATTTGAGGCTATGAAGATTAGATTGTTACATTTTGTTGAATTGGTAGGACATATTACGAGGCCCACATTTTTGCACGAGTTGTAAGTTGAAAATATAAAAGGATAGCTTATAGATTCTTTCCATTAAATTGAAAACCCTAAAGAGTGGGTTAATGGAGATGTGTGATAAAAAATTCAAATTCTAGAGATGAATTATGGATACATCAATTTGTGGATACTTTTTTTCCATGTGGTTTTTTTTCATTATATATACTTTTGTTCATAGTTCTCATATTTTTTGACACTTGATTGAGTCACTAAAGGTTGATATGTGTACTTGCACATGGTGAAGTTATTTTTACACTTCACTTGAAATTTTTAAAGTACCTACTTGTGGAGAATTAGAGCACTTGTATGTGTAAATTTTTGCTCAAGATTTGATTATTGTCATTATGAGTGGATGTTTAATGTTGATATTAGATACTTATGATTGACATATATGTTAAATATTTTGAATTCGGTAAACTACATGTAGATATTTATGGTGTATATCATGTGTTGATTGTGTGTGTGGTTGTAAAGATATTACAAGTGTATTTGTTATGAGTTCATTAAAATATTTACCAATTTGTTTCCTTCACAATGGAAGTTTCCCTTCTATTGATAGAATGGTTAATTGGTTGCACGATGAGTATGTTTTCTTACATGACCTTCCCCTCTCCTCCTCTTTGACATTATAAACCAAAAAAATCTTGTTCAAATACCCCTATATATACCTGCCAAACCCAAGTTGAATATGCCTCTTCAATGCATCTTGGAATTGCTTCTGCAACTTTAAAATCTTCATTAATTGAAAATACTAATTCCACATTGGTTAGTAAGATTGGTCCACAACAACATATTAACCCAATAAATCACTGTCCTTATGGCAATGGGGGTTGATACCATATTGAAATTGGCCCTCATACTAACATAATGCTTGATTAATTGTGAGATGAGTATGTTTTCTTATTCTACCTTCCCTGTCCTCTTCTATGCCTTCATAAACAAAAAATCCATTCAAATGCCTTTAAATTTAAATTTGGTGCATTTGCAATTTGCTTCTATGACTCTAAAATCCTCATCAATTCGAAAAATCAATCCCATTGTGGTTTTGATCTAGAAGTATCTGTGACTTCAAATGGTTTGAGTATGTCAGTCTTACTTTGCATCATGACTTGACTTTGTGAGTGAGTTCAACATCATATTATGCATACATGTAATTTCCACAATATCCCAACTCTGTTATGTTTGTGGAGCCTATTTTCATGTTAGAGTGTGGTACACCTTCTATGTGTTACACTCAGGTATTTTTACGGCGGTCTCGCTTGCTGGTGAGAGGGTCAGGGGGGTTCACCCCTGAAGCAAATTTTCATGGGTGGTTTATTAACCCATGGGTAATGGGTAACCGTTATGGGCTATTTTTGTCCCATGGTTTTTTCGGTACCCATTGTTTTGATATCCACAGTTTTTGCCCATGGTTTTGATACCCATGGTTTTGTATCAAACTGCTTAAGCAATTGTCTATTTATATGGTCTTATGCATATGATACATAGACAAGCAAATGCATTACAGATGTGCTTTGAATTCAGGTGTGAATTCTGTAGAGTTTGTTGAGCATAACTCCAAATGGATCTGGGTATTGTATTGAGAGAGTGGAGGCTTATAATAAAATCTGAGCAAGTGATTCTTGGTGGACGTAGCCCAAATTGGGTGAACCATGTTAAATACTCTCTTTCTGTGTTGTGTTATTTATTTTGCACTTTTATTTGAGATCTATAATATTTTCTGCATATTAGTTTCTATTGTTGCGCTTCTGTAAGGGATTATTCCGCATATTTTATCTCTTATTTCCTAATAATTGGTATCAGAGCCTGGTTTGGTTTGCTGAAGTGTTGAATCATAGGGAAAGTTTTTAGCTTGAGTGGGAGCTATGGCAGATGATGGAAGATCTAGGGTTGATAAATTCAATGGGCAGAATTTCAGTCTTTGGAAGATGCAGATGAAAGATTACCTTTATCAGAAGGATCTTTATAATCCGCTATCTGAGAAGGTGAAAAAACCCTCGAGTATGACAGATGTGGAATGGGATTTGTTGGATCGGAAGGCACTTGGAACCATCTAGCTGTGTCTTGCATCTTCGGTATTATTTAATGTTTCAAAAGAAAAGACTACAAAAGATCTAATGGATGCATTAGGGAAGTTGTATGAAAAACCCTCTGCCTCTAACAAGATATTTTTAATGAAAAAGTTGTTTAATATGAAGATGTCTGAGAATAATTCAGTAGCAGATCATTTAAATGATTTCAATACGGTTGTGAATATGCTAGCTTCGGTTACAATATAATTTAATGAAGAAGTTAGGGATTTATTAATTCTATGCTCTTTACCTGAAACTTGGAATAGCCTGGTAATGGCACTAAGCAACTCGGTTCCAGCTAACTCGAAGTTGAAGTTTGAGGATGTTGTAGGGGTGATTCTAAGTGAGGAAATGTCAAGAAAAAGCTATGGGGAATCTTCTACTTCAAGGAATGCTTTGATAGTGGAAACTAGAGGGAGACAGAAGAATAGAGGAAACCATGGAAAATTGAAAGATCAAGAAAGGCCAAAATCCAAAAGCAAGATTGTATGTTGGAACTGTGGAAAGTATGGGCATGCAAAGAAGGACTGTTGGGAGCTTCAGGACAAGAAGAAACAACATGAAGAAAACAAGGAGGAAAATGTGGCATCGGGTAATGTATGTCAGGATGCTTTGATTCTTTGCATAATATTACTGAATCTTGGGTTTTAGATTCATGGGCTTCTTTTCATGCTACTCCACATAGGCATTATTTTGTTGATTATGTTCAAGGGGATTTTGGGCATGTTTTTCTTGGTGATGATGAGCCTTGCAGTATAGTTGGAAAATGTTCTATTCAGGTTAAGATGCAGAATGGGAATATATGGCTATTGAAGGATGTCAGACATGTGCCTACATTAAGGAGAAATTTGATATTGGCGGGGCAATTGGGAAGTGATGGTTGTACTGTGATATTTACAGCTGACTCTTGGAAGGTTACCAAGGGTGCTGTTGTGGTGGCAAGAGGTAAGAAGGCTAGAACCTTGTATTTATCCACTGATAGTACTAATGATTGCAATCTTGTAGCTTCAAATGCAGATACAACATTATGGCACTATAGGCTGGGTCATATGAGCCATAACGACATGGACATCATAAAGAAGAATTTTCCTGGATATACAGAAACAGGTTTGGATTTATGTGAGAACTGCATATATGGGAAACAGAAGCGAGTAAGGTTTCTCAAGGTTGGACCTACAAAGAAAGAGAGTAAGTTAGAGCTAGTACATTCTAATGTGTGGGGGCCAGCTTAGGTATCATCTCTTGGGGGTTCAAGTTATTATGTTACTTTTATTGATGATGCAACAAGGAAAGTTTGGGTTTATTGTATTAGAAACAAATTTGATGTATTTGATACTTTTGTTAAATGGAAAGCCTTGGTAGAGAATGAAATAGGTCTTAAGTTAAAATGTCTCAGGTCAGATAATGGAGGGGAGTATTGCAACAATGAATTTGATGATTATTGTTCTAAGAATGGAATCTGCAGGCAAAAGATGGTTCCAGGAACCCCGCAACAGAATGGGGTGTCAGAAAGGATGAACATAACAATAATGGAACGTGCTAAGAGCACGAGGATACATGCAGGACTGCCTCTTTATTTTTGGGTAGAAGCGGTGAGCACAATTGTGTACTTAATAAACAGAGGACCCTCAAGTTCCTTGGATGGAGGCATACCTGAGGAGGTTTGGTACGGTAAGAAAGTCGATTACTCATTTCTTAGAGTCTTTGGATGTGAGGTGTTTGTTCATATTGACAAGGATGATAGGACCAAGTTAGAGGCTAAATAAAAAAAATTCACTTTTATTAGTTATGGTGGTGATGACTTTGGATTTAAATGTTGGAGTATTAAGGACAAGAAAATCATTCGGTCTAGGGATGTGGTCTTTAATGAGAAAGTCATGTATAAGCAACAGTTGTAGGAAAACAGGGAAGAATCCAAGAAATAATATGCAGTGGTAGAGGATCTTCCGGATGGGACAGTGACCCATGAATCAGTTCAGGAACCTAGTCAACAGGAACCCCAAACTCCTACAGTGAGGAGGTCTTCTAGGGTAAGAAAAGAACCTGAACATTTTTCTCCTTCTCTTTATTATTTATTACTCACTGATAGTGGAGAGCCATAGAGCTTTGATGAAGCAATGCAGGTAGATGCCAGTAAGAAGTGGGAGCAAGCCATGGATTAGGAGCATAAATCTCTCATGGAGAACTAGACTTGGGATTTGGTGAAGCTACCAGAAGGCAAAAGAGCATTGCAAAACAAGTGGGTGTATAGAGTTAAAGACGAAGAAGGAGGAAAGAAAAGATATAAGGCCTGGTTGGTGGTCAAGGGGTTTGCACAGAAACAAGGTATAGATTTTGATGAGATCTTTTCTCCTGTAGTAAAAATGACTTATATTAGAACTGTTCTTGGAATAATGGCAGCAGAAGACTTGCACTTAGAACAGTTAGATGTAAAGACTGTATTTCTCCATGGTGATTTGGAGGAGGAACTATATATGCAGCAACCAGAGGGCTATGAGGTCAAAGGTAAAGAGGAGATGGTGTGTAAACTGAAGAAGAGCTTGTATGGCTTGAAACAAGCTCCACGTCAATGGTATAAGAATTTTGATAGCTTCATGATGGAGCAAGGTTATATTAGATGTCATTCTGACCATTGCGTGTATACAAAGAAATTTGAGGATGGAAATTATATTATCTTGTGTTTGTATGTTGATGACATGTTGTTTGCAGCTAAAAACATGTAGGAAATAAAAGTACTCAAGAAACAACTAAGTGAATCCTTTGATATGAAGGATTTGGGGGCAGCCAGACAAATCCTTGGTATGAGGATAACTCGTGATAGGAAGGAATGGAAGATGACTTTATCTCAGGAAGAGTACATTAAGAAGGTATTGGATAGGTTTAACATGTAAGATGCTAAACTGGTTGGGACTCCTTTGGCAGGCCATTTTAAGTTATCAAAGGAGCAGTGTCTCAAGATAGAGCAGGAAAGAAACCAGATGTCCAAGGTACCTTACTCATCAGCAATTGGTAGTTTGATGTATGCTATGGTGTGCACTAGGCCTGATATTGCCCATGCAATGGGAGCTGTGAGTAGATTTATGAGTGATCTAGGTAAAGAGCATTGGCAAGTAGTAAAGTGGATCCTTCAGTATTTGAGAGGGACCATGGGGACAGTTTTGTACTACAGTGGATCAAACTCCACTTTACGTGGTTATGTAGATTCAAACATGGCTGGAGATATAGACAGCAGGAGGAGCACGAAAGGTTATATTTACACTGTAGGTGGGACAAAAGTGAGCTGGATTTCATGACTACAGAAGCTGGTGTCTTTGTCAACCACGGAGGCTGAGTATGTTGCTGCCACAGAGGCAAGCAAAGAGATGATTCGGTTATAAAAATTGCTTGAGGAGTTGGGGCATAAGCTGGAGGAATGTAAGCTGCATAGTGATAGCCAAAGTGCTATACACCTAGCTAAGAACTCTGCTTTCCACTCCAGGACGAAGCATATACAGTTGAGATATCACTTCATCAGGACAACTTTAGAGGAAGATAAGTTGAAGTTGGAGAAGATTCATACCAGTCAGAATCCTGCAGACATGATGACCAAGGTGGTCACAAGGGATAAACTAAAGCTATGTTCAACTTTGGTTGGCCTTTGCAGATGACAGTGAAGGGTTGAGAAACTTGCTCAGTGGAAATCAGTCTCCAAGTGGGAGATTGTTATGTTTGTGGAGCCTATTTTCATGTTAGAGTGTGGTACACCTTCTATGTGTTACACTTGGTTATTTTTATGATGGCCCCGCTCGTCGGTGAGTGGGTCAAGGGGATTCAGTGGCGAAGCCCCCGAAGAAAATTTTCATGGGTGGTTTATTAACCCATGGGTAATGGGTAACCATTATGGGCTGTTTTTGGGCCCATGGTTTTTTCGATACCCATTGTTTTGATACCCACGGTTTTTTGCCCATGGTTTTGATACCCACAGTTTTTGCCCATGGTTTTGATACCCACGGTTTTGTATCAAACTGCTTAAGCAATTGTCTATTTATATGGTCTTATGCATATGATACATAGACAAGCAAATGCATTACAAATGTGCTTTGAATTTGGGTGTGAATTTTGTAGAGTTTGTTGAGCATAGCTCCAAACGGATTTGGGTATTGTATTGAGAGAGTGGAGGCTTATAATAAAATCTGAGCAAGTGATTCTTGGTGGATGTAGCCCAAATTGGGTGAACCACATTAAATACTGTCTTTCTGTGTTGTGTTATTTATTCTACACTTTTATTTGAGATATGTAATATTTTCTACATATTAGTTTCTACTGTTGCGATTCTGTAAGGGATTATTCCACATATTTTATCTCTTATTTCCTTACAAACTCCTATGTGGAATTTCCAAGTTACGCAACTCTGTAGTGTCAATGCTATACAATGTAATTTCATAGCAATACCAATTGAAGGTGATGATTAGTCATGGATTGGTTATAAGTGTCTAAGAAATGTTTCATCTTCCTTAATTGTATAAAGACATCTATCCATTCTTACAAGCTATTCATTAGAGTAGAGAATAGGGATTGCATAGACATCCTACATTTGACCTCTTGGATCTTTTAAAGAAACTTTGTAATATAATTCTACATTTGATTTCTTATCTATTGCATAAGCACCCTAATACATCATTCGACCTATGTCATTTCATAATACAATTTCTACATATAACAAATA
This sequence comes from Taxus chinensis, assembly GCA_019776745.2. Classification (NCBI taxonomy): domain Eukaryota; kingdom Viridiplantae; phylum Streptophyta; class Pinopsida; order Cupressales; family Taxaceae; genus Taxus; species Taxus chinensis. The sequence continues at coordinate 46,695,511 of CM034156.1, forward strand.
TATACTCACATTTAGAGTGTTATCCACCAAGTCTCCTCATGGGTATCGGATCCACAGTATCAGAGCACATACCCACTTCATCTTATCTCAATGGTATTGAAGTTTCATACTAGATTTATCTCTTTATTTTTAGCCCACTCACACAAGGTATGATTACTAGAAGTTAGGAATTGAAACCCGTGATCCTTCTTCATATCTTCATCTCCTCAGATGGAAAAAAAAAAATTGAAATACCATAACTTCAAATATGTTAAGAAAATGATAGAGGATGCTTTACAAAATAAATGAGAATAATTGGAAGAACACCATGGATGGGAAAGAGCAGGGATTGTTGATCACTTCTCTCAACTTCTCAAACATGTATAAAAAAATCACAATTGTACGCTTCCACAACGAACTTTTGGTGGACACATCCTATATGAGGTAAACATCAATTTAGGAATTCCTATGTTTAAGGGAAAGATAGATGAAAATGTCCTAGACAACTAGCTAAATAATCTTGTCTACTCATATTATGTGGTATATCACTTTTCCAACAATGAAAAGATTACATAATCCCTTCTAAAAGTTACTTATTTGTAAAGAAATGGTGGGAGTACTACTACATTACACATGAAGATGATGTGAGCTTAGAAAATTTTGTAGACACATGGAACCATTTTGTTTAAGCACTCAAGAATTCCTATTATCTAGCTAGAAACTGACCAATACATTAAGCTTTCCCGATTATGTGAAGGTCACGGTCAATTTTCCTAAAAAATATATACACTTTTCACTCCCTTGTCATGAAATTAAATATTCAATAATATGAGAAAAACAACATCTTCAAATATTAGTCAAGCTTGAGACCGTATGTTTAATTTGACATGGAATTCCTATAGATCACCTCTTTGGGGAAAGCATACAAATTTTCATGAAAATTTGAAGTGAAAGTCAAGCTAAAGTATAAGCTAGAAAAATCCAAGTCTCAAGAAAAACTGTAGTCAAAGAATTCCGAGTCTAGAATGAAGCATAAGCCTAACCAACAAAATGGCCCTTCATGTAAAACTCAAAAGAAGGATGCATCATCAAATGACTAGAATAAACAATCCAAAATTGGTATGTGGTGCACAATTCATATATCTAACACACACTTCACAAATGAGTGTCGTGCCAAGAAGACTCCACACACAACCTAAAGTAGCTAGTACTACCTCCATTGCACTTGACAAGGGTAAAGATGTCAAGTACTTTGAGTCTAATGCCATGGTCATCATCATGAACATTGCGTCTTCATCTATTTTAGATTTGGAGGAAGTAGAAAGTTTATTCCAATCTCAAATGTGGATAAATGGACAAGCACTACATTTCATAGTTGACAAGAAAAGTCAAAAGACCTCGATTTCTCTTGAAGCAGTTTGCAAACTAAACTTGCCACTAATGCCTTGATTATAACCATACTCAATTAGATGATTTAACTTGGTTTTTGAGAAATGTGTTACTCGGTAGAGTTAGTTGTGTAAAAAATCAAGCCTTTTTGAGATGTAGTCCTTTATGATGTTACACCGTTAGAGGTATGTGATTTTTTACTCAAATAACTATGTATTTACCAATGGCTGTGTAATGTATAAAGCAAATCAAAAAAATGTTGTCATAGATGTTGATGAAACGAGATACCACATATTGTAATTAGTCTTTAAGTTCTCACTCATTAACACCAAATATTGTAAGATGCTAGTTAATTCCATCCAAAAAATTAGGATCCCAATAGTCAGACTTGAACATAAACAAGTCCTTATAGCCCATATTCTTATTGATATTGCTTCAACAAATATGCGACAACTCTAAATGTTGGAAGAACCTACACATTGTGTGATAAAACATACTAGTGATTTGACCCCAAGGATACCTATTCCTAATGCATCTTTGCATTGCAAATTGTTTTTGAAGAACGAAGATATCAACTCGTGGACAAAGGACACATGAGGCCTAACTCATACCCTTGAGGTAACCCAATTGTGCTTGCACTAAATAAAGACAACACATGAAGGTTTTATATTTAATAATGAACTCTCAACAAGATCATATTGAAGAACCACTATCCTCTTCTTAGGATCAAGGATCTATTAGACCGGCTCTACGATGCCAAGTTCTTCACCAAAACTGATCTTAAGTCTGGGTATCCCCTAATACTTATTGAACCTATAGACATCTAGAAGACAACCTTCAAGCCAAGGAAGGTTTGTTTGAGTGGTCTATTATGTCATTTACCTTGACTAACACACTTGTGCCATTCATATGGATGACGAATGACATTCTATAACATTTCCCATAGTCATTTGTTGTTGTCTAACTTGATGAGATCTTATTCTTCAACAAAACATGGGTAGAAAACTTGCTCCATATTAAACAATTTCCTCACACTTTGTGGAAAAAAAGGTATGTTGGCATGAAGTAATGCTCATTTTCATGGAGGAGATACAATATCTAGAATACAAAGTAGACGCACAAAGAGTTTCTGTGGACCCAACCAAGATTTGTGTCATCAGAGAGTAGCATACACCAAAGAATCTCAAAAATCTTCGCAACTTCTTGGGATTAACAAATTTTTAGATAAGGTTTGTACTTGATTTCTCTCACATGACTTGACCATTAAATTAGGTTACCAAAGGTGCCACTAAAATAGACTTTATCTAGTTAACCACATAACAGAAATCCTTCAAAGAATTGAAGTGTCGACATTGTTCCTCATCAATTCTCGCATCACCTAATCTTCAACAACCATTTGAGATAGAGACCGACACATCTGACCATGCACTTGGAGTCATCCTAACTCAACATGGCCACTTAATTTCTTACCACAACAAAATGTTTTCCATTCCAATAAGAAACTACCCAATATATGATCATGATATTTATGCTATTGTCCAGACATATAAGCATTGGAAACTGTATGCACCCAAAATTACATGTGCTAAATTGATGGAAAATGGTTACAAAAATCCCCAATGATGATTGAGTTCCTTTCAAGAAGGTGTTCGAGCTCCAATTTCCATTCGTAGTGTATATTTGTTGCCTAGACATCTTTACTTAGCCTTCATGCACTTTCTTCCAGCTTCCCTCTCTTTCTACGCATGTTTTGGCCTTCAGTGCCAGGAACGCCACCCTTCTTGGGCAGCGGTTCTGAAATGACCACCCAAAATAGGGTGGTGGTCCTAAAACCATGGCCCTATGTAGGGCGGCGGTCCTGCCCACTTCTTCTAGATTCTTCACATGTGTTTTAACATGTGACGGTTCACTTAAGTTCACTTTTACATGCATCCGTGATCCGTATTGTCTAAAATTAGCTTTGATTGTTTGGTTCTCCTTCCTCTTTCTATTTTTAAATAGATTTAATGGGTTGGAACTGCTCCTTCTTTCCTTGTGCATGAAGGCACCTCCCATCCTCCATTCCTATATATTCCATGCTTGTATTCAAGAAAAATGCCTGAGAATTTTGTGTATCTTGCATTGTATTTCTGCTACGATCTTGCTAGGAATTGCATAGCCAAGCTATGATCTCTTGTGCTATCTCTCTTCTACCTGCATTGCATCCAGACTGCCATCAAGCTGCCATTGCTCAAGCACCATCCTCCTATTGTTGTTCTTGCATTCCCAATCTCTTGGACTCACATGAACACTCAGAGAAAGAAAGGAACATACTGAGGGGACAGATACAAACACAACTAGATTTTCCAAAGCTCTTGCTTGTCCAGGTTGGAATTGTGTGTTTGTTTTCCTTGTGTGTTGAATTGTCAATTTCATATCAAATAGAGTAGAAAATCATTCATATCAAATAGAGTAGAAAATTATTCATTTCAAATAGATAGAGAATTCATATCAAATAGAGTAGAGAATCATTCATTTCAAATAGAGTTTCCTTTAACATTACCAGGGAAGTTGTGAGGAACAATAGCCCCTTTCAGGGTCATGATTTGTTCTTCACCTCTGAGGTAGGGTTTGGAGGATTTTGATTAGATTAGGTTGTTTGATTTAGATTAGATTCATACATTTGCACAAGTAACCAACTACATCCGGTTGACTACTTGTCTTTAGTTTATTTATTAGATTAGAACACATTGCTTAAAGATTAGAAAAGAACAAAAATATTTCCTTTGATAGATTAGTTTGCTTTTATTGCTTTGATCCAAAATATTGTGGAAACTCCAAAAACATAGATTAGATCTCTTTCAGTAATTATTTTCTTATTAAAATTCATTTTATTTCATTTTGTATGACCATCAATGGTCCACAACAGGAAAAGACATACAATTGTGATCCATTGGTCCCACAACCCAATGGGCCAGAATTGATAACTGACATTGATACTAGCTTACGTTTGATAGTCTTACGCACACTTGCAACTTTTGCTGAGAAGATAGAACAACTCAATACACTAAACATAGCTGCTAATCAAGCCTACGATTATTGGACTGCCCCTGGCAACAGGGTTTGATTACGCACATGACCATCCAAGGGCCACAGCCTCCACGAGTCTTTGGTTGTGATCCTCAGGTCCCACAACCCAATGGGCCTACCAGTCAGTTAGACATTGACACTAGTTTGCATACATTAGTATTCAGATCTTCACCACTTCCACTAGATATTATTACACAACTTTCCTTACTGAACATAGCAGCCGATCAGGCTAAGACTTTCTGGACCAGACTGGAAAATCACCCATAAATACCTGTGGCTTCATCGTGCCTCTCGTTCTTACTTCCATGACCTTGTCTGGAAATCTATACGAGGCACCCATAGGTCATTTTCCGCATGTTCAATAACCAGCGAACAGAATCTCGGCCGAGCTCGACATTGATTAGAGTCTACGAGCGGCTATTATCTCAGACGAACCATCACACCACTTCAAGTTAGGAGAGCATTCTTTGCTTTAGACTCGCAAATCCTGACATTGTGTGTTGAAGATATAAGATTGCCCAATTAGCTTGATCCCCATCACCACACTCACATTCACAATCATTCTACACCGGCTGTCTCGGCACGACCTCGGGAGGTCGGGTGTGAAGAAGGTCACGTGTTGATTTTCTGTCGTACAAATTGGTGAACCCGACGTGAAGAGCTAGTCTCTAAATGTTTCCACTTTCTTCATCCATCCTTTATTCTGCGGGTATTCTTATACCCTTGAATATGTCAGGATATGATGAGTACGGTCGGCCCATCCTAGGTTTTGACATGTACCATTACCAATCAAGTATACCACAACAATCACCTTCACTTTCAACATGGGCGGACAACTGCTCATCCACTCAAAACCCTCTGCTTCAAGGAACCAATGTTGGTTCCTCTGTACGTATTGAGGAACTTGACCAGGTCACTCAGACCTATCCCCTTGAACAATCAAGTTCAAATAACATGACTTTCACTGGTGAAGCAAGTTCATCTCCTTGGGTATTGTTTCAACAGCCCATTAACATGCAATCTGATCAACTCCCCCATCTAGATGAGGAGTATTTAGCATGATATGCTAGGAGTGAACAACACTTCCAGAACATGAACCAATCTTTTGATAGGTTGCAAGGACAAGGTGATGTCCTACTTCAAAACAATAATGCTACCTTGCCACCAACTGACAATACTGCCAATGAGGGGTGGCAACATCGTGAACAATTCATAGCAGGATACCATACTCCTCAACAACCTCCGAGGGTTCAACAAAAGGTACCTAAGCAAGGCACCGCCCCGTCAATGGGTGATGTCATTTCAGCTTTGGTAGACAAATTCAAAGAGTTAGAGCTTGCCCAAAATATGCAGAATTCATATGCAGGGCAAGCGTGAACTCCTTCCTACCCACAGAATTATGGGAAAATACCTACTACACAGAATCCTCCAGTTTACATGAATACTCAAAACCCTGGAGATCTGCTTATGGGGATGAGCACCTTGGGTATGCCCCCCCAAGCCATGTATGGATATCTGCAACAGGCACTAGCTGGAAGTGTGTTCTCAAATGCCATACCAGCTGGAAATGTAACGTTCCCTGGCTTTGTGCCTTTGATTCCATATCAAGGTAATCAACCCCCCTATGTACACATGTATTCTAAATCTCCACAGGGGGACATGTATACCTATCCAGGTCCATATGGAAAACTGCAGGGGATGCCATACACCCCAAAAAATGTCTATGTTGTCCCATTTCAGCAACCGATGCAGCCCCCACCTCCCCAACAAGGATCTTCAATGGTGGAAACATACGCAATGGGGACCTATTCTGAATATCTCAAGGAACCCCTAGACTTCTCCATTTGGACAGTCATGCTCCCGAGACCCTTGCCTGATCTTCTGAAGATCAAAGGGGAGGGTGATCCTAACACCCACATCAAGGCTTATGCAATACCATTCGAGAGCTGCTCCCATGGGACGCAGTCATTGTGAAAATTTTCCCTAAGACACTAGAAGGTATTGCTCTCGACTGGTACTATAGGATACCAGAGGCTTCAATACACTCATTCAAGCAACTCGTATCAGATTTTATCAAATATTTTGATATGAACAAGCTTTTGAGAACAAGAATAAGGGAATTCCTTCATATCAAGCAAGAACACAATGAGTCTGCAACCCACTTTATTCAAAGGTGGCAACAAGTTCTCTACTCCTCTGCAAGTGCTCCAAATATGGATCAAATGGAACTTTGTGATTTGTTCCTTCACTCTCTCAACAGAGAGATGAAGGAAGAGGTTCAAAATTTCCCACTAAGGAGCTATGAAGAGGTGCTAGAGGGTGCTCTTCAGATTGACCAAGTGGCCATTGACAGTGGTCATAAGACTTATGGAGCAAATGGGAAGTTAGTCACTCCCAATCAAAATAATCCTGGTTACTCCAACAACACAAACAATAATCAAGGACCAAAGATCCTTAATAAGAATCGTGGAGCCATGACCGATGGTGTGACTGACCAGCCCAAAAATCCTAATGTTGTTAATCCTACCAGTACAGGTGCTACAAATAACAACAACAATAATGGAAATAATCAGAGAAATAAAAATTTATCACCCTCGGTAAATGATGTGGATTTTAATCATCCTCAACAACAGTAAAAACAACTTCAGCAACATAGACAAACATCGACCCCAAGCCCTAGTCAATACCCTAGGGGCTATCCCAACCAATTCCAAAACCAAGGGCAAGGGTTTCAAAATTTTAATTATAACAATCAACAACCAAACAATAACCATAGTTTTCAGACCACAACAAGGAACAAACCAAAGGCCTTGAGATTACGACCCTGACTTATATTGTGGTTTCCATAGGGTTCGCGGGCATGATGCAAGAACTTGCCGTGATTGTAACAAGTTTTTGCAGCATTTTCCAGAGGACCAAAGATAGTTATTTGTTGACATGTTTTTGGAAAACCCAACAACACCCACTCAAAATGCCTACATGGGACCAGTATCTCTGCAGAACACACCATTGGGGATCTTCAATGATCCTCTCCCCATGCGTCCAAAGGATGGTAGATTAGATCCCAATGGCTCAAATAAAGGTATTGTAATAGGGACTCATGATCATGAAGCCTCAACATTGTCAAACCCATAGGTAGCACCTCCTTTGGATGCTCACCAACAAACAAAGATCATGGGATTGGTAGAGTTAGATGCTGAACCCTAAATTAACGTTGCTACAAGAACCAAGGATTATTCTTCACAGCCAATCCTGATTTATCTGGTTATGTTAGAAAATGTTCATGATACACTAAGCAAGCCAGTAGGGGCTTATGATCTAATCAGTGATCTAACCAAGACCTTTTCACACATTTCCTTCTTGGATCTACTGAAGAATTCCCCTGCTCATCGAGCTGCTCTGTTAGAAGCACTAGGTCTCAGCCATTTGATTAACGTTACCCCTCTGCCAGAGGTACATATAAATCACATAGAATTTAATGTTAGTCCTCCAGGGCAGCCTGAGAGAGATATTGGGTTCATGTTTGACATCAACAAGATGCCCACAGATGCTGAGATAGCTCATAGGGGTGACCCGAATTTGTTTCTACAAGTTTGGATTTACAATAACTATGTAAAGTGTGCAATGATCGATGATGGGGCAGTAGTTAACATAGTTCCCTTCTCTTTTCTTCAGAAGTTAGGGTATGGGGAGACCAATTGCTCCTCGACACGAAACACACTGAGAGGCTATGATAGCCTCAAGGTAATGTCGATTGGAACCATAGTATTACCAGTTACTCTCGGGCCCAAGATGGTACTCACTGAGTTTTATATTATAGACCAGGAAACCAACTATAATATGATCCTTGGTCCATCCTTGGATCCACCGCATGAAGGCAATCCCCTCCACTCTATTCCAGGAGGTCAGATTCCTGCATTTAGGGAAAGTCTTTGTGGCACAAGGTGATCCAAAACCCTTTGATATACATTTGGCTAACTTAAAGAAGAGGCCAGGGGTCCACTCTGAATTTGAGCTTCCCACAAATCAGTTAAACAAACCTACAAGCATGGTACCAGAAGAAAAACTAGTTCCTACAACGGAGTTAGAAGTCACGGGTTTGATTGAAGGCATTCTGGACAGTCAAGGATGAAATTGTTATTGTAGAGACAGTGTCACTAGGAACCACAACAAATATTTTCGAGCTATTAGAGAAGGATTTTCCTATTCTCCTCCCCTTTGATTCTATGGGTATGGGACATACCTTGGGACTCGGTTCCCTTCCAGCAGATGAGGTTTGCATGGTTGAGGTAACTGAGGTAAAGGGGGAAGGTACAAAGGATGACTCAACGTCCATCTTTCTGAGTAGTTGTTGGAATCTCCATTTTGATGGAGCCAAGTGTCATTTTGGCACCATGGCAGGTGTGATCCTTACTTCACCTGAAGGAAGGATTCTACCTTTTGCTTTCAAGTTGAATTTTGAATGCACAAACAATGGGGCTGAATATGAGGCTCTCCTATTAGGTCTCATTATAGCTAAGAGAATCGTAATCATCAATATTAGGGTGTTGGGTGATTCACAACTAGTCACAAATGAGATATCCAAAGTATATGAGACTAGAGCTGAGCATCTACAACTTTACAAAATAGCAGTGTTAGGTCTGACAAAAGGGTTTGATTTCATCTCAATTGAAGCAGTTCCATGTGAACAGAACCTTCTCACAGATTCTATAGCAACTTCTGCTTCACGCTTCACCCCAAGTAGTGACCTAGAAGATACCAACTTCATGGTTTCAGTTCACACCGAACCCTTGATTCGTAAAGCACCAATGACCCCAATGTTGACATACATAGAAACTAAGAATCAACCTGATTGTTCAGAGCATGTTAATAGTGATGAATCAACTTTAAGTTATTTAAATGCTTTGGTAGAACTACATCTTACCTATCACGAGATAGACCTTTCCTTAATTTCATGTTCCTCTTCTTATTTTGGGAATCCCATGATCGAATCCTCCCCGGGAAGGGGTCTTGAGATTTATGAGGTAGAAGAAGAAGGGGATTTAGAGTTACCTCTGGCCCCACCTGAGTTTGAGGAGGGAAATGCCTCCTTAATCGAGGGAATGATTGATATAAATATTGGAACAGAGGAAGAACCAAAGATTTTGAAACTAGGATCCTCCTTAACTCCAAAGGAGGTGGAAATACATACCCAAATCCTCAAAGAACATCAAAAGGCTTTCACATTTAGTTACAAAGAAATGACGGGAATTGCACCACATATCGCGGTGCACAATCTCATCACCAAACCAGATGCAAAGCCGATTAAGAAAAAGTCGAGACCCATGAAGCCAAAAGTGGCCCTCATGGTGAAAGAAGAAGTAATGAAACTTCTCCAGGTGGGATTCATCAAGCCAGTCGATTATTCACAATGGGTATCTAATATCATCCCCATTCTAAAAAAGAATGGAAAGATCCGTATTTGCATAGACTTCTGGGACATTAACAAAGCTTTCCCCAAAGATGATTTCCCATTACCATCCATCGATGTTATTGTTGACACAACAACTGGATTTGAATTGTTGTCTCTCATGGATGGGTTTTTGGGATATAATCAAATCAAAATCTTCGAAGAGGATCAAACCAAAACTACATTTATAACTCCTTGGGGAACCTATTGTTATGTTGTCATGTCATTCGGTCTTAAGAATGCTGGCGCCACATACCAACGAGCAATGACATACATATTCCATGACCTTATTCATAAGATTGTGGAATCCTACGTGGATGACCTGTTGGCCAAGGCCAGGAAGCACTGTGATCACCCAGAGGTGCTTTGTATCATCCTTTCATGCTTAATTGAGTACGATGTCACATTAAATCTAGAGAAATGTGTATTCGGTGTAACAAGAGGCAAGCTTCTAGGTTACATTATATCTTCATGAGGGATTGATGTCGACCCAGCCAAAATATGGGTTGTGTTAGAAATGGTTCCACCATCAGATGAGTTTGGTATTAGATATTTTCTTGGGAAACTTGGTGCAATCTGAAGGTTCATCCCTGACTTGACCTTTTCTATTCATCCAATCAAAAATTTGTTGAAAAAGGATTATAGCATTGATTGGACAGAAGAATGCAACGAGGCCTTCGAGGTAGTTAAATGATTTTTGTTATCCCCTCCCATGCTAATGCCACCTAGATCAGATCACCCTTTGATCTTGTATTCACGAGCTACAAATGTTTCGCTAGCCTGCATGTTGGCTCAAGAGGATGATGATAAATGAGAATGTGTAGTTTATTTCATTAGTCAGATGTTGCTTGATTATGAGACACGTTACACACAGGAAAAAAAGGAATGCCTTGCCATAGTCTTTGCAACAAAGTGTTTAAGGCATTATATGCTGAATCAAGAAACAAGGGTTATTGTTAAGATAGATCACTTGCAGACATTCCTCATGCAAGGATCCTTGTCTAAAAAGGTCGGGCGTTTCATAACCTTAATGGGAAAGTTTGAACTAACATTTGTAAATCAGAAATCCATTAAGGGACAAATCATTACGGACTGGTTGGCTGACAATCCATTGGATGGAGGTGATCTGGTAGATTTAGACTTTCCTGATGAGTGTGTGTACTTTGTTGAAACCAGGCCCCCTATCTCTGTATGTCCTTGGTATACCAACATTGTCAATTTCATCATGGACCACACATACCCAGAAGGGGCAACATCACAACAAAGAAGGTGATTACGTGTCATTGCCACTAAGTACGTTATTTTGGAACAAGTGCTCTACCACAGAGCCTTTGATGGAATGTTGTTAAGATGTGTTGATGCCGAAGAATCTGAAAAGATTCTTTATGAGTCACATAGCGGAGTATGTGGAGGTCACTTTGGCGGCCACGCCACTGCTCGGAAGATACATCAGATGGGCTATTTCTGGCCCACTCTAGAACATGATGCAGTAGAGTTTGTGTGCAGATGCCACAAATGCCAAGAGTTCTCCCATGAGACAAGATACCAATACGGCACAAGCTTTGCAACCAATCGCAACCCCATGGCCCTTTTCCATGTGGGGTCTGGATTTAATAGGGAAATTCTCTCCCTCATTAACGGATGGCCATAACTTCATAATCACGGCCACATAATACTTTACCAAGTGGGTAGAAGCCATGCCTCTTACCACTGTACCTAGGTCTGTGATCGCTAAGTTCATCTTAAACCAGATCATTTATAGGTATGGGGTCCCACAAGTCATTATTTGGATAATGGCATGTCTTTCAAAAATGATGAGGTGTGTGAGTTGTGTACAAAGTTCAAAATAAGTCATCACATGGCTTCTCTCTACTATCCTCAGGCTAATGGACAAGCTGAGGCTACGAATAAAATGTTAAAGGCCATCCTTCTCAAAACCGTTAAGGAGAATAAACGAGATTGGCACCTAAAGCTTTTTTCGGCCTTGTGGGCCTATCGAACGTTCAGTTAGAACACCAACGGGGGCAACCCCCTTTTCTTTAGTGTTTGGTGCTAAGGCAGTTCTGCCACTCGAAGTTGAAATACCTAGTCTCCATATTTCACTACATGGAATCCTGGGAGAGGAGGGTTATCGACATGACTCTCCTAGTTTAGAAAAGTCTCGATGAGGCTAGACTTAACACCAAACAATAGACACAATGTTTACGCTGACCGGATGGCTCGGTAATACAATAAGAAGGTTTACAAATGTGAGATCTATGAAGGAGATTTGGTATTAAGACTCGACAACTAGATAGACAAAAAAACTGGTGAGGGAAGGAAATTCAGACCTAGGTGGTTAGGTCTGTATCGAGTAGTAGAAGACTACAAAAATGGGGCATTTCACCTGTGTACACTAGAGGGTGAGGAGTTTAGTGAATCCGTGAACTCTCTTCACCTAAAGAGGTACTACGCATGATCCACCAACATTTTCATATGTACATTACTACATCTACATTGCATTTTCATCCGCCAGTTCATTTTGTAAAATTTGTGATCAAGGGATTTATTCTTATAGCAACTCCTAAAAACTTCTGAAAACATTGGAAAAACATTCAAATCATATCTCTTCAAATCTTCATAGTATCATCAATTATTTCTGAATCATTTCATCAGTTCAAGAAAGATAAGACAAAGTTTTGACCGTGATCATACCAAGGCCTACATACTTGGTTCTGCTTATAGTCTCTTTCTAGGTTAGGTGTCTTTGCCTATAGTCTGTTCTAGAAGCTTCATGGTGTCACATCTATCCCATAAAAATCTCTTTGGAAATAAGAACATACTAAACATTTTTCCTAGATAAGTAAGTCAAATGCAATTCCACAGAAATTTTTTATTTTACACATTTCTTTGCCCTACCAACCTTCGGTGTTGAGCCTACATCTCTTACTGGTGATGTAGGGTTGGGAAAGGAGAGAAATTCCCTTACTCACCTATTCCTTGTCTAATGGTGATGAGCCCATGCTTCCTCCTGGTAGCATGGGGCAAGGAGTAGGGGGTCTCATTGATAAACTTGAAAGTTACAAATAATTCGCTCAAATATTGTGAAATCATAAGTCAAAAACAAAGTGAGTTAGATGTCCAAAATTCCAAAAGAGTATAAAACCCCAAACCCATATTTTTTCAACCAAGTAGCCATCTATGGATCCAAGTCTAGATAAACTGCAAAGTAATTCACATTCTAAACTATGAGGTATCTTGAGTAGGATAGGGTTGTAGTGTCTCAATTTGGTTCTTCCAAACCTTTTTCTTTCTCTCATCACTATCATTCAAAAATTTTTCATAACTTGTGTCCCCTTCTGGCTCTTGGTGTTGAGCCCTCGCATCCTACTAGTTGTGTGGAGTCAGGAGTGGGGCAAGTACATCTTACTTATCATATCATTTTATATCACCACATTTTTCCAAGACAATATGAAGTATCAAAGGTTGCTTAAAGAAGCTAAAAGTTCAAATATCACATTGTGTTTGCATCATCATATATCAACATTATGAAATACAAAATGAAATCGTTCTATTATCATTTCACATTCACTGCATACATTCTGAAAAGCATTGAAAAGTGGAATTCTTAATATCTAGAGTACACATGAGAGATAAACCAAAAGAAAGTCAACTCAGATATGATGGGATACCGAACCAAAAATAAGAGTCTGTATATATCATGGTGAATCAAGTTTGTATACAATGTCACCATGCACTAGGCATGGTCAAAATGCTCGCAATGAGCCCAAAACATACAAAAAAATTGTATAAATGACCGAAAAATGTCATCAAAGCAATAAAAATGGCCCCATGGCCTGTCAGTCCCTGTGAGATCCCTTAGATGGTGCCCAACCACGTCTGGGGCTCCTACTATGGCTATGACGATGCTGGGAGTGAACATAATGATGTGAGTGCTCATGGTGGCATCTACTGCCCATGGCCTTATTGTGAGAATGGCTTTGTCTCATCAAGCGCTCAACAGTCTCATACCTGGTCACCTAGGTACGGAGAGAAGTCACTATCTCCGCTACCTTCCACGCAGGGGAAAACACGTCAGTGTGTCTGCTAATGGTTAATGGCTGGATCGAGTCAGCAGTCAGCTTAGCTCGGGTCTTCCCTAAGGGGATTAGTAGAGTATCCATGCATACCTGATGGATGAGCTCTCACCACTCCTATGTTGCTGCAAGAAGAAAGAAAGAAGCGATAAGTTAGGAAAACAAAAGAAAGAAACATATACAAGTCAACATTCCTAACAAAAAAAAAGATAGTATTAAACTTACTCAGGTCTCCAAACATCGAAGTAGGGTCGGTAGCTACTGCTGTCGGTGTTGTTGGTGGCTGTGGGCTTCCCCAAAGCCGGAAGTGAATCAATGTCCTATGACGGACTCGTCGTCCCCCTCTCCACCGTGAGGAAGTGTCGACTCTGAGACTAAGGTCTCTCTCTCAGCACTGGCCTCCTCGTATGCTGCTCTCAACATCTCCTGAGTATCATGCCACTCAGGGTCACTCTCCTCCTCCTCCACATGGGCTGCCTCACCAGTCCCAACACCAACTCCCTCATCCTCCATGTCCTCTCCAACTGACTCCTCCGTCTCATCCCCGGTATCCTCCTCAGAGTCAAAGTCTAGATCAATAGGCTCATCTTGCTCCCCGCTGTGAGCAGGAGCGGCCACAATCTGAAGTAAGGGTGCTCGAGGGGCACCAGCTGCTTGACGAGCATGGACCACCCATCTAACTACAATGGGCACACCCAGAATGACCACTATCCAACTAGGATCCCCTCTAGGGCCCTTTCGGGCCTCCTGAATAGTCCTATAAACTGGAGTGACGGAGGGAGCATATCAATGTATGGAAGGCCAAACTACTGGGGGACCCGATCAAATGGGTGGACCTCAAGTCTCCCTGCTCTGTCAACTAGCTGACCTGTCGAAGAGCAAGCTACATGGTGGTCACCTCCACTCCCCATATCCCTGCCATGTCCTGATAAGGTGTGGCAGTCATGTCTGCCGTAGTCAGGGAAGCCATGAGCTGATGTGGCATCCTAAGTACTGACATACCTATCCATCTAGCTGCCTGAATAGCCCCTGGATCTGATACTGGTACTCCCCTACCATAGGGGATGAAATGCTCATAAACCCAACTCATCACAAGAGTGGGGTGGCTCAATGACTGCCCCTGCCATCTGACCACCCTGTATAAATCATGGTAGGTAGTCCCCAAGATATCTGTGCCCCAAGCATATTTGTGGCCATGCCCCTCGATCTGCGCAATGATAGGAGCCCAACAATACAAGAGGGTATCACCACCCTTGTCCCTGATCAATCGGGAGGACAAGATGCCCATGATGGCTCTGCGTATGACAGGAATGGGAGCGGTGGAAATGGACCAAACCTTCATCCCCTTCTTTGAGCCAGATGAGACAATGACGTCTCCCATATATGTGGCCCACTATGTCATCATGGCCCTGGACCCCGCTGTGTCAAAATTTAGTCTCCTCCCAAGTATTAGGAGCCCAAGAATATGGTATACATCCTCCAAGGTGATAGTCCACTCACCTTGAACACCTGGGAACTCGGAAAAGTGTTCCGGTCTGCATCCCAATAGGAAAATAAGTCACATAGAATGTGACTAGCAGGAGCAACGTGGGGAACCCGTGCAATCCTCCAAATACCAGCCCTCTGGAGAAGATCCATCTCATCCTGTGTCAGCTGATCCAGGATACCAGGGAGCCAATCACACTCCCTCTCCTGACTCCATCTAATGTACTCCTCCTTCTGCATTCACCAAAACACGGAAAAAGAGCAAGTTAGTAACATGTACCAAATAATAAGCTCACCAAAAACATCACAAAACATGAAAAATCCAAAAAAATTCAAGTTAAAAACACGTTTGGTCATTCTGTTCAGAACCTGCCCAGTGTAGGGCGGAAGTGTTGTGACCGCCACCCTGCTTTGGGTGGTGGTCCTGGACCGATTTTCCAAATGCGTCTTTTACCCTAAAAATGCTCAAAAAGACAATAAAAAGACCATTTTCGACGAAATAAAAGCATGCCCTATGGGCGCCCCCCCCTAGAGACTCATTTAAGACAATTTTTTTTGAAAATAATCCCCCCTAGGTGAACTTTTCAACATTTTTACATTTAGGGTATAAAAAGACAAAATTGAAAATAACCAACCTTTGACCGCATTGGTCGATCTCCTGCATGTGGAGGCATGGTCACGATCTCGTCACAGTCGTATCGGTTGTACTCTCGTCAAAAATGATCACCGTGGGTCCAGAGCTCCAAATTCACCAAATCAAATAGCACAAATGAATTGAAAATAAGTTGTTTTGATATGTGTGTGTGTATATATATATGTTGTTTTAACCTCGTTTTGAGTGTTTGCGTTCACAGGGATGGAGCGTTGATGCAGGTATATTTCTATATCCCCGCATAGATGGTAAGTCCTCTTGTCATTTTGATCTAGTGTTTATTTTTCGATATTTTATCTATCTGCACGTGAGTCTTCTTTTCCTCTTGCAGGTAGCGGGAGTTTGGGTGGTGACGAGATTTCGACACATAGGTGTCAGGTATAGCTTCTAACTCCCCATTTTGGGAATGCCATACTCAGACTCTACGTTTTACACCTTTTCATGGCTAAGACGCTTCTCCGAGGGGGCAATATGTACGCACCCAAAATTACATGTGCTACATTGTTGGAAAATGGTTACAAAAGTCCCCAATGATGATTTAGGTCCTTTCAAGAAGGTGTTTCGAGCTCCAATTTCCATTCACAATGTATATTTGTTGCCTAGACATCTTTAATTAGCCTTCCCACACTTTCTTCCAGCTTCTCGGTCTTTCTGCGCATGTTTTGGCCTTCAGTGCCAGGACCGCCGCCATACCTAGGTGGCAGTTCTAAAACTGCCACCCAAAACCGTCGCCTCGCGCAGGGTGGTGGTCCTGAAATCCTGCCCTGTGTAGGCCGGTGGTTTTGCCCACTTTTTCCAGATTCTTCACGCGTGTTTTAACATGCGACGGTTCACTTAACTTTGTTTTTTGCATGCATCCGTGAGCTGAATTGTCTAAAATTAGCTTTGATTGCTTGGTTCTCCTTCCTCTTTCTATTTTTAAATAGATTTAATGGGTTGGAACTGCTCCTTCTTGCCTTGTGCATGAAGGCACCTCCCATCCTCCATTCCTATATATTCCATGCTTGTATTCAAGAAAAAGCCTTGAGAATTTTGTGTATCTTGCATTGTATTGCTGCTACGATCTTGCTAGGAATTGCATAGCCAAGCTCTGATCTCTTGTGCTATCTCTCTTCTACCTGCATTACATCTAGACTGCCATCAAGCTGCCATTGCTCAAGCGCCATCCTCCTACTACTGTTCTTGCATTCCCAATCTCTTGGACTCACATGAACACTCAAGAAAGAAAGGAACATACTAAGGGGACAGATACAGACACAACTAGATTTTCCAAAGCTCTTGCTTGTCCAGGTTGGAATTGTGTGTTTGTTTGCCTTGTGTGTTGAATTGTCAATTTCATATCAAATAGAGTATAAAATCATTCATATCAAATAGAGTAGAAAATAATTCATATCAAATAGAGTAGAGAATCATTCATTTCATTAAGTTTGTCTTTCAACATTACCAAGGAAGTTGTGAGAGAGAATATGCCTTTTAGGGTCATGATTTGTTCTTCACCTCTGAGGTAGGGTTTGGAGGATTTTGATCAGATTAGGTTGTTTGATTTAGATTAGATTCATATATTTACACAAGTAACCAGCTACATCTGGTTGAATACTTTTCTTTAGTTTATTTATTAGATTAGAACACATTGCTTAAAGATTAGAAAAGAACAAAAATATTTCCTTTGATAGATTAGTTTGCTTTTATTGCTTTGATCCAAAATATTGTGAAAACTCCAAAAACATAGATTAGATCTCTTTCAGTAATTAGTTTGCTTATTAAAATTCATTTTATTTCATTTTGTATGACCATCAATGGTCCACAACAGGAAAAGACATACAGTTGTGATCCATTGGTCCCACAACCCAACGGGCCAAAATTGATAACTGACATTGATACCAGCTTACGTTTGACAGTCTTACGCACACCTGCAACTTTTGTTGAGAAGATAGAACAACTCAATACACTAAACATAACTGCTAATCAAGCCTACGATTATTGGATTGCCCCTGGCAACAGGGTTTGATTACGCGCATGACCATCCAAGGGCCACAACCCCCACGAGTCTTTGGTTGTGATCCTTAGGTCCCACAACCCAACGGGCTTGCTAGTCAGTTAGACATTGACACTAGTTTGTGTACATTAGTATTCAGATCTTCACCACTTCCACCAGATATTATCGCACAACTTTCCTTACTAAACATAACAGTTGATCAGGCTAAGACTTTCTGGACCAGACCGGAAAATCACCCGTAAATACCTGTGGCTTCATCGTGCCTCTCGTTCTTACTTCCATGACCTTGTCTGGAAATCTATATGAGGCACTTGCAGGTCATTTTCCACGTGTTCAACAACCAACGAACAGAATCTCGGCTGAGCTCGACATTGATTGGAGTCTACGAGCGACTATTATCTCAGACCGAACCATCACACCACTTCAAGTTAGGAGAGCATTCTTTGCTTTAGACTCGCAGATCCTGACATTGCGTGTTGAAGATATAAGATTGCCCAATTAGCTTGATCCCTGTCACCACACTCACATTCACAATCATTCTACACCAGCTGTATCGGTACGACCTAGGGAGGTCGGGTGCAAAGAAGGTCACGTGTTGATTTTTTGTCATACATGGTTGTAATTGTAGCCTTCGGATCCAAACTTTGTAGAAATATATCATAGCTTGGTCAATGGTAAGTCTTCCAAAGAATTTACTAGTAGGATGGACTCCTATATCATCTAGGTCATTTGTGTGTTCCACATGAGGGAGAGAAGTAGAAATTGCAAGACACTTTGGAGTTGAAAGGACCCTTACGGTGTTAGAGAAGTATTTTTTTGGCCACACCTCAACTTTGATATCACCAAATACCTTAGGTGTTGTAATGCTTGCATCCTTACCAAACCAATCAACAAAAAGCAAGGTATGTACACACCTCTTTTGGTTCCAATGAGATTGTGGGAATTTGTTTCCATGGATTATCTCTCATGCTACCTTACTACTAAGCATGGTAATGATTGTGGTTTTGTAGTAGTTGATAGATTCTTCAAGATGGCAATTTTGGTACCTAGTAAAATATTTATTTCCACTTTGGAAACTACCAAATTATACTTTGAACATGTAGGTGACCACTTTGGATTATTGTATCATCTCGGATAGGGACATAATGTTTTGGGGGATTTTTTAGAAAGCACTTTGGTCTATGTGGACACAAAGTTGAATAAGTTTTTCACATTCCATCTATAAACCAATAGACAAAATGATTTGATTAACAAGATGATCACACATCTTCTCAAAATGTACAACTCAAAGAAGCAATGCACATAATATGAAATCCTCCCTTTCATTCAACATAGTTACAACAAATATTTGCAAAACTCTACTACACATGTTTTTAAGGCTATTTTAGTTTCCAACCTTTGGCATCCATTGGCGTATATTATCCTATACCACCATCAACATTAGTAACTCATTCACCTCAAAAGGAAGTTGATAGAGTTGTTAGGTTTATTGAGGACATTCAACAAGTGCAAACCAATATGTAACAAACACATGCTAAATACAAGCAACACCACAACAAACACTGCACACCACACACCTACTAGGCTGGTGATCTGATATGGCTTCACTTGCAAAAGGAAAGACTGACAAGACCTTACCACATGCTATGTCCTCTTACGTACAATCCATATACCATCACCAAGCAAGTAGGAGATAATGTTTTCAAGCTTAATCTTCTTGCCTATCTCAGGTTGCATCCAATCTTCAGAGCAGAACCCTTGCACCATTACTTTCCACCTTTGTTGGACACATAACACTTTCAAGCTTAAATCTTAGGTTGCATCCAATCTTCAACACAAAACTCTTGGGCCATTACTTTCCACCTTTGTTGGACACTTTGGATGTTGTCTAGACTCTTCAATAACAAAAAGTCAATCCTAATTGTAACGCACCAACAAAAGCAGATCAAATCATTAACACCACTGTCAAAAGGACAAGACAACAAGAGATTACTCTCTTTCAGATTGTCAAAACAAGTCAAGTACCTTCTTAGAAAAGAAGGCTCACCAAAGTTCAAGTTGCCAATAATTTTTTGCATCTTCTTTCACAACTGCATGTAAAGGTGGACATTGTTCTTCAAGTAGGGGTGATTGAACCAAGAGGATTTGGGACTTCCAATGGTTCGCAACATCTTGGTGTTTGCTTTGTATCATGATCTAACTTCACCAGTGGGTTCAACATCATATCGTGCACACATGTTCATTTTGTGAGTTCGTTGCTCCTCTTTACGACATTACCTAATCCCTCAACACTACAATGCCAATATTACAACACAACACATTAACGATAAATGAAGGTGATGTTTAGTTATAAAGCAATTGTAATTGTTTAAGCAATACCACATCTTCATTGATTGTATATTAAGGCATCTATTCATTCTTATAAGATAGTGGTTTAGAGACTAAAGATTACATAAACATCCTACATCCAACCTCTCAAATTTTGGACATGCCTTTGTATAATATTACTTTACATTATAGTTCTATATTTGGTGTCTTAATCTTCTTTGTTTTCTTTTATGTTGTGTAAACATTATACTATAACATTTGATCTCTATCACTTCATAATATAGTTGCTTCATATAACACCTCTAGATTCACATTTAGAGAGTTATCCATTGGGTCTCCTAAACCTCAGGATCAGGTTGGTAGGCTTGGTTTGTAGCAACATGCAAACCCAATGACTCATTTTCCTTATGCCAATAGGGATGATCTCACAATTTAAATAACCCTTCTACTAATAAAATAGTTGAATTGTTGTGAGATGAGCATGTTTGCTTGCATATCATTTCCCTTTCCTCCTCTATGGCTTCATAAAGCAAAAAAAAAAAAACCTCATTCAAATATAATTACAAGTTTTTATTACGCCAAAGTCAAATATGCTTGTTTACTCCATCTCGGAATTGTTTGTCTCTAAAATCCTTAGGCATTCAATAAATTAATCTCACATTTGGTAAATCATGAACTTGCCAATGGGGGTGCTATCACAATGGAAGAGGCCTTCCTAGCATAATGTTTGTTTGCAAATTGAGTGAGCTTGTTTGACCTTCCCTACTCCTCTTTGGCATCGTAAACAAAACGAAAAATTCTTATTTAAATGTCTTTAAATGCATGACTCACTACCTCAAGTGGAATATGTCTATTCATTGCATCTTGGAATTGCTTCTAGACTCTAGAATCCTTATTTCAATCTTTTCACCCTTCAATAAACTCTCTTCACTTTCGACTAGCTTTCAATATTTAAACATATCTCGTCTTTTTTAATAAAACACACAAAAAAGAGGACATTTCATATTAAAATTACATGTCACCTTAATGATAACTCCCCATGCCAAAGTCAATCACGAAGCCACCTCACCATGCCAAATCATTTGGTCAACTAACTTTAACCAAAGCACACACACTAAATCTAAACATCACAAGTAATCGATCAACATATTCTTTTCCTTGTATAAAGCTCATTTCTAAAGTTCTATGTCTAAAAGTCCCTCTCTTTGGAGTCAGCTCACCATTGGGTCAACTCAGTTACCCCTTAGAACCATCCACATCTTCCAACCCTACACAGTCTTATTATTGAAGGTGAACCATTCATAAACTTCATATGATCATTGTACCTCAAATATAACATTGTATAATAAATCTCGAAATTGTCATGGCAATTTAAATAACTTAAGTCATCAAACATTGTTAATAATCAAAATATGCCAAGTAAAATGTCGCATCTTAATAATTACTACATAAAATATATCAGGTCTTATAACCCTAAACATATTTGAGTCATAGATAACATGTTTAGAAGTATGCAAATGTCTTTATACAACCCAATTTAATCAAAAAATTAGAAGTCCTTCGAAGACCAAGGAGAAAAAATGATAATGCCATAGTCCAAAGATGCATTAGATGTGTATACAAAATGGGTGGCACACAAGGCATGACAAGCAAGTACCACCAATAACAAGTCAATTTAAAATGAAACTTATAGCACAAGTATTGTCAGATATAATGGTTTGTGGTGCTGTGGCAAAGATATTGTATTTTATTAATATTTGGAAGATAAACACTTTGACCCCGAATTGCTCAAAATCAAGCTTGATTATGAATTGCTTAAAAAAATTATTGAATACAATATTTTATTGATTTTGAATTGCTAAAAATAAAGCTCGATTCTAAATTGCTTAAAAATAAATCATTGAATAAAGCTAAATTTTTAGACTAAACAAAACAAACATGGGAACAATTTTGTTGAAAGATATATAACTACATTAATAATGAAAAGTCTAGATGTTTACAAGGGAATATATTTGTTGTCAATGAGATGGCTTTTAGCGAGTTCACAAACAACTAGACAAAACCAATTAAGTTCACCATTTAAAAAATGTTTAAACCATCAAAGAAGAAATTCATTACATATTTTAGAGGTGTTTGTGTGCTTTGTGGATTCCCTTGCCTTGTGACTATTATGAATGTACATGAAATAAAGGTCATATAAGAAATAACTATTGAAGGAAAGTTGGTCATCATGGATGACTCATATTTACTACATATAGCTTTAAAAATCCCACAAAATGAAGACACCAAAATATAAAAATATAAATACATATGGGACCTTATTTCTTTGCAACACCTTCCTCAATCGTCTGCATATCTCCTGAAATCCCTTTTATATCAAAGTCTCACATTTCAAGGCTTTCAGTCACATGTAGACTACAATTTACACTTTGGTCTTCAACATTAGACCCGTCACCAAAAGAAAGGTCTCGATCTTCACCTCTGCTACCCAGGGAGCTCCCCCTTGTTGAGGCATATTTTGCTCTCCGTTTCTCCCTCTTTCTTTCCATACGTGCCCTTCTCATTTCTTTTTTCTTCTCGCGAGGGATTTCCTCTTGGGTGATAAAATTTGTGAAGGACTTGACAAAATGCATAATTCTTGCACATTTGGATAAGCCTTGTGGTGGTCTATAAGAAACATTCGCCACCCTAACATCACAAAACAACATTGCTAATCGAATGCAATAGAAAATGATTGCAAGAGTTGATACAAGCCCTGTTATTATAAATAAGCCTAAAAATGCAGGTGTGCCTAGACTACTAGAAATTCCATCACTCATTTTGCATGTAGAAGTTTTAAGCCATTTCTCATGTATATGTTCCAACTCTCCATTTTCTTTGAGCTTCAAAATAGCAGTTGAAATATCAACAGCTAGTTGTGAACCTTTTTGAAATGCCTGCATATAAGAAAGAAACCCAACAGTATCATGAAAATGTTAATTAAATGATTTTATAATATTGTGTCACCCATTGTATATATTTCCTACTAATAATAATATGCGGCACATTGCATAGGATTCCTACCAACTGAGTACATCAACCAGCCATAAGTTGAGTCTATACACGGATATTTGAACTCTTATGAATTGGAATGTATGTGCATGCTTCACAAGGTTGCACTCCGAATTCTCATTTAGAACAGAGTTTTAATCCTAGGGAAGAATAAATTCCCATAGAAAACCAACATACAGATTAACGCAACTAACCACAGACAAAGTAGACATTGCAAATTTGCATAAAGCAGTCTTTTTTTATACCTAAGAAGCTATATTGCAAATCATGACAAAAATCAAAGGTAGAAAAGATGATGTTCTAGAGAAATAAAGTTGTAAAACATAGCCAATCCAGAATCCTCATCTTGTTCACCATATTTCTATTTCACAAGTTTATTCGTTGTCTTTAACAAGATTGCAATTACATTTATAGTGACGATGTTCCGATGTTATCCACTTCACTACTAACATTTGTTTAGAGGACAAAAAGGGAATCAGAACTTACAAATCCCCAGTCACCTTTGCTGAATTCTTGGCCAGAAATCATAAATTCACATCTTTGTGATAATAACAAGTCCACATTAGGTCGCTCCTCCACAATTGCCCCCACCCCACCTCGCTGCGGGCCATTGAATAATGCAGTTGTGTAATTGTCTAATGTATTCAAAGGGACCAGCCTCTCTTTTGCTACATTCAACTCTAAAAGGTAGTCTCTCACAAATGATCCACTTTGATAACCAATGATGACTTCACTTGTAATTAATCCACCAATGCCATCAACTGGCGGCATTAGTTGTTCAATAGTCAGAATTGAAGTGAGATTTGCAGTGTAACTTGAAGTGATGATAAGGACCAGAAAAAAACAAATGATTAACACTGCCCGTCCTAGAATACTTTTCACTTTCTCTCCTGCAAATAACAAGTAATTATGATTTAGCCTTACTGCAGCTCTAGTACAAGATCCTTATAGTGCATGAGAGTGATCCAAAGAAAAAAAACACTTTCAGCTTACTCTGGGTAAAGAAAAGTGTTGACAATATGAACCTGCAAAATACCAATATAAACATTAAAAATCTTCAATATAATTTCCATTTAGAAAAGTTGACAAAAGACATTTTTGCTACTAAGAGTGTGTTTCATGTTTCTAAAAAAGGTCTTCGTGGTTGGTTTTGAATAAAATTGTATGCAGCCAGAAATACTTAGCAATTCTTATTTGTCTGCAATAATGTCAGTAATAATTTTCTGACAAAATATTTAGAACTGAAACAGCATCAAATTGCATTGAAATATTTGTGCGAAGGCATAGCCAAAGATTCTGTTTTTTTCATCCATAACAGAAATACCCACCAAATAATGGTGGCAATCTGCTTCTTTGGTCTTCCTTGAAAATCCGTGTTTTTCTTGTGCTCCAATATCCATATCACTACTCCGGTGAAGATAAAATAGACACCCATGGTAGACCACATGCTTACAGAAAATGGTTGCAAAAATTGCCAGGTACGGCTAGATTTTCGAGGAAATTTAGGCACAACTACTACTAAACTCGAGTCCAAAAATGGCTGTGTAAATTGAACTATATTTGAGCGTTTGCTGGTAATTGAAATATCTCCAACAGCTGCATCAAACTCCTGCACTGCCCAGAACAAAGAATATTTACTATTTAGCGAATACCTTGAGTAAAGTGATGATAAATAACAATCCATTGTCAATATACATAATAGGAACCTTTTACATAGCTCAAATTAAACAAATTTGTTTGAAAAATAAATTATCCCCTATAAAGCTAGAAATTTTAGCGCACATTGAATGAAGAAAACCTTTTCCGGCTGACAATATATGCCCTTTATCATAAAAGCATCTATATGAATAAAACTTAGATCAGTAAAGAAAATTGCCAATTTATTTATTAATATTGCATTACTTAAGCTTGTAACTTGAATAAGAGCAGTGTAAAACTAAGAAGACAACAATATAGGTTAGATGCTAATTTTGGAGGTGTGTGCTCAAGTAATCTACAGATGCCTTCCATGAATAGTCACTACCAAAATGAAAATTTTCTTCATGTATTTTGTTAATAATCATGAGACAAGGGAACCCACTTTAGCAACATAACAACTGTAAGCACTTGTTAGCAGTGGGGAGGAATGGTGAATTAATTCGCCACTTTGGGCTTCCCACACCGTAGCCTCTTTCCCAAAACGACAATATAGGTTGTTTTTTTCAAAATAGCATAGCACTATGTTTTAGAGAGAGGTGAACAGTAAGGAAAGTTTATTTTGGACTATCTCATTACTGCCTTGACCGCATAGAATGGGCTCATAGAACAGATCAGAAGGCTGTGATCCTAAAAATAAGTCTTAGTTAAAGTCTAGCAAAAGATAGAGTGGAACTTTCAATCTGTAACATTTCATTGGTTGGACTTACCAGGGTTGTGGCTACTCTTGTTTTAAAGGTCGGTTAGAGTCAATGTTAATGGTAATCTCTTGGAGCAAATTCAGTTGAAGAGAACCATCAGAAAAGGATACCCTTTTGAGCACTAGTACATCCTAGAAGAGGATGTATTTTACTAACTTTTGGAAGTCGTGAGAATTAAGGGTCTATCTAAGGGGTCCTTCTCCAAGATGGTAAGCAGCTGCTAATGTGTAATTTGCATATGACTGTCTTAAATTCGATAACTCACCTCTAAGGTCGGAATCTAAATCACAAGGTCGAGTTCACATTTATGTTCGACGAGGATAAAGTTCGATTCAAGTTCACCAAGGGATAAAGTTCGAAAAAAAAAACGTCTTTAAGTTCAAACAATGTTTTTCCTATAATTTTTATTTTTTGAAAAAAAACCATTAATATGTCAGAGGGATGGAGTGGAGAGAGCTTTTTGTCCACTACTTTCAGTTGGTATATGTATATATACTCACATTTGTAAAATAATGCAAAATCATGTCAAAAACTTCCTATGCAAAAATAATGGATAAAGTTCGAGTTCATTTTGCACAAGAATAGAGTTCAGCAAAATTTGAATTTTTTTGATAAAATTTAGAGAACCGTGTGACATAGGTTGGAATGAACAATACAATCTTAAGATTTTTTTACTAAGGCTTCGTGTGTGCAGTAATTAGCGAAGAAAAAACAGACATTATTGTTATTGGCCTTTAAACAACTCTGGACTGGCTAAACTGTTACTCAAAGATGCCTTTGGTATCATTGACATCAAAGCAAAAGGATCAATACTAGCATGAAAGTGGATAATGCGAGATACAAATGGTAAAACCTGTGGAAAATTCTCAAAGATGGAATCATTACAACTGCATGCATAAAAGGTATTAATTTTAAATGCTCCTTCAGTTTGTGATGTGCTTGAAGGCACAAGAGGATTCAGAATTGATGGCTCCATTATTGTCAAAAGAATGAGGAAAACATCACAACATGTTTCCGACCAGCACATTGATAATTTGAGGCCCATGTATGCTTAGAGTTAGAACCTAGATGCAAGATGCATTTGGACTTTTCCCTCACGTAGAGGACAATTGGGCAGCATCTTTTAGGAAGGAAGCACTTGTCACAAAATCAGTTCTTTTAGAAGAACGATTTGTTGGATAAAGAGCAAGCACTTGGACAAAATTGGAGGTCATAGAAATGTAGCCAAAGGTTGACATTTACAGATGGTCCATATATCTAAAGGTCTTCAGACAGTCACAGGGAGATGTAAGTAAAGACATGGGTATAAGGATGGGGACGCAATTTTCAGAATCAGATCATGGGGGTACATGGGTACAAGGTAGATATGATATAGGCATACACAAACAAATTTCAAAAAATTTAAAAAATCAAACCAAATGCCACAAAATTGAATTATAAATGAAAATAAAGTTCCTCTTAGATGTCATTAGTTGTGTTTTCCTTGAAAATCTATGTTGCCTAGACCTCCAATGCACTTTTAAATTTGTTCCCCTTTTTCTTTAACATCCTACTTTAATGGTTTGCATTCTTTGCAAACTTCCATCTAATTTCTTTGTTTAAGTGAATGAGAAATGGCTTAGAGCACGGAGCAGGGTGGCATCATGAGAGAATACCAGACTATACCACATCTTTACACTTCAAGCTATTATCTAGGAAGCTCGTCATCAGTCTTCCAAAGTCTTTTGTTATGTTACATGTAGCCTTCAATAAGGCCTTCGACTTGGTTTCGAGACATTTACTTTTCCAAAAGTTACATGATGTTGACATTCTAGATTCTCTCATTACCACAACTTCGAAACTTTGTGAGACAGTTGTTGGGCAATTTCATAATTCTCAGTTTTTCTAGCTTTGTGAAGAGTACCATTGGGTCAAATGGGGATGCCCTCTCTCACCGACCCTCTACAACATCTACATCAATGAGCTAGAGGATTTTCTTTGATAGCTTGCCCATGTTGATGATGGTTGCTTTTACATGATGTGGTGATAGCAATACTGAGCTTTTTCCCAGTAGAATTATTCTTCTCTTTCACTCAACAAATGGTTTGCAAAGATGCCCTTGTTTGTTGGCTAGATTTTCTACACAGCTAAAAACCTCGGCAGTCATGAGATAAATCTCCCTCATTTACCGGTGAGGCTCCCATGTAAGATGTTTATCAATTTGGTACGTATGAAACTTAATAACTATTTGCGGGGGTTTTACTTTAATCACAAAGCTCATGAACCATAACTAAACAATTATGTAGCAAGTAAGCAACTGTTTATGAAGTATTTTCAAAAGGGGAAAATAATGGAATGTGGGAAAGAAGAAAGAAAAATATGTAATTCAACCAATAATTTTCAGAGTTAGCCTCATACACAGATAAAATAAACAAATAGATCTCACAATATTCAGAAGTAAAAGAAAGGGAAAGCTTCTAATCTAAATCTCAAATAACGCAAAGTTTATCTAAGATCCACACTGAAGTAAGAAGCAAAGCACCGTTGACACAAAGTTCTCCAGAAATCCACCACTATTCAATTCCTTAGCTTTCACAGAGACAACATCAAGAGTTACAACACAAAGTTTGAAAACTCTAGAATGCTCTAGCAAGTTGTGATGATTTAACCCGTAACTCTTCCTCTATTTATAGTGCATAGAGGGCAAAATACAAATAGGAAGTTTCAATGAATTGCCATATGTGGA
This sequence comes from Taxus chinensis, assembly GCA_019776745.2. Classification (NCBI taxonomy): domain Eukaryota; kingdom Viridiplantae; phylum Streptophyta; class Pinopsida; order Cupressales; family Taxaceae; genus Taxus; species Taxus chinensis. The sequence continues at coordinate 46,724,106 of CM034156.1, forward strand.
AGCTATAAAGGAAACAATTGACACTCTTTCTCCCAGAATTCCTCTTTACATGACATGCATCTGAAGAGTAATTCAAAGCTCTGCATGTTTGCCACCTTTTCTTAATTAAAGGACCTTTTCAAATAACTTAAAGTGATGGCTTTTAACCAATTACTATAGTTTTACAACTTTGTTCGAGAAAATAAGAACGAAAAAAAGAAAGAAGTAATTCCGGCCGCAACACTTCATAATTGCCCTTTGTTCTGACATCGAATGTATTTGTCCAACTTGTAATTCATTGTCTTTCCATCTATCTTCCCTAATTGTTCTGGATAAAGGATGGTAGAACTTTGCACACTCTAGAACAAATTCCGACAACTGAGTTGTGGCTGGAAATGCTGCTGCTTTGATAATTCCACTATTTCTCATAGCCCGCACGAGAGGTGTCCTGCCGGTTGCCCTGGATCTGTCAATCAAATTACTAATAGCTTCGTGGCCCATGTCTGTATCATTAATCTCAACAAGCCTGGACACAATGCGTGATTATGTTGGATCATCCCTGTCATCACCCTTCATCGTGCTTGAATCAATTTTTGTCTGAGATCTTTTTTTTTATTTCTACCAAAAACCTTTGCAATTATGGGAGTTGGATCTATTTGTGTAGAAGTTGCCATGATTGCCCTTGTATTTGACATAGACAGTAGCTTAATTCACATAAATATGAGCACTGGTGAATTATTCTTGCAAATAATTCAGACAAACATGAAGTTCATGGCATGCATGTCCAATTTCTTCACCAAAACTTGATTATAAGCATGTTGCCCTCAATTTTTGGACTTTGCTTGCATGCCAAGCAAGCCTAAAATATTATTTTATTCCCCTGTGCACTCTCATCAACATGCAAATAGCCAGAATAATAAAAAGAATGCCTTTCCAACCCTAGGCGCCAAAATTGGATGCTTTCCGACAATTAAAAATATTTTCTTTTTAGTGCTAACAACTTCTCCCTTTGGCGCCAAACTTGTCCAGGGCAGCATGTTCTACATAAAAGAATTAATTGCCCTCTACCTATGGCTTCCACCTTTGCTAAAAACAATTAAAAGAAATACATTTTAAAGCATGCAGCTATGCTAAAGTGGGTCACACTTTTTGGCTAGGAATTGTGGAAAAAACATGAGGGCAAGGAAGTGGGAATATTCACCCTTTTAGGCAGCCCCAAAATTTCCACTTTTCACTTGGGTGGATTAACTTGCTTTTGTGTGAAAAACACGAGGGCAAGGAAGTGGAAAAATTCACTCTTCTAGGAAGCCCCAAAATTTCCACTTTTCACTTAAGTGATTTAACTTCAATTGTGGGAAAAAACAACCTTTTAGGAAGCCTCCAAATTTCCACCTTCCAGGCAGTCCCAAAATTCCCACTTTTGACTTAAGTGATTTGTGTGAATTTTTAACCTTCCAGGCAGCTCTAAAATCCCACCTTCCAAGCAGCCCCAAAATTCTCACTTTTCACTTAAGTGATTTAATTTTAATTGTGGAAAAAAACAACCTTCCAGGAAGCCTCCAAATTTCCACCTTCTAGGCAGCCCCAAAATTCCCACTTTTTACTTAAGTGATTTGTGTGAATTTTTAACCTTCTAGGCAACTCTAAAATTCCCACCTTCCAAGTAGCCCAAAAATTCCCACTTGCATGGAGAAATCATCCTTCCCAAAAAGTGCGACTAGCATGAAGAAAACTTCTTTCCCAAAAAGTGCAACTTGTATTGGCTTCTCTTCCTGGCTTTGGCATGGAAAAACATAAGTCACGACAGCTCCAAATAGTGTGACTTGGTGTAAGAAGCACTTCTTTCCATTTTTGGATTTTCAGTGAAGAAAACAAAGTATAGAATAAAATTTCCCATTTTTGGAATGGGTCCGAGAAGATGTAGTAGCAAACATTTGCAAGTGCCATGACTTTCACTCCGTGCTCCGTTTTAGGTGTTTTTTTCTCTAAAAGTGCATATTTTCTTGAGCTCTATGCATTGGTGGTAGTACTTTTCTTATTTTCATAAAATCCATTATTGCACCTTTTTGGACCAAGCAACCTCTTGCAATCTCTTGAAGGAATCCTGAGCTCTGGTCACCTTTAGACAAATTAATTAATTAAAAAAACACTAGATAGCTTTTCAAAACCCCAGGCCCGGGAAAAGGTCTGGCAGGAAGAATGAATAGGCTACGGGGATTGTTGGACGAAAAAAAGAGAAAAACCAAAACACAAACAAAAAAGAAATAAAAACAAAACCCGAAAGAAGTTGCAGGCAATTGCTCGAAAGAGTTTCAACATGTGGGTATTTGGCGAATGTGGCTCTTATGACTCTCTATGGATACCTTAGAGCAATGCAAGCAAAATAAAACAAAAAACACGACCCACTGGTAGTCCCAAATTTTAAGGTGAAATCTTGGGGACACCACTTGTTTTTGAGAACATTCCAAGTTGGTGGTTAACCTTGGCAAAATTAAGGTCATGATATTCAACACCTCCAAATGTTCTCTTCCTTGATTCCAAATCTTCTATAAAGGGGATCCTTTGGAGAACACACCGGTCTACGCTTACTAGGGGGTTCATTTTTTTGGACTATTTTTTACTATGAAGGTTGCTTCTCGGTCACATCTTTGTAGGGAAAACACCTCCACACCAATATTTTCATATCCACTTCTAGGATATCCATTATAAGATGTGTCTCTTCAATATAATAATCACTCACTTGGTTTTGTATGGGTTAAAGGTTTTTGGACCACATCTTGGGTCCATTGATTGGGCTCGTATTGGGAGGATCTAGACTCTCATTATTTAGTGTATGATCATCGCAAATGGATTTCTCCTCAGTGCATCGTCCAAATTAAGTTTGTCACCCAAAACCTATGTCTCGAGGCCATCTTCACGCTTGTTTTATACATTCATAGACTTAAAATGATGGGAGATTCAACTTCAAGCCATAAGAGGTATCCATACTTGACCATGTGTTCTTCAAAGAGGATTGCATCATTGGGCCCCAATAGACATCGCTTTGTTGGTATGACGAGACTAATTTGCTCCTCCAATCTATCGACATCTTTATTGATAGGCTACCTCCTTTCAAGTACTTCAATGCCCCTCATCGGCTTCTTCCCGTCAAGGAGGCCACCATTAGATTTGTTAAAGAAGATATCTATAGGTAGTGCATCTAGATCACTTGGACCTCTCCCCCTCAATTGCACACCTCTAAGCTTTGCCTTTTATGTCGAACATTTCTTGCAAGTGGTGGATGGTGTCATTCATCATCTTGACTATCTCCGACATCATTGGTCTTATGGCTTGAGGTTTCCCCTTGGCCATTACACTAGTTGTGGGTTGAAATTGATCACCATATTCCATGTGGGGACCGAATTTGTCATCTTTGCTCTCTCCAAGAGGTGGAGACTAAAAAGCACTTCTTTGTCAAATGCCCTATTTATTACAAGCTCAGGGGGAAATACCATTGTCTTTATAGTCTCAAGAAGTCTCTATCTACTTTCTTTGGGTACCTAGACCAATGATGTTGTAATGTCCCTTTCTAGGGCTTAAACCGAAAACAAGGGTTTGGCCACAAACCCTAAGAATCAGATTTGAAAATACACCAACACCCAACTAAAAATAATCTATTTTTTATAACAGTAGATCCAGTAATATTAGAAACCCTAGCAGGGAACTGGAAATTACACTTTTAGGGTATCAAAAACAACTCAGAACATTAATTAATATCCCTCTTGGACAACGAACTGTACCAACAATTAGGAACAATCATTCAAATGCAGTATGGGTTGAAAATTAACATAGAAATATCCCAAATACTCAATAAATCCAGCAAGATGAAATATGAAGCAAATATGTATTTTGTATATTTATTCCAAGTGCAAATACAACTGAAACTTCAAAAATTCATAACTCCATCAATACTTGGAGTTTCAACACAAACCAATGCTCAAAATGGTCTTGAAGAGACTAGATATCCAATGAAAGTGAAATCATAATTTTCCAGCCATGGAAACTCTCCCAAAATTGATCCCAAACTTCCCAAGAGGGTCACTCCAAAGAAGGAAGGGTGCCAACACCTTAGAAAGTGCCCTAGCTGAAGCATGAGTGCCCTAAGCATGGATAAACACCTTGCTGTTCTAGAAATCTACCAATCAAGTCCACTTGTGACTCCCGTATGAAGCCACCGATGTAATAAATGAGGGTTTCCATCCCTAAGTGTAGTGACTTTTGAGATTTCATCCGCAATAGGATCCAACGAGGGTTTTCATCCTCAAAGTTGAGCCACACCAAAGGTCATCGTCTTCAATGGAGAGTAGGGCACGCAGTGTACAAACCCAAGATATCAATCTTGGAAATAAATATATATAATCTTTCTTAGGCCATTCGACCCACATTTACATCCTACTTTTTGGCACCAAGTATGAATTAGAAGCCCAATGCACTTTTTAATCTTCCTTTATGAAGACCAACCTCATAAGGGTATTTAAAAGTACTTTTTATTTTATAATAATAATATGAAGTTGTCCCAAAATAAGAATTGGTTGGGCCCAACTTAAAATATTATTCATTATTTTTAATTTAAAAAGGGGACATTACAATCCTCCCTTCCCAAATTTGCTTGCCCTCAAGTAAAATGCAAGCTCCTAGATCCCAAATAAATCTATGTGGCTCCTTCTTAGATGTACATGCACATGAAGCAAACTCATTAAAGGAAAAATGTGTTCCCTTCTTCATCCACTCATGCTTTGTGGATATGATGGTTAAGTCCCTTCCTTGGCTTGCCACCATCTCATAATTTCCATTCAAATGATGGATTCCCAAAACTTCAGTAATGTTGTCCAAAAACAAGTTGTAACCTTGCATTATTCTCTCAAAAATTAGAATGTAGGTGGTTGGAAACCCCCTTAAATCAGCCACAAATATGCCAATGTTAGTAGTAGTGTGGAATTTCTTCAACCTTATAATTTAAGGCTCTTTTTGGCGTCTCATATGTAGGAGAGTAGTTGGAAAAGTTGTGAACAACGAATGAAAGAAGGTACAACAGTTGTAATCATGACCTATCTCCAAAAATTTCTAAACTACCCTTGACATGGGTGTTTCCAACACCCCAACAATGCCCAAGAACAACCATTCACTAACTTCAATGATTGAATCTACTTGTAAGTCATTAAATATTAAAAATTCACATAGCTTACCCTCTTCCCATATCAAGCATCTCGCTGCCCTAGTAATGGCGACTATCCTCCCATCACTATTTTCACAATGAGTTGATATATGAAAAAAGGACTGAAATGAAATTTCCCTAACGGTTGTGCTTTAGAGATGTGGCCTTTTTGTAGCAACTCATCCTTCACTATGGTGCTAAAAGGTACAATAAACTTCATATGCCTTTGCATAAGTTTCCTTATACAAAAAATGCAAGAATAGTAAAAATTGGTAAAAGCTTTTACCTTGTTTTTCATAAGGTCATTCGGAATCTTCTTGCCATAGTTAACTTGGACTTGACTCAAACCAAATCTATATCAATGGCTGAAAGTAGTGTTTTTCACCCCAATATGCTCCTCGTAATTCACTTTATAATAATAACCATTCTTACCAAGTGTGAGCAATCTTGTGATGTCCCCTTCTTGGGATATTTTCCGCATTGAAGAATCAAAGACTCTCAACCCAATGGGCTTGAGAATGGAGTTGGGAATTTATTCCAAGATGTCTATTATCTATGTTGTAACCCCTTGGTGGGCCTTTAAGTTAGTTAATGTGCACTTAAGTTAGTATATTTATTATTTAATTAAAAATAATAAAGTGCACATAGTTCAAACAATATTTAATTAGAATTTATGTTTTCTCTCCAAAAGGGAATTTTGAATTTTACCTGATGTTTTTGCTCTCATTTTTGAAAGTCTTTGCAATCCATTGTAGCTAGTTTGAAATATCAATTTGAAGGATTTGTTGATGCAATTGCAAGTCGATTTCCTTGTGGTGAATTCTTCTTGCCCTAGCGACTTCTTCTTGTGCTTTGGTGAGCTATTTTGAGGTGTATTTGCACTCCAAACCCTAGCGAATTGCATGCTTTGTTTGGGTTTGATCTTAAGGGTAACTTTGTGTGCAAAATATATTTATTGGCTGTAATTTTTATCCATATGAATCTACTGACTCTTCCCTGCCCCAACGACTTCATTGGAAACCTATTAAAGTATTTTAGTTGCATGTTTAAAGACATAAGTGGTGTAATATCCCCTTTTGGAATATTAATTGAAAATTTGAAAACTACTTGCAAAGAAGTAAACTTAGAAGAACAACCCTTCTAGGTTCACCTCAAGTAACCCAGTGTCGGCTTCAATACAACCCAAATGGGGTTGGAATGAGCCAAAGTGATGGGTTCAGACGGGCTTAGTAGTTGGAGATGTCATTTCATTAACCATATTAATTGCAGCAGTAGTAAATTAATTCAAAACACTAAAAACCAGCTGAAATTTCAAAATTCCGTAACTCAATCAATACTAAATATTTTTTAGTGAAATAAATTGCAGTAGAAGGCTAAAATTATGGCTTTTCCAACCAGCTATCAAACATAATTTTCTGAGCACCGGAAACCCCTCAAAATTGCCCACAAAAGATGGAAACAAGTTGCCTAGGGTTAGGAAAAATATAATAAATATTCTGAGCACTTTCCCTTGCTTCCGAAACCCCAAAAGATCACTTTTCAGATCTGCACTAATTAATTTATAACTAATAAAACTATTAGAAAACCTAACCAATGGTGCCAAACTCCCTCCACACAAGTCGATTTACCATAAATAATTATCAGTAGCATATGCAAGCTTAAAATGGGTCAAATTATGGGCATAACACTTAGAAAAACATGTTAGAATAGATCAAATTTAAAGTCACTTCAAATATCAACAAATTGCACCACAAATACCTCCAAAACAAGTCGATTTTGTCCACAATAACCAGCATCAAAAATCAAATTATAATCACCATACAAAGCTCACAAATATTTTCATAAATCAAGCTCAAATACTCTCAATAATGACAACTTTACATAGGCAAATAATTAAAGCAATAACTCATCAATTCATAGCTCAAAGGGCATAGACATTTCACATAAAGGTGGTGTTGAAGAACACTTTTTATTTTAGATCATTAGTGGGCATACATCCCTCTTCAAGCATGAAGATAAGTTTGCAAAAACCGTCAATATGCGAAAAGGGTGTCCATCATCTTCTTTTATAGATTTTCCTTGTGCAATCTCCAAAGCTTCCTTTCCTTTTTGGCGCCATCTTCTAGAGTGGAGAACTTTTAATTTAAAATAGCCTAAAAGTCAAACTCCAATGCAAATGTTAATTCCCCACGGTAATATTTAAAAATAAAATACATGGGAGAATTTAATAAAATATTTGTTGGCCAAAAGGAATCGACCTTGCCCAAAATTATTAATAAATGAGCTCATAGAATAAATAAATTATTTTCTAAAAAATGCGACTTGCTTCTATTATCAATTTACCTCCAAATGATTATTAATTGGCCCAAGGTAAATCGATTTTCCCCTTTTTATTTTTGTTTTTGTTTTACACAAATAAATAATATTATTAATTTTAAATTCACATGCACAAATCAATTAATTATCCTTTGATCCAAGGGGAGTGGATTAAAGGTCTTCAACTTGCCTCAATTAATTATTGCTTGGAAAATGGGACATTACAAGTTGTCAGTGAACTGTATAAGAGAAGTGATTTGAGTTTTATGCATGATTTAACCCTCATTTGGTAGCGATTTCTAGCTTTGATTGAATACTTTCTTGTGGCTGATTTATTCGATCTGGATATTGCATCATTTAATGGTATTTTGGAGTCTTAATTTGCAGCGATTTGGGCCAAGGATGTTTGGTGTAATTTGTAAGTGCTCTCCATGCTTGTTTGATTGATTTGCAGTGAATTTGTAGCTGAAGTTTGGATCGGATTTTATATATGTATTTAAAGCAATTTCAGCGGCTTGTATGAAATGATTAAATCCGGGTTTTAAGTGCAAATCCTATCCTTCCCTCATATCGATTTGCATAAATATTATTTGGTAAAGATAGGGATCTGTTTAGGAGGCTATTTGGATATGGATGGTTGGTGTTTTGGATGTACTAAGTCTCTGTTGCAGTGACTTGCGCTAGGAGTGTCAAATCTGATTTTACATGCTCTTCCTATATACATTTTGAGTAGCAAATTCATCTTATACTCTGCTTCTATTTTTCTAAGTGGAATCGACTGAGTCTAGTGCATGATTTGTTGGTATTTGAAGTCTTTGTGGCAACAATAAATAGACTGGATTTGAGTATGCTTTGAAGCCCTTTTTACAGTGATTTGTAGGTAAAGATTAAACCTGATTCTAGCAGCATACTTTACGTAATTTTCTGAGTATGATAGCCTCTGCTGGAAGTTGTCTATTTGAGATATTTGTTTGAGGACATTAAACCCCTTTCCTTGGGTTTATTGAGCCAACACAGGAATAGCTTGCCACTGATTTCTTAATGATAAAAGCAGATCTAGAAGGCTGATTACAATAGGCTGAGTATTGATTAAGTTGAGACTAGATCACTGACTTTTCAAATCAGCTGGGTTTATTCACTGTTTGCATGAACTTTGAATGGTTTATTGAAGGCAACAATACTATTGGCTGGGCTTGATTATCTTAGGTGTTGATTCTACTGGTCAGTTGTCATTTCCCATTGATCCCATAAGTGGGATATTACAAATCCTCTTTGTGGAGAATTTTTTGATTGCAAGTGCCTTACTTGTTGCCCCAAAACAGTTGTCCTATGTTCCTTCTTGCAAACTCCTTCCGTGATGTCATTAGCAAGCTGATTTTTGACATAACCAGCAGGGATAGTATTTTTCCAATCAGCTGTTATGCAAGAGAGCAGCCCACAATGTGATTCCCAAAGATTTGCTTCAGCATTCACTTCTTTGCTCATGCCATGAATTCTGATTTCTCCAACTTGGTCACAAAATTTCACTTCTTTATCATGAAATTTGGGGGTGAACTCTCCCAATGTTTGCAACCATTGAATCCCAACAACAATTTCATCATTAGCTAGTTCAATCACAAAAAATTCATCACATACCTCTTCAACTCCCAAGAGAATTGACAGTTGTACTATCTTACTCGTGCAAAGTATGACGGTGTCATTCTCTACCAGCATAGTGACCCCTTAGTTATGAAGAAGACCCTTCATCCGGAATGGGTGATAAGCATGAGTGTCACACATTAGAGTAAGGGTGCTGCTCTTCCACCATATTCTCTCTAAGCTCTTTCATATTTATGGAATCATGGAATGGAAAATCAGACTTACCAACATGTCCTTGATGCTTCAAACATAGATAGCCTTCCAACATTTCACCTATGTTCCACATACGGAAACAATTTTGGAATTGAGCCCAAGAATCCACACAACAAAAAGTACTTCTTACTGCATTATTCCATGGAGTATGAGGTGTATAATGATGTCCAATCAATGGTGACATAGGAGGACATAACAAGCATGAAATCTGATCACCTTCCCCAACCAGCTGTGTGTGAGAGCAACATACCAGCAATGACATATCAACAAGCAACCAAACTGAGATAATCATGTACCCAGAGCTGCCTATGACACTCTCATGACTCAGAATTTCTAAGTTAGGAACAACACTCAGAAAATACTCTAATGGTGCCCTTCTTTCACGCATGATGTCATTCTCACAAGTCCTTAATAAATCTGATTTGACTTCCTTATGTGGCTGCCCTGTGTAACCATTAGAATTCAATAACCTATCATAGAACATTGAAGGATTTTTACCCTTCTTCGGAAGATGATGAAATTGGGATTGTTCTGTGGATACCCTCATCAATTTGCTCCTTGGTGACTGTTGTTTGAAAATTTCCAACGAACTGAAAGTAATCGTGAGGAACTGGGAGTGCCTTTCCTCCATGAACATACCCTTCCATAATGTCATCCTCTTTGCCCTTGTGCAAATCTGATTTCTTTACAACAATTTGCCACAAACACCCATTGGAAACCAATGAAATATCATTAAATATTAAAGAACTTTTACCTTGGGACACATGCTCCATGATTTCCCTAGGTTCATGCTTCAATCCTTCATCAAATTGTGATATCTTTACACTGCTGATCTGAAAATCAGTCAAGAGCTTTACTTTGGCAATGGTGATGGGGGCTTCTAGGGCTTCAATGGGTTGTTCCCTCTCAATGCCCAACAACTTTGGTTGTTCTTCTTCCTTCTTTGGCTCAAGTTGCACAATTTTTCCTTCAACTTGCATCGTGAGTGTGAGTTCCTCTATGGGTTGTTTCTTCTCCAATACTTGCAACCCTAGTTTTTCTTCTTGTGTAGTTTGTGACCCAGGCTTGGGCCTTGATCTTCCCTTGCTTATTCCCATGAATTCAGAAAATGACATGGCATCACAAATCTTCTCCAGAAGAGCCCTATACTCCTCACCATACCATGTAGTTGTCCACTTTAGATGGCTGAGAATTATCAAATTCCTTTGAAAAGCTCCTTCCACCATTTGGATTTTGAATGGTATGGATCAGATGAGCCATTGTGTTGGCTAATCTTTTTTGCCCTAGGGCAAGCTTTTCGAGTCTAGCATCACTAAAAATTATATCCGCCATTTTGATCTTCTTGCAAGGAAACCCTCAAATTGGGAAGACTGAAGCTTTGATACCACTGTAATGTCCCTTTCTAGGGCTTAAACAAAAAATAAGGGTTTGGCCACAAACTCTAAGAATCATATCTATAAATACACCAGCACCCAACTGCAAATAATCTGATTTTTATAACATCAGATCCAACAATATTAGAAACCCTTGTAGCGAACTGGAAATTACACTTTTCAGCTATCAAAATCAACTTAGAACATTAATTAATATCCCTCTAGGGCAGCGAACTGTACCAGTTATTAGGAACAATCATTCACATGCAATATGGGCTGAAAATTAACATAGAAATATCCCAAATACTAAATAAATCTAGCAAGATGAAATTAGGAGCAAATATGTATTTTGTAAATTTATTTCAAGTGCAAATATAGCCGAAACTTCGAAAATCCATAACTCCATCAATACTTGGAGTTTCAACACAAACCAATGCTAAAATGATCTTGAAGAAACCAACTATCCAATGAAAGTGAAATCACAATTTTCCAACCATGGAAACTCTCTCAAAATTGATGCCGAACTTCCCAGGTGGGTCGCTCTAAAGAAGGAAGGGTGCCAACACCCTAGAAAGTGCCCTAGTTGAAGTAGGAGTGCCCTAAGCACGAATAAACACCTTGTTCTAGAAATCTTCCAATTAAGTCCACTTATTACTCGCATATGAAGCCACCAATGCAACAAAGGAGGGTTTCCGTCCCCAAGTGTTGTGACTATTGAGGGTTTTCACCCTCAAAGTTGAGCCACACCAAAGGTCTTCATCTTCAGTGGAAAGTAGGGCACGCCATGCAAAAACCCAAGATATTAATCTTTGAAATAATATCAAACTGCTAATAAAATGCAAACACGAACAATAGACTGAAAATGGGTTTTATTTATTCAAATTATCACTTTCCAAGGCGATTCAAGAGGTGGAGATCGAGACTCATTTCATTTTCCACTGCCCCATATACTATGAGATCAAAGGATGATTTCATTGCCTCTTCAGAGGGGTTCAGACCCTCCTGGTTTTCTTCAGATAGATTGACCAACAGTGTCTTGCCCTTATCCGCGAGTCTCTGCTGCTCCGGGACCAGATTCTCCATCCCCCTTTGACAGTCATTCCCACGAGATGAATTACATCCTTCTTTCCGGTTCTACCTGCAATTGGAGGAACTAAACGACAGAGCCATTCTAACCCAATTACAGTGCATAAATCAGTTTGTCCCTAGTTGGACCTTCACATCTCCCCTGGTCACCACCAGCAGGCTCGACCACACACTTGTACCAGAGGGTAGTCTAGGTCCACCCGTCTCCCTGGCCATCGTTTTAGTCTCATATCTTAGCAAGGGAGGGGGCCCTCACCCCCCTCTTTAGATTGCCATTCCATCAGGAGCTTCCTTTTGTTGGCCTCGAATGTTAGGAGGGATATGACTACATTTCTAAGTAGATTACTGGTCCTTGTTTACCCCCTCCTTCATTCCCTTCTCTGCTTCTCCCTTCTTTCTCCCCCGTTAGTTTGATTGCCCCCGCTTGTGGGGGTTTGGTTTTGGGGTTTTTGTTTGTTTTGGTTCTTTTCCTTTCTTCTATTTTTGAGAACTCGTTTTGAGTTTTCCCCACTCGTACTTTATATATTGTTTGGGTTGCAGTCCCATTGACCTACTTTTGTGGTCATTCGTTGGACATTAATATATTTATCTTATCTTATCGAACAATTTCGCCATCAATCAACTACTTAGCTAGAAAATTATTTTATGAACAACACAAGTACAACTAAGAGAAATAATCAAAATGGAGGTTTCCAAACCCCAACAATAGCCAAATATGAATGATTTCATTGACATTATAAATTATGCCAAGACTGAATGGAATAATATGCAGTGTCTGCCCTAGCAATGCAAATGACTTAAACCCTAGTCGTTCCCTATAAAGAGGGACTCCAAATCATGCAAGGTTTCTGGGTTTGTAGGTCTTCTTCTTGATGCCCTAGATAAAAATCAGCAAGATGATCTTCAATATTCTCCTTCATGGACACCACCCAATTAGGAGAGTTTTCGTTCTCCAAATGCCACAAGGAAGGTTGTCATCCTCCTTATGCCACACTTTGGATTTTCGCCCTTAGTGGAGTTGGAAATAGAGCAAACAATCCTAGAGTCCAAGTAGATAAAGTATATGCCAAAAGCGTTATGCAAGCAAAATAGCTTAACAGGAAATGAGAGAAAATAGATTGGGAAATACCATTGCCTTTATAGAGTCTCGAGAAGGCTCTATCTACTTTCTTTGGGTACCTAGACCAGTGATGTATGTTTCTTTTTCTTCGGGAGGTTATCACCCTTCTACATACATTATGAGCCCCTTTGAGTGGCTAGGATGATTCTTATGTCTAGGTTTCACAATTAGGATCACAAATATTGTACATAGAATTGATTAGCTTCTTGCATTGTTTGGCATTAATAAGCGAAGTTGAGGGATGCTACTTCTAGATTGTAGAATCTATCTTCACCAACGATTCCTAGGATTTGCTTCATAAATTGCATGCCGATGATAAATATATGGTTCTCCCAAAACTGTGGAAATGTCCCTATCCTCATGGCGCTACATTAGAAGTGATTGCATCAATGAAAAGGCTTGATTTTATGTACTAGGTATGACACTAATGATTGATGTGCTTCATCTAAATCCAATTTGAACCATCCAATGGTGTATGGTTCTGGGCAAGGCATCAATGGAAAATCTAATTTACAAACTTCTCTTGTTGAAATTTAGTTCTTCTAATTACCATTGTCAACAATGTCAACATTAACCCACATCCAAGAATGGAACAAGTGATTGATGCTTTTTCAGTACCCGATTTGGACAATGAGGAAATGGGTGGCGGTACCTACCATGATGAGAGGCTCAAAATTCACGATCTGTTTTCCCATATCTAGTGTCATTGGGGTAGGATTTGATGTCTCCATCTGAGCAAGCAACACTTTCCAGGTATGACATTTTTCAGTTGAGGCATTGGAATTGTGTGCTACTTGACAGTCTTAGACTGCTTATTTTGATCATCAGAGGGTGTGTTCTTTTGGGGATGGCATGAAGGTTTTCTTTCTTCAAATTCTCTTTGGCTCCAAACTTGGTATTATTAGACTTGCAATTTATCATGGGACTTAGATTATTCTTTCTTATGCATTTGCTTCAAACTTGCTCATAGGGAAGAGATATATAAGAAATCCCTGTTGGTCTAGACCTTCAGTCTCAAGATTGACCAATACTTCAAAATGTTAGTTCGCTTTGTTTCTCGGATATTCAACTTGGAAACCAAATTATAGAAAATTTCAGTGTATTCTTGAATAAACACTGGTCATGGCCTTGGCAAAGTTAATAGAACTTGATGTATTGTCATCATAGTCATCCAATAGTGGCAATAGGGTTCTAGAAAACCATTCAGGGTATCTACTTATGTCAAGTCATCCTCATGGGTAATGCAATAGTTGACGTCACCATTAACTGTACAAACAAGGAACTCCCGAAAGGGAAAAGGTTATCTTTTCTTGGTTAGAAAACTGATTGATTGCATAATATGAAAAAATAAGATCAAGCCAAGTTTCAACTATCTAGTTTATCTTCCTCTATTTTTGCTTCAAATATAGGAATCTTTGGATTTACTTGTACCTCATACAGAATTTGACCATGAAATCATTGATGCATTGGAGTAGATGAGTTTGCCAAGGAGAGGATTACATGTGTTGAAGTTGAGTGAAGTGATTAATAATCCTTGCTTTTTTCCGCGTGTAATTAGCCAGTGGGCTTTTTATGTGGGAATGCATTCCCATAATTTCCCCTCTAAACCTGTCTCACATTGTTAAATGAGGTTTCAGTTTGCAGGAAAATCAGCCACCCAGATTTAGGCCGCCCGAAAACAATGAAATAATTAATTGAAAAATATCTTGTCACAATCAGTCACCATACAGGAGCTTTGAATGCGTATAATCAACTCATCGGACGCCAATGGAGTGGTCAACAGCAATAACATCTGCCATAATTCTTTGTAACCTTTGAGAAACTGTGACGGGGGCGGCATCTCTAAATTCCAGCAAGGAGTTCCAAATTGTATCTGTGATACAGTATGTCATTCTGGCCATCGAGAAACAACATGATTCCTTCCCGTCATTCTAAATGAAAATCAACGCCCAAGGAGGAGGACTGGTTATTGTCATTTTTATTTGAGTGTTCCCTGCCTCAAAGAACATTTGGCTAGTCTGCAGGCGCTGTCACATGGCAACACACAGGTTTGTAGACTTTTGTGACATGGGAAAGCTTTGAGTCGGTCATAATCAGGGGACAATCCTAAAGGCAACAGGCACAGGATGAACAACCAGCCAATTCCGCATTGCACTGGTGTGAGCTTCACAATCTACCAAAAACCAAGGTACAGTTGCAATGGCCGCAACACCATACTCAATATTGACTTCACTGACATGCTTCTCCCCTAATTGCAAGCAAGATTGGCTCAAGCTTCTCTTCTAAGGGAATTATCTGATCAGGGGCCTCCCCAACTACAGCTTTGATGTGATCAAAGACCGGGCAATGTTGATCTGCTCGAATGGCAAGGTCAGCGCCTTGTCTTGGTTTTGTTTTAATCTAATTGATTCAATTGGGGGATAAATATTTTTTTTTGGAAAATTTCTTACATATCATGTTTTCTGCTCCAATCTCCAAATACCTACTTTGTCTGGCATCATTTATTATTTGTAGAAAAATTTAACTTCTGAATTATGTGTTTCCAAGATTACCGGTAGTGCTAATAACTAATAAGAACTGTTATAAGAATTATGATGCTGGAAGATTGAGATTGATATGGAGGATGGCGGCGGATGTCATTGGCATTTTATGATTAGAATTGAAACAATGGAAATGTACATGGTTATTCATACCACTTCTACCATAGTAAGCAGTCTCAGAAGAACAAAAAAGAAGAGTTGAGAAATTAATAGCAAAATGATGAGGCTATCCATGCCAAAATTTGAGCCTCAATTCCATGGCATTTTAGACGATGTTGATTCCTGAAGGAATCAAATAGAGGCAATTTGAAGCTTAAAAGGGGATGAATATTACGAGGGTGAATCATTTAAGTTTACTTGCAATTCAGAGTAGTCTTCTCTTCGTACTCATCAATGCCCAGACTGTGAATATTTTATCACGCCTATTCTTAATCCAGGTGCAGAAATTAAATAAGGTATGTGAGCAATTTGTTGAAAACTAATGTAATTTACTAATTGGCATTATAGATGAGGTTGTGTCGGGGAATAGAATAGAGGCATGAAGCTTAGAAGGGGATGACTATTACGAGGGACATTTAAGTTTATGTGCAATTAGAGTAACCTTCTCTTCGTATTCCTGAATGCCAAGTCTTGTATTTTATTACTGTTACATTTTTTTTTTTTTCATGTGCAGAAAATAAATAAGGTATGAAAGCAATTTGTTACCAATGTAACTTGCATGAGATTTCTTTTTGTTTACTTCAAGAAAACGGTTTTCCAGTGAAGTGTTCCATAGATTCATCATTTTCATGGTCGGAAGGATTTGATTGTGGCATTGTATCAATCTTTTTTTCCTTGCATTTTTACTCTAAATTGCCTTGAATCTCTTGCCACAAATCTCATTTTATCTTTTTTGTGCGCTTAATTTTACCTTTTCCAAAAGCTTTATCATATGTATTTATGGTCAAACTCTTATTTAGGAGTCAGTAGTTACTTTATAGTCACCCTTTCTTTGGTACAAAATTAATTAATTACTTCACCTATATTGGTGATTAGTGCACTTGGGATAATCTTTGGTACATGGCTAGTCATTTTCTATGGTGCAGAATGTGCCTATGTGCTTATTCATTTTCAAATTAAGCTTGGCATGAGATTAGTCATTTCTATGGTCTTAACGAATTTATGTGTTTATTGATTGTCAAATTATGGATACAGGACTAGGTAACTGTTAAATCATTAGTGATTTTATTGATCATTGGTCTTGCTTGGTTCAGGACAAGTTAATTTTTAGAACTTAATATATTCATATGTTTATTTTTGGTTAGCTTAGTTTGGTATCAAAAAAAATTATTTGCTGAAGATGTTAGTGTGTTTGTGTTTATCAGCACTTGACTACTCTTGATATATATTTTTTTTGATTATTAAACGCTTTTGACCGGAGCTATGAACTGGAGGGTTAGACCTCAACCATACAATAGAGGAGAGGAAGATGAGAAAAGGAAGAAGAAAGGAGGGGGGCGAAAAGAAGAAAGACGAACTACTACAAGAGAGAGGAAAGGAATGAGAAACACTGTTGGCTAGATTTTCTGCATAGCATCAAACCTAGGCAGTCATGAAATAAATCTCCCTCATTTAACCGGTGAGGCTCCCGTGTCAGATTTGTCAATAAAAATGTGTTATTATCTATAGGGGTTTTACTTTAACCACTTAGTTCATGAACCATAACTAAGAAGTTCTAGAGCAAGTAAGCAGCTGTTCAAGAAAGGAAGTATTTTATAGAAGAAGGAAAGTAAAGGAAATACAGAGAAGAAATGGGGAAGATGTGCATCCCAATTAGTAGATAGCAGAGCTAATTGCATGCACATAGAAGAAACTTAATAGATATGAACACACAAAATTATAAAACAAAGGCAGCTCTACATCTAGATCTAAAATAACACAGTTTATTAAGAGATCTAAGATTAAAAGCAAGAAACACAGTACACCGTGACACAAAGTTCTCCGGAAACCTGCTCCTTTGTATTCCTTTGCTCCAAGTTGCTCTCAGGGGTTCAGCACAAAGTCTAGAACACAAGATTGCTGCTTACAAATTCTGATCGATCCTTAACCCGAAGGTTCTTCTCCTACTTATAGAATGTAGGAGGGAAAGTACAAATGGAAAACTCAAACTGAACTGAAACATAAACAAGTAAAGATGACATTTGGCAATCATCCTCAACTATCTTCTCCTTAAGTGACACATGTATCACTTAACTAATAGAATGGTTCCACATGACTTTAAGTAATGGTTGCAAAACCAATAACTTAGAAGTTTTACAATTTCATCCAGGAACATAGAAAATAGAAGAAGAAAGAAATAGAAGAAGTCATGCCAGCTGTAACATTTATGTCTTTTTCTTGTTCTGATATCGGATATACTTGTCGAACATGTAATTCAGCATCCTTCCATCTGTTTTAGCCACTGCTTCTTTCTCTGTCCTGAACTACAGCAACCCTTCATTCAACACTTTGATGCACGCTTCCACATCTTCCAAACTCGGCCCAAACCTCGCAATGTCTACCTGCAGCGCCACCAGTCTACTGATAGAATTCATCGTGAAAGGCTTGGTAGCTTTATCAATTCTCTTTTGTATCATCAGAAGAGATCCTTCCAGGGAATTAGGCACTCTTAGTTGAGACGATCCGCACGTATGAAGTGACATTCCCGTCCACTCTCTCCTCAGTGAAAGAAATGACACTGTCTGGTAAATCTGATGTCCTACTCTCAAGTGCCTGCATCCTCTTCAGCAAAACTCTGCAGATTTCCAAACGGAAAGATACTGCAAACTCTAGCTGCTTCCCCTTCTCGACTGATCCGTCCGGTACAATCTGTTCCGCAATCAATACATCTCCCGGCAGCTTGTTGATCTCGGCCAAAATACTCAGGTTACTCTCTGCAACTGTATTCATGCCTTCTATGTTTGCCATCAGTTGCTTCAGTTGATTTGCTGCATCATCCATAACCTTTAGGCGGGCTGGCACTTCTCCAAGTTGTACAGAAGCTTGACGAATAATCAAATCCTTCCATTCGTCAATAGCCTTTACTTGATTGCTTGCGTCCTCCATTTCCTGCATAAGATGATCACTCACCTGCTCTGAAATGGGCTGAATGGAAGGTTTAGCAACCTTGGCTATGATCTCACATAATTGAGATACTTGCTTCTGCAGCTCTTCTTTCTCCGCCTTTTCACTGTCAAGCCTAAGGAATAAAGCATCCATCAATGTCTGCGTGTCCTGCTTCAATCCTTCAGTGGTGGCTTGACCGAGGGGTACTTTGGTTACTGTCACATCCTCTGCCGTGAGCTCCTCCTCTATCTTTCCTTCTGCCGGAATTGATATCTCAGCAAACTTCTCTCCCGAATCCTCGATGATCAACCTAGAAGTTGCTTTGGCAACTTTAGGCCTTCTATCTCTTTCTGCCCAGATTCTGGAGTAGCTGCAAGTCGTGCTCCTCTAAGTTCATCTCCATTCTCGCTTCTGGAACCAACTGCGAAGCCAACCATTCCGAGAAGTTACTTCTCGGAGAATGAGAAGTCGCTGAGTGTACTACCATCTTCCGCTCTGCATCCTCTCCGTCAGAAAGTGCCACAGTGTTATGGCTGCCATCTTCTGAGTCATCCAAGGACAAAGCCCTTTCGAATTCCGCCATCTGCAGCTTCAACGTATCCTCTGGAACAGGCGCTGAACGAAGTGGCTGAGGGGAGAAGATGAATGTCGCTGGATTCAGTGGAGGCATGGAAGCGTCCTGCTGCTGCGGTGCAATAGTTGGTGAAGTACCGGGTAGTGGAGAAACCGGAGTTAAAGTCATGGTCGTAGAAGTGATCTTCTCCTTGGATTGAGATCTTCTATGCACTTTCAACTTCTCGACTTTCCTGCTGCTTTCTCCTCCGTGCTTTCGCTTGAGGGAATCTCCTGCGCTGAAGTTGCCCGTGACTTGATTCATCAATGCTTCATCAAGGCAATATCCCTTCGTCAGCAACCAGTTTGAAGTATTCACCAACACAGCTCCCGACCTTTCTTCAATTGTGTTGCAGCCTCCTATGTTATTCTGCAGTATGGCTTTATCTCCTCCCATTTGATGGTAAGTGTCAAGTACCACATTCCCATCATCTTTAAGATCCGCAGGTATCCGCGCTAGTCCAAAGTCGAACACTTGCTTTGCTGATAGCCTGCTGAAATCTCTCTTTCTAACCTCGTACTCACTTTTGCACTTCATCCAGAAATCTTCTAATGAAGGCACATGTGCGTACTCCTGGGAGATTGTCTTCCTGGCTACTCCAAATGGATCGAAGTTCAGCCGTGCAGGGAAGAACTCTTGCTCATACTCAGATAACATTTGCGCCTCCATCCCCCGAGCTCTATGAATGCTAATGCAGCTGTAATATCCCACAGTGATTGGGAAGAAGCCCGTAGACTTGTGCCGCTTTGACTGAAGGTCGTGTAACTCCACAAGTTGCCTGCTCAGCTCCATGGCGATCAATCTATCATTCGGATACCTGGGCAATCTTTATTGGTTCTCCAGAAAAGCCCGTAACCCTGAGGTATGTGAAATCTGCAAATTGAATGAATAGATTGCCAATCTTGGACACAGCTTCCCACGCTTCCTTGCTTAACCATGTTGGCCTTCAAGTCTTTGTCTAGCCTGTTTAGATGAAATCGTAGAAGAATCATCGTTGACCACTTTGAAATCTTTCTCGCACGCAGGTACAGTAAGTTGTGGGTAGCACTCGAAAATGGGGTCCTTAGAAAGCCTTAACACCACATCTATCCAGCTTGGAAAAGACGCCTTGTGAAGCTGCAGCATACACCAAGTATGAAGTCATCTTGAAGCATTGAAAGTACGCTTCACGTTCCGGACTTGCTCACCAATGTTGTTGCTAATAATTTCCGACCAATTGATTATAGAATCAACCTTGTTGATTTCAATGGTCCTGATGAAAGCATACATCCATGTACGGAAAGTGTAAGCATTCGCCTCGCCATTCATCCTGCATAGCAATTTGACGACATCATCTACCTCCTGCACCAAATTGGACCGTGGAAGAGTTCTCGGGAACTTTGAAGGAGATCTAGGCTTCTTCATGTATCGGCTATTCATTATGCTCACGCAATCAGCTCTATGCTTCTCCCATCTACTGTCAGCATCCTGAATGCTAATGGGAAGTCACCACCTTTCGCACTGGAATCTTCAAACAATAATTGATGAACTCTGCGTCCAAACGAATTATTGTCTTTCCCGAAGCATCACGCACTAATCTGGATGAAGGATGGTAAGATCTATAACACTCCATAACAAATTATGGCAACTAGGCTGTACATGGAAAAGCTGCAGCTCGGATAATTCCACTGCTTTTAACCGCATTGCATGAGTGAAGTCTTTCCCGCTCTGGATCTATCAATCAAATCGCCAAGAGGTTCCGGGCCTAGATCTGTGTCTCCTATGTCTGCAAGTTTGGAAGCGATGCATGACTCCATCGTGCTTTCTTTTTCATCTCTCTTCGCCATAACTTTGTCTATCTTTGTCTGAATAATTCTTTTTCTTCTTGCTTGGCCGGTTTTCTTCAATACTGGTGCAGATCTGGACAATTCTTCAGATTCGAAAGGATATATGCAATGTATTGGACATTGATAAAAGCTCCTTTTCCTTTGTAAAGCACCTGTAATGAATTCCTGCAATTTATTCAGACAAAAAACCACCTGGTAGTATGAATAGTGAATTTTATCATTGTAAAAAACTGCACTTTTCAAGCCTGCTGCCCCAAAAAATGGTGTTTAATTTGCACATTAAATACAGCATGAATCCTTTCAACAACACCTGAGCTCCTGTAACACCTGTGCAAACAATTATGCAGACAAAGATCAACCTCCTTCAAAGCATGCGCCAAATCTGGAAGCTTTTAGGCTTGTTGCCACCTTGCCTGAGCAAAATCCTTCTTTAAATGGGGGCGCACTTTTCCTCTTAGGCTGCAATTCTTTACCTGTGAATCAAATAATTCACCCATATGGCTGCCCGTGCTTATATAACCTTCACAATTCTATAATTAATAATTGCCCCTAACAATTAAAGGCAATTAATTAATTAAAAATCATGCTCTTCTTTTTTAAAAATAGCATGTTTAAGGACAGCCATCCAATAAATTAAATTAATCCAATTTAATCCTTCACTTAAGCTTCATAGTGTGCCTTGACCATAGCCACTGAAAATAGAAATTAATTTAATGTTTTAATGCCTTTAAAAACATTAAATAACTCCCAAAAGGGGCGCACTTTTTGAGAGGAAGGGGGCAGCCACTAAATAAATTAAATTTAATGCATTTAATCCATTTCTTTTATTCCAATTTTGACTTGTTGACCTTTCTCCAAGCTTGGGCGCACTTTTTGGGTAAGAATAGATTAATTAAAATAATCACTTTAAAGGCTGCCATCATCTCACCAAAGGGGGCACACTTTTTTGCACATATAATTTTATTTTTAAGAATTTTTCACAATGGGATTTTTTACCCTGCAAGGCAGGCACCAAAATCCCATGATCTACTTAAGTGATTTGACTTTGACAATGGGATTATTTAACCTGCAAGGTAGGCACTAAAATCCCATGATTTCACTTAAATCATTTTCCTTTTATTTTATCATGGGAATTTTTACCCTGCAAGGCAGGTAATAAATTCCCGCCTGCCTGTGGCCTCTATTTTTTCCACTGCAGCTTAAGTGAATTTTATAACACGGGAAAAAGTACCCTGCTAGGCAGATACAAAATTCCCACCCTACCTGCGGCTTCTATTTTTCCCATTGCAGCTTAAATCCTTTGTTTTCCAAAAATGCGCCCATCCCGCAGGGGCTTTTCCGTGCATGACTTCGCTTTTTCCCAGTGATCCAGACCTCTAATGGCGACTTCCTCCGGGCATAATCTGCGTATATGTTTTCCAATCGCTCCAGACCAAAAATCGGGCTTACCCGGCAAAGGAATTGTTCTAGAGAAATTTCACAGAAAACGAAACGGGACAACACAAAAACACGAAAAATTGCCAAAAGTTACAAATAAAGCCCAAAACTTATTCCAAGTTAAAACCCTTCTGGTACGTAAGAGTAATGACATATTCGATCATAACAGAGTTAAAACGGGGCGCAAATAGCCTCATATGGGGCTCAAAATAATTAAATACAAATTTCCCGCAGACAAATCCTGACGACAGAATATAACAACTTTGGGCATCTGGGTATTTGACGAAAAAGGCTAATATGGCTCTTTGGGATTATCTTGACGCAATACAAGAACTTTCAGGCAATAAAAACACAAAACGACCCATTATTTTAAAAGTACAAAAATTTTTCGGATAGGGTAGTCGCAGATTTCAAGGTGAAATATGGGTGACACCATAGCTCAAATATAATATTATGTAGTGTAACGGCAAGCATTTTTTTGCTAAAATCTTCACAAAGAGAGGTTAAGGAGTCGACCCTCCTAAACTCATTTGTATTTTCTTTTAAAAAGAGGTTTATTTTGGGGTGGGATTATAAAAAAAAGGGCGTGTAAATTCAATTGTAAAGGGGAGGGACTCTGTTCAACTTTATTTTGTAAGGTAAGCACATGATAAAGGGGGAATATTTTTTAAGGAGGGTCTATTTTTTTTACGCAAGCGGTGTTTTCTTGGCCATTTCAAAGGCTGTGATCTAAATTGCATTTGGTGTTTGGGGATGCCCCTCAACCCCATCTTGTAGCACAACAGGGATTGCACTAAGGGTGCTGCTCCCAGTCCTCATGAGGGGTGTTGCCTTGCAACCCTATTGGGGTTGTCGGCCCCATACTCCTACCTTCCGACCTTTTTTAAGTTCGTGAGAGGGTATTTCACTAGCGCATTGTGCATCACCATTTTGGAGTCCAATCTCTACTTGGCGGCACTTCTTCAATTTTAATCTAGTTGTTTAAGACCAGTGGATGAGATCCGATCTGACAAGCAATCAGACCCCCTAATGAATAAACTTTATTCTTGTCTGGTCTGACATTATTCCTGCTTGAGAGGTTTCTTGAGTGTGTTTTTCCAAGGCCTTTGTTTTTCCTTTTGTAATGGATTCAATTAGGTACATAGAAGATAACAAGAAACTCATGAAGCAGAAATCTCTTCTACGCTCACTCATTTCAAGCAAGGACACCCTCGTACACTCACTGCAAAAAAAAACCTTTACACATTTGCAGCATCTTGATATATTGGACACACATTCTACTAAGCCTAATCCATCTATAGTTACTGCTCCCTACCTACTGATCTTGCTTCGTTAGTATCTAAACCGCCTAATATATTTGATGCTCATGTTGTTGCACTTTTTACACATCCTACTTTAGATCCACCTACCTATGTGCTTGGTTCTTTTGAGAAGAATACAACCGCCTTCGGTTCTTGCATACTT
Organism: Taxus chinensis; assembly: GCA_019776745.2. NCBI lineage: Eukaryota > Viridiplantae > Streptophyta > Pinopsida > Cupressales > Taxaceae > Taxus > Taxus chinensis. The sequence continues at coordinate 46,747,989 of CM034156.1, forward strand.
AATTTAATGAGTCACCTTAGTGGAGGTATTGGTAAACATTTACAAGGCAGTATTTCTCCTATCCAACTTGTTCATTGGATTGCTCATCACGACATTGGTTTATCAAGCAAGTTTTTCGTTTTCTTTGGGATCACTTCATGTTATCTCAACTCCAATTTTTGTTCTCTCTACTCTTTTTGAGCAAATTGAACAACATGTGAGTTCAACTACACATTCACTCAAACATTAGAGTCTTGAGGTTACTTCAGTCAGGCATGTTCCCCCTGACATTCTTACAGATTGTTATGTACCTAAGAATATGATACTATAATGTATATGGGTTGATGGAGATGTTGACATGTGATCATATCCCCCTTAATTAGTTATATGGTTATAATATATTGGGTCAATTATATAACTTGTGAATTTAGTTATATTGGGTAACAAATCGACTTACATTGGGATTAAATGCTACCCATCCAATAAGAGCAATGTATGTCTATATAAAAGAGATGAATATCATTATAAAGTAGGTCATGTATGTGAAGCCTTCTATTTCGTAGAAGGAATTGGAGGTATCCCACTCAAAGTGGAACTCTCATATTGGGAGATGTTTTGGAGTTATTCCTTAAGGAGTATTGTACAGTATTGCCCCATCTTAAGGGTGTTACTCTGAATATATTGAATGTTAGGGATTCTTGGCCCACCAATATATCGTGTTGTGTTGATCTTCATTTTATTCAACATATTGTTCTAATTATTCATTCATTATTTTCCAAGATCTTCATAAGTGGTATCAGAGCCTTGAATAGGAAAAAAAGGGTTAAAACTTGAAACCCTAATTTTGGAGATTCGTCTATATTTTCCAAGTATTGTCAAATTTTTCTGTCATTGTTTATTGAAGTTGAAGAAGGGACACTATAGTCCAAATTTCTGCCTTCTATGATTCATTTTGAGGTAGTTATTACAATTTTAGGGGTTTTTACAAATTCGCTCCACAGGCTGAAATTTTCGACATTTTCTATTTTCTTTACATTTTTGAAAAGCTTTCATAAATTTAAAGGGAGTCTATTTTGTTTTTTTTGATCTAAGGTTGACTTTGTAATATCCCCCTTTAGGGAATATTAGAAATCTGCAACACTCTAACCCAAATCCAACTAGAAGGATGAGATCTTTTTAGATCTACCTCAAATAACCGAATGTCAGCGTTATTACAACCCAAAATGGGGTTGGAATAGGCCAAGGTAGTGGGTTAGATGGGAGACTCAATTGGAAACCCGATCTTTTTCAGATCTGATTTTATAACAGGAGATAATAAATAAAAATGCACCAAGAACAACTGAAACTACAAAAATTAATAACTTGCTCAATACTTCATATTTTGCCACGAAATAAAATACATAATGAACTAGAAATTAAGAGTTTTCCAATGCACTATAGATCTGAATTTTCTGAGCATTAAAACCTCACCAAAACAAACCTAGAAATATCAAACCAAGTCGTTAGGGTGAGAGAAAAGTTAAATAAATTATTCTAACCCTTTTTCCAGTCCCCAAACACTTCAAATAAGGTCTCCTTGCTTTGAAATAAATGCCAACACAACACAGATTGCAGATCTAACCCATATACCCTCCAAAGATGCTAAAACAAACTTCTATTCAAGTCGCCATGGTTGGAATAATTGCAGCAGTGAACAACAGTATAAAAAAGAACCCAAACCCTTCAAAGATCATCTCAAAATGAGCAACAAACATGCAGATTTCTCCTAGAAATAAATGCGCCACAATTTATTTCAAGTCGCCAAGCTTAGGAGGGTTTAATCATGCACAAATATACTCAACAATGAAATAAGAGAGCTTCAATTGAATCTCCAAACCAGCTGAAAAGAATTTGCAAATAAAATCTTGAACAAGAGAGCAATTAGCAACATAGGGCATACATCCCTTTTCTCCAAGCATGGAGTAAATTCAAATGATTAATCAACAATACCCACTAAAGGAAATGCGACCTCCTTTTATAGAGTTAAGGGGTGCAACATTCAAAAAGACTGACCTTTCCCTTTTGGAGGGAAAACATAAACTCTCATTAAAATAAAATATTTAATAAACTAAGACTATGTGCACTTTATTATTTTTAACTAAATAATAAAAGCAACTATCCTATGTGCACATTAAACTAACTTAGAGAGCCCTCCTTGTAGCGCAAGGCATGCCAAGGGGTTATAAAATAGACAACAAACATCTTAGGACAATCTTGAAGCTCAATCTTCAAACCCATGAGAAGAGAGAATGGGTTGAGGGTCTTCAGGTTTTCAATTTCAACAATGTCCCAAGAAGGGGACATAACAGACTTCAACCTGAAATTGTTTGGTCAAAGTTTGGTCAAAGGAGATATTCAAATCTACTTATCTACATTTTTATTCTCAGATTTGGGGTAAGAAATGAGATCTAGTGGATATCAGTGTTCATGAAACCCTTTTTATCTAAGCCATGGATAAAGAAGAGTGCCTAAAGCAGGAGGGCATTATGCTAGAGGAATAGAAAATTTCGATACATAATCCTTTTGATAAGCAGGAAAGGCGCAATAAGAGAATGATGATGTTCATAAAAAGGAAGCAAATGTAAATGATGATGATGGTGATGGTGATGAAGAAGAGGAAAAAAATAATGATGGCATTACGGAAGAAGAGGCAGATGAAGAAGAGGAATGTAATGGCGATGATGAAGAGCCTATGGATGATGTAAATGAGGAGGTAGAGTATCATGATGAAGACAAAAATGAACAATAAGAGTTCAAACAATATAGGGCAACAAAGGAAGCCAATATTTCAATTTCCTGAATGGATTCAGAGGAAGGTGGTCAGCGTGTCCATGAACCCTAACAACAATTATAACTTTATCAACGTGGATGTGGCTCAACATCTACAGGTTCAAGCAAGGAATATCAAGAACACCCAAGTGAATGATAGCAAATTCAATTTTTTGAGGGTTTGAAGCTCACTATGAGCAAATATGTTTTACATTCAATTTTGTATGCTTTGGATATTGTTCTGAAATATTCTTGGTTAGAGGCCTTGAGAACAATTAATATCAATGTGCAAAAGAAGTTCGTGAAGATTTGGTAGAAGAGAAAGAGGGTCACTTTGTAGGATATCACACTTAGCGAGGAACAAAGAAAGGTCAAGGTAGAGCATGGGGATTGTTGGTACCCAAATTGATTCTCCCTTAGAAGTTGAGCAGCATCACAGGTTTAACAAGAAGCTTAGAGACAAGTATAGCATGTAGTGTGTCGTTTTGTAGCCAGGGATGAAATGTAGCTTGCTCTTTGTCACTTAGATGTGGAGAAATGGGTAGCACCCTCAAGAGGATTTGACCTATCCTCACTACTTTATGGTTGTGCTTTTCAACCAAGGTGAGAGGACCCCTTTTGTAGCATGTTTATAGAGGAGATGGAGATGTCCTTCCTTGTGAAATATTAAGAAAACCTTGAAGAAAATATGATCAATGCAACAAAACCTAACTCTCACGAGTTGTCACTCTAGATAATGGAGATATTTTCTAGGCAAGGTTCAGGCCACTAAAGACAATGAAAACCTGATTGTTTCTGCATGTTTTGGTAGTAAACATTATGCATTTGTATACATACATGACAAACAGGGGTAGTATGGGTATGATTAATTGTTTTTAAGTGAATTTTTGGTGGGAGGTGAAGCAGGATAAAGTTGATAATACCAGATCTTTAGAGGGACTTCACAATAATGAGCAACTTCACAACAGAAAGCTTCAGAATAGTCAAGATGTTCCTTTAACCAGAAGGTGTGCTTCAATGGAGGCCCAAATTAGCATGTTTTCACATCATTTTTAAGACTCCAATACAAAGGCTCGAATTAGAACACGCAATTAAACACTATAGTTTCTGATTAACCACGCCTAAGGTACACCCAAAGACTTACAAACAATCTTTATCAACAAATGACAGTGAATTGATTTTAAATTTGTTTATCTCATCCAAGATAAAGGCTCTTCTTGAGATGAAACACCTACCTTCCATAAGCAAGAAGATGAAGAATGGAAGGAAGAACAAGGTCTAAATTCTTTGGTGTTTGGTGATAAGGTTTTGATATCTAATGCTTGTGTGGGACTTGGTACTTGTACAGAGGAATCAGATTTGATTGAAGGGGTTCCTTTGCAATTTTTTTATTACATGCATGGTGATGAAGTAATCATGGAGGAATATATGGATACTACATGGCACAAAGGTATGATGGGCAGCCCCAAGCCTTTTGTTTCAGTTTTGTTGCTTCCTTACATAAGGAAAAACCATGAGCTCAATAAATGGTACGATTTATATCCAACCTTCCAACCTAAAGCCGAGCTCTTGTATTTATATCAGAAGCGACCAAGACCAAGGAAAAAAGAAAAATCTGACGACAACCCAACCACCAGTCGTTAATGCTCCTGCCAATCTGTCCACAATTTGGAATTGTTTTATATATCCTCCATGCTTGCCTTGGTGTATTAGATGAGGAAGAATGGCAAATAATATCAAAAAACGGGTAGTGGAAGCAACTAGATCCACCTTAATGGCATGAAAGCCATTTTTTAGTTTTTTGCCCATCAAGGCCTGTTGAAAGTAATATTTTATGCTCTCATGGTGTAGTGGAGGTCAAGAGCTTTCCAATGGTGTCAAATTTGCAATATTTCGAGCTCTAAATCGAAAGATATGCCCCTTCGCAGCTTGTATCGAATCCGTACAAATGGGCAGGAAAACAATTTGAAAAATGGGTCCCCTTTTTTCTTTAAAACTTTTGAAAAGATGTAGAAATTTCACATTTTGCTCCGAACCTTCGCCCTTGAGAAATGAGCTTGACACGTGTCCTAAGGTGGGCCCCAAAGGAACCGCAGCCAAATTTTGCCATTTCACCTCTTTTTTGGAAAGGGAAAATTATCCAAGTTTCCCCCGCAACTCCGCCCTTCCACTTCTAGTCTCTGATGTGGGTCCCAACGGAACCACGCTTCCTTTTTTACCTTTAACTTCTTTCTCCACAAAAGGAAAATTTTCCAAATTTCCCCTGGGAGTCTGCACCTCCGTCATTGACCGAGGTAAAACTTTGACTATTCTTTGTTGGGTCTACGGGCCATTTTGATGTTTTAATCCTTTTGGTAGCAAGGGGCAAAAAATCCAAGTTGCCCCCGATGGTCCGCTTCCCTAGCCTTTGACTTTTCCAACTGCCACACGTCATAATGGCGCATCTTGGGATGGTCCCCAAAAGTTGAGATCTTGGATGAGCACGGGCTCACCACATGTCCTGGCCCGGCAAAATTTGTTTGAAGGCTTAAAACTTAGCAGAAGGCGCCATGTGTTAGGCTTGGAGGCAATATCCTTTGGCCGTTTGAAAAGTTCAAGCAAAAATGCACAGTGAGCGGAGCCCTCCAAGTGTCATCCTGGCGCTTTCTTTAAAATGAAATTCAAAGGCCAATATTCAAACATGCGCGATCCTTTCATGTATCCCAGGCCTCTCAAAACCTTTTGAAAAAAGACTAAGTATGGGAAACCCGGCGAAAGCCTCCATGTGTCCTCCCGGCGCAACTCCAAGGCCAAACCAAAAAACAAATCTTCAAATGAGCGTCGTTCCTCCACGTGGACTAGTTTTGGGTCAAGGCGATCCATAGAATTTTTAGAGTGCCCAGCTAAGCCGCGTCTAACCAAAAGAGGCCACGTTTCCTATTGATGCAAAGATGTAAAGTTAACTGGGAGAAAAAGCCCGCCAAACCGTAAAATGTGGAAAAACATCCATTTGAGCCCGGAGATGAAATTTTCTCTAGGGACGGAGAACTTAGAAATGTTAAAAGGTTCGAATACATTCCTCCGAGCTACATCCATTCATTTTTCCTCAAGTATTTAGAGCAAAACGACAAGGACAACAAATTTCGACTATGGAAAATGGAAAGAACGGGAAAGCCCGAGTTTTTTAAATGAATAGAGAACGGGGGACCCTAATCACAGACCCTTTTCAGATAAGTAGAAAAACAAGGAAATAACTATGGATCCACATGTGATCCTCGGCCCAGGAAGGAATGGTTATGGCAACAAAAAGATGGTAGAGACTTCTCAGGCAGAACACGGGGGGAAATTTTTGGCAGAGGCCGCAAATTGATAGATTTCAATGGCAAAATGGAGTGAGACTATTTTGAGCACCAACATCGGCTCCGACTCAGGGATGGTCACTCCCTACGAGTGCCACAAGAACAAAGTCGACCAAGTTCCAAAATTTCCATTGGGCAAAGGAGTCAGCTTGCAGAGCACAAAACCGGGACCATCCCCCCAAAACGAACGGAGAAACCAGCAAAAACATGCCACTGGGGGGCAGAATGAACAAGAACACGAAAGACAGAAAACAGACCAACAAACTATACACTGTACAGAGATGTTCACCTTGGTTCTGGGGAATCAATCCAAGAAATGCTTCAAATGCTTTCCATCAACAAGCAATTCGAGCAATTCTCCATCCAAATCCTTCAAGAAGAAGGTATGCTCACCGATCCGAATATCTATGGAGTAAGGGCCCATCCAGAGTGCATCAAATTTACCATGCTTGCCCTTATCTTCATGCCTGCTATCCCACAACAACACGAGATCTCCAACATTAAAAGCTCTTGGGGTGACCTTCTTGTGAAACAACTTCAACTTTTCTCTAAACTTTACATGCCTTTGGTGGGATGCCCTCCTTTCTTCATCAAGTTCAACAATCTGGTTAATGCGGGCATCATATGGACTTACTTCTTGGTCTTCCAATTGTTGAATGAATTGATATGAGGATACTTGCATATGCAAAGGCAACAGGGCCTGAGCTCCATATATCAACTCAAATGGACTCTTTCCAGTGGCTCTTTTAACAATAATTCGGTCAGCCCAGACAGCAAACTTCAACTGCTCACCCCATTTTCTCTTGTTCAGCTCCAAGGTTCTTCTGATAATCTTCAGCAAATTTTTATTACTGGACTCAACTTGTCCATTTCCTTGAGGATTGTAATTAGATGCATATGTCAAGTTGATCTCGTACTCTTTGCACATTGCCACCAAAGGTTTAGCTCTAAAGTTCATGGCATTGTTAGCAACAATTTTAACTGGCACCCCAAACCTGCAGATGATATGGTTCAACATAAAATCCATGGCAATTTGGTGTGTTGCTCTTTTGGTGGGGATTGCCTCCACCCACTTGGTGAAGTAATCAGTGGCTACAAGAATCCACTTATGGCTAGCACTTGAAAGGTCTGAAATCTCACCAATGAAATCCATTCCCCATTGCTTGAATGGAGCTTCAATTGATACAAGCTGCAAAGGAAGGGAGCCTGAAGCTTTCAGTCTTTCAGAGAAGCACTGACAACTCTCACATCTAACCAAAAGAGTTGCATCCTTGAAGAGAGTTGGCCACCAATAACCAACCCTTAGGATCTTGTGTGTTGTGACCCTTCTAGCAAAATGCCCCCCACAAACTCCTCCATGGAGATCAACAATTATCTTGGGGGCCTCATCTTTAGTAATGCACCATAAGAAGACTCCCTCAAGGTTCTTCCAAGCTAACCCATAATCAGTAATGACATATTTTTGGGAAGCCAACTTAAGGGCCCTTTTTTGGTTCTTACTCAAATACTCAGGGCAGTATAAATGTCTGAGATAAAAAATCACATCCTTGTACCACTCAGAACTCATTAGTTTCTCAAAGACATCTACCCTTCTCCTACTTCATTCAAGTTGCTCTCAGTTTGCAAGTTGCTCTCAGCCATAAGCTTAGCAAGCCCAAACCTCTCACCAACTTCATGGTTTGGATATCCATGTCATATTCTTGCAACTTGTTCACCCATCTGCATCTTTTGCTTGAGAAGTCCATCTCTGATAAGATGTCTTTCACCATGGTGTGGGGAACATAAGCAACAATCTTAGAACTCAAAATGTAACGCCTGAAAATCTTTGTTACTTTTACCAAGGCAAATGCTTGTTTCTCCATAACAGTGTATTTCACCTCAGCCCCCTGCAATGCCTTACTGAAAAAGGCAATTGGCCTCTCAGCCCCTTCATCATCTTTTTGCAACAGGACAGATGCAATAGTGTTCTTTGAAGCAAAAGAAAATAGTTGAAAGGGCTTCTTATAATCTGGAGCTACTAGAACAGGCGCATGCTTTAATGCCTCTTTAATCCCATTGAAAACTTGAATGGCATCCTCCTCCCACTTGATGACCTGGTTCTTCTTTAACATGGAAGTGATTGGAATGGTCAACTCAGCAAAGTTTGATATAAATCTTCTGATGAAGTTTATCTGCCCAAAGAAGGATTGAATTCCTTTCTTGGTTCTTGGGATTGGAACCTTGTTGAAGGCCTCTACCCTTTCTGGATCAATCATCACCCCCTCTTGTGACACAATGTGACCAAACAACTTTTCCTTCTGCACTCCAAAATGGCACTTCTTTGGATTAAGTGAAATGCCATATTCTCTGCATCTTATCAACATCTTTTCCAAGTGTAGCAAGTGATCACTTCTCTTTCTGGAGAACACAGTTACATCATCTTGGTAGACAACAATAAAATCATTGATGTAACCAACAAAAACAACATCCATTGCTCTTTGAAAGGTTGCTCCAGCATTCATCAGACCAAAGGGCATCCTGACATATACATAAGTCCCCCAAGGAGTGGTAAAGGTTGTTTTAATTCTCTCTGATTGCTTTACCACAACTTGGTTATAACCAAAAAAGCCATCTAGGGTAGAAAGTAGCTCAGAACCAGTCACTAGCTGCAGCATATTCTCCATGTTTGGTAAAGGATAACTATCCTTCATTGATGCTTTGTTCAGATTTTTGAAATCCACACACACCCTGATGTCACCATTCTTCTTTCTGATTGGTACTAGGTTTGCAACCCAGGAGGAATACCTTGTGGGCTGAATAATCCCTCCATCCCTCAGTTTCTTAAGTTCTTCTTGCATTTTAAGAGACATGAGTGGATTGATTGGCCTTTGTTTCTGCCTGAATGGTTTTGCATTAGATTTCAAAGGAATCTCATGTTGAAACAGATCTTCTCTGTATGCCTTTAGTTCAGAATAAGTCCAAGCCATGTAATCTTGATATTTTTTTAGCAATTGGACATAAGATTGTTTTTCCTCCTTGCTGAGATTGCTTCCCAACCAAATATTCCTTGGTTTTTCCTTTGTGCCAAGGTTATGCTCCTCAATATCCCTTGAGGCTGCCATGCATCTGTTAATAATGTGATCAACATTATCAAAGTTGGATTCAAGAGCAGCCAGCCCTCTAGGAATGGTATTAGTCTTTAGCTGGATGATGCCTTCGCCAAACAAGGTATGTTACGCACACCATTGGCTCCCAATCAATATTTTGATCAGCAAACTCCCCTTTGTTATGCAGAAATCTTCTAACCTGAGCATCATCGTCAAAAACTTGTCAATGTTTAATGTTGTCAGGTACAGATGGCCTTGTTAACACCTCAACATCATACTCACAATATGGGGACACTGCATAATTATCAAACCAAAATCCTAATACTGCAAGTTTGTCTGCCACATCATTGAACTTCCTATCATGATGCACAATGTTGAATGAAACAAATATCTCAATGAAATCCCAAACTGCATGCTTGTATTGTTTCATTCGCTGATTTTTTGTGGCATACAGTTTTCTGACTTCCTTTACAGTTAATTCCAAATCTCCCTTGACAATGATGTCTTTAACACCATATTTCCAAGCAATCCTCAGACCTAACAACAGGGCCTCATACTTAGCAATGTTATTAGTGCAGTCAAAGTTGAGTTTGAAGGAAAAGACAAACTCTTCCTGGCCTGGAGAGATCATAACAACACCAGCACCATTTCCAAACTTGGAGCAAGCTCCATCAAAAAATAAAGTCTACGGAGAGCCTGCCTGTTCAAGACACTTGCATTCTTCAATCTTATGTTCTTTTCCATCAGCGAATCCTACAAAGTTATCAGCATCAACACTTGTGTACAAAACTTCATAAGATGCATTGTTGGGATCTTCAATAAGGTGTAACATCTTCTTTTCCCCATACAACTTGACAAGGTTGCCCTCAATTGAGATGGTGGCATAGGACATATCCATTTGAACACTCCCACCAACACTTGCAGCCCATTTTCTAGATAACATACCCCACTAGGCTGGACAATCAACAATAACTACATCAAGCTTCAAGTTTCTGCCCGGATAGGCTGCAAGTTGTACCATCAAACCTTTCACACATCCTACCACTGGCACCTCTCTGGAACCCATGGCAGTGCACTTCCCATATGTTGTTGTTATCTTGATGTTCAGTTCATTCATAACTTCCAAAGGCATAACATTGGATGATGCCCTCAAATCAAACATACAGTTGTGCAACAGTCTATCCTTAATGATCACAGTGGTGAAGAATGGATCCACATTTAGCTGGGAATCTACCAAGGATGTCCCCAAATAAACCTCAGGGGGTTCATCTAGCTCTTCTAATGTTGGTGGTGCTTCTAATTCTTTGTAATGTCCACATTTCTGAAGACCCTTAGCCTATATGTCCCCGTGGGCTTCGAGATGTGCAAGGGGAACGTTTTTATTAAATAATTAAATATTATTGCCTAGAGCAATAATTATTTAATTATGAAGATTATTTAATTTAATTCCCAAAATATAAAATTAAATGGGGAATTAATTAAATAAATATTTTAGGTGGCTTTTATTGATAAAATCACCCTGTGAAAAGGGGACACCACACCTAGGGAAAACAAACTGCTTTTATTTAATATTTTCCCTCTCCTAGGGTTTTCGAATTTTGTGTCTCCTTGCTTATAAAAGGAGTGCTAGGGTCATTATTATTATTATGTTATGATGAAATTATTTTGATACTCCATGCTTGGAGTTGGGATGCATGCCCATTGATGTTCTCTCTCTTGCGTGGGAGGTTGTATGGAGCTGGTTTTGTCATTCAACTGAAGTATTTATTTGTGAGATTCATGTCTTTGGCTTTACCAAATTGTTAGATGAAGTTTATTATTGAAATCTGCATATTTCATTGTAGCGATTCATTGTAGCGTCACTGTAGCAGCTGGTTTGTGAGTGTTTTTGCAAATCAACTTGGGTGTTTGATACCTCCAAACCCTAGGCGACTTCTTCTTATGGTGTTTTGTGAACTGTTTTTTGAAGAATATTTGGTGTTCTATGATCAATCTACCCTAGCTGAAACAAACCGATTTGGTATTGAAATTATTTGTTTGGAATATTGTTGGCTTTGATGGATCTAGGGTTAGCGACTCCACTCTTGCATTAATGAAGTCTGTAGCAACTTGTTTTGATGCAATGTTTTATTGAATATCCCCTTTCAAACATCAGCGAGGGTATGCTTATTCTGGCGACTGGTTTTGTGGCTGATTCTGTACGCAAAACAAATATATTGACCACGAATTTCCCTCATCTCTGTTGGCTGGTTAATTCTGTACTCAGAGACCTGATTTAATGCATGATTTATGATGTTTGAGTCTCTTCATGACAGCGAATCATAGATCAAATGCATGTCTTCCTGTGACTGAAATATTCCAGTATTGGCGACTTTGTTTGAAGCTCATATTTGCGTGAAGAATGTATATTTTGGGGCAGCGAATCTTATTCGTCTGATTGTCCTCGTGGCTGGTCTCTACCATGCATGGCGAACTGTATTTTGCATGTTATTAAGGTGTTCTGAAGGTCTTTGTAACAGCGAACTATATGAGGAAGATAATCTGAGTTGTATGCATGTTTTAACCTTCTTTTTGACAGTGCCTTGTAGTGGATTATATATACCAACTGATGGCAGATTTATGCTATGTATAGAGATCTGTTTTTACCCTGATTTTGGGAGCAATCCCTAGCTGATTGCATGACTGAAACATTCTCACATTGGCAGTGATAGTTGTATGTTCCGGTGTATTCGAAGGGTTGATTTTAGAGTATGTTTGCATGAACTCATTGATCAAAGGAATCTGATTTCTGAGGAGTATAGTTTCAGCTGTGAGTGAATAACTCGTTAGAAGCCATTAAACCCCTTATAGTTGGGTTTATTGAGTCATCTAGGTGTTTGGTTCACATAGTTTTCTATTGAAGAGTGGTTGATTTGCATATTTTTCTATTGATCCTGGAAGTGAGATATTATAGTGGTATCAGAGCTACCATCCTCTATTCGTGTGGGTCACTTTGTGTGTGCAGGGCTTGTGATTCTAAGTGCAGAAATTAGAGATCATGGAGTTGATGAGTGATGGTGAATGGAAGGAACAGATCAAGCATAATCTTGACTCCTATTGCCAAGAGTACTTTACACTAAGTCAAGAGACCCAAGCCCTCTTGACCCACCAAGAGTTTTGTAACCTGAAGAGGAAAATAAGTGGATCAAAGGAACGAAAGACTTCGGTTGATGCATACTTAGATAAGCTCATCAAAGAAGTCAAGGGCCATATAGAAACACCTACCTTCCATAAGCAAGAAGATGAAGAATGGAAGGAAGAACAAGGTATAAATTCTTTGGTGTTTGGTGATAAGGTTTTGATATCTAATGTTTGTGTGGGACTTGGTACTTGTACAGAGGAATCAGATTTGATTGAAGGGGTTCCTTTGCAATTTTTTGATTACATGCATGGTGATGAAGTAATCATGGAGGAATATAAGAATACTACATGGCACAAATGTATGATGGGCAGCCCCAAGCCTTTTGTTTTAGTTTTGTTGCTTCCTTACATAAGGAAAAACCATGAGCTCAATAAATGGTACGATTTTCATTGCATTTATGATCTTCCCTTTTCTTATGTGAATGGAGTTGAAACAAGAGGGTATTATCATGCACATATTACCTCATAGTATGTAGATGTAAGCCACCACTTCAAGTTATTTGTTTTGATTCTTCAATGTGGTTGCAAGGTGATCAAGTTGAATGTTCTATTGTTCTTATGTCATGGGGAGAAAATGGTTTCTAATTTTAAGGTGATTTTTGATGATCCTAGTCACATGTCAAGTACGAATGAGTTTGATGAGCAGGTTAGGAAGGTGGGCAACACCTTTATTTCATTTTTAAAGGCTCCCCAATTCCATGCATCAAAGGAAGAGAGTGCTCAAGAAATTCTGAGTTTTGAAAAGAGTGAGGACAGCCTAAGGTATGGTTTATTTTTCCACTTCATGATGGATCTTAACATGTGGTATCATGGGCAGCTTGTTAAAGGAAGCAATTTGTTTGATTGGGTAAATCTTCCCAACAAAGATTTTTTGTTTTGGCATGATTATCAAAAGTGTTGTGCTAACTTGAGAAAAGAAATGAAGGATGCCTCATGGGATCTTGTGAGTATGTGTGGGAAGGAGAAGGAACTGAAGGCCTCTCATGAAAGAAAATGTTGTAATGACAATATTGTTGCTATGGACAAGGAAGCAGCCCCTAAGAGTAAGCTACCTAGTTTCACCATCATTCAATTCAGTTTAACCACCATTCTTCATAAAGGAGAAAACGGTCCAGTCATTGCAAGATACAGTGTTGGCCTTGCCTTCTATTGGACCATGTCAACGTACTATTAATAGTAAGCACATCCACCAGATTATGATTCTGAAGGAACTGAGACATGACATCCGAGATGGCATCTAAGTGGAGATGACCCCCTTGCTTCTCTTGAAGATTCAAAATAGTGTTGAAATCTCCTCCTAAAATAACTGGCATCCAAGTAGAAAACTGGATAATGTCTGCCATATTTTTCCATAATTTTTTTTCTCTTCCAGAACAAGAGGAACATACATATTAAACAATAAAAACTCTTGATCTTCTAATTTAGAGTAAACATGCAAACATAGTGCTCCTTTAATCGCAAAGAAATTCAGAACAGTCAACATTCTGGTATCCCAAAGTGAGACAATACCACTTGAAGCCCGTTGAGAGCCTAGTGATATGTGTTATCCTTTAGGCCAAATGTTGACAACTATAGCTTTCGTAAGGTCAATGGAAACTTTAGTCTCTTGGATACAAACCAATGATGGATGAACATTATTAATCATTCTTCTAAGTTCTAGAATTTTTGAGGGGGAGCCCTTCATCCCTCTTATGTTCCATGTGATCACTTTCATTGGGAAGTATATGGGACGAATTGGGATAAATCCCTAGCTATTCCAGACTTAGACATTTTTTGACCCTCTTGTTGAAGTTTGGTGTGATTCGACTATCTACCAACCTTCAGATTAGTATCCATTTTAAAAAGAAAAATCTTTTCTTGATCCACTCCTAAGTCCAGTTCAAGTTGTTGATTCACATTGGAGTTTCTAACAATAAGAGCTTTGTCTAGTCCTTCCGTCTCCGTTATTTGTTGATTATGGTCAAAAAATTGGTCCTAGTACTTATTCTTACATTGATAGCTTCTTAGCATATTCCTAGTTGTGTTGGAACAACTACAAGATCTCAACATCATTCACCGACATTCGGGGTATTCTATAGACCTTTTCAAAAAGGAATGTTGTCTAAAAGCCGAACTACAAGAATGGGAAACTCGGGAGGAGATCATGTGGAAGCAAAAATCCAAGATCCAGTGGCTGAAGGAAGGGGAGAAAAACTCAGCTTTTTCCCATAAACTTGTACAAGCCAGAAGATCCCAAAATCATATTTGCTCCCTAATCAAAGAGGATGGTACTAGAGTGTACTCCAGTCAGGAGATGATGCAGGTAGCTCAGTAGTACTTTCAGCAGTTGTTCTCTTCTCAACCCCTAGACTTTAACTCACAACAAATTTTGAATATCCTTCCCACTTGTATCTCTCAACAAGAAAATGAAAGGTTAATGCAGCCCATTACGGAAGAACTCCATAGTATTGTCTTTAAAATGCAAAAAGGAAAAACACCTGGCCCCGATGGATTTCCGATTGAGTTCTTCCAAACATTTTGGGGGATTATCAAAAGGGGTCTTTTACAAGTGACTGAGGAGGTAAGAAATGCTAAACCTTTACTCAAGCAAATAAATGAACATTTGTTCATTGCTCTTATCCCAAAAAGGAATGACGTAGAGGATATTTCGGGTTACCGTCCTATAGCCTTATGTAATCATCTGTACAAAATAATCACTAAGACAGACTATGGCAAAACGACTAAAACCCCTATTGCACAAGATTATCTCTCCTGAACAAGGGGTTTTGTGCCATGTCGTCATATTCACGATAAAATTGTTTTAGCCTAGGAAAGCCTTCACTCTATGGACATACAAAAAAATTTGGCTATGTTTATTAGACTGGATTTATCTAAAGCATATGACAGGGTTGATTGGGCTTTCACGTGCAATTTTTTGGCCCAATTTGGATTTTCTACAAAATGAATTCTATGGATATGTGTTTAGATCTCCTCTGTCTCCTTTGCGGTATTACTTAATGGCTCTCCTTAGGATTTTTTTGGTGCCTCTAGAGGTATAAGGCAAGGAGATCCTTTAGCACCTTTCTTATTTATCATTTTTCGCGGAAGGATTCAGACGACTTGCAAAGAATTCCTGTCAGGAAAATAAAATTCATGGTATTCTGTTGGCTAAAACTATTCTACCTATTTCTCATCTCTAGTTTGTTAATGATTCTACGATGCTTGGGAAAGCTACTTCTATGGAAGCGAAACAACTCCGTAAAGTTCTACATACCTTTTCACAAGCCATTGGTCAACTGATTAACAAAGGAAAATCCAACATCTTTTTCTTTCATTGCTCTAGACAACAAGAGGATCAAATTTTAAATATTCTTCAATTCAAGAAAGGGGAGCTTCCTTTACGATACTTGGGTGTCCCTTTAGCAGTCCACAAGTTAAAAGACTGGCATTGGTTAATCCATAGGTATGAGTTAAAACTTCAAAAGTGGACTAACAAATGGATTTCTTCAGGAGGCAGGATGATATTGGTCAAATCGGTTCTCCAAGCTATGCCCATCTACATTGCATCTGTGGTAAATATTCCTGGAAAGACATTGAAATAAGTGGACTTTATCTACCAAAAATTCTTATGGAGTGGAATCTAGAATAAAAGGAAATGGTCCTTAGTCAAATGGACAACTCTTTGTTGGCCAAAAAAGGGAGGTTTGGTATTCAAATCATTGTCTAGCCAGACGCAAGCCTTAGCTGCAAAATTGTACTAAAGGATGCTGGTACACCTCGATGACCTTTGGGCTTTGGCTCTGAGAGCTAAATATGTTGGTGGGGACCCCTCGGAAGAAATTGTGTGTTCTTCCCTTCCTACAAAGGGCTCACCTATCTTACAGGTTCTTAAAATAGGCCAGGACATAATTAAAAAGTAGTTGTTTTGGGTAGTCAATAATGTACAGTCTGCCAATTTTTGGACTGACTCATGGGATGGAGAACCCCCTCTTATTTTACAATATCCTCAACTCATTCCTATAATGAAGCAAATGCATGATATTGGATGGAGGAAAGTTTCCCAATATAGACGATGGTCACCCAATCGTTGGGAAAGTGAAAAAGAATGCATTCCACTCTCTGAATGACCACTTGTAATTTAGCATGAACAACAACTTTTGTTGCAAAGTCTTTTTAGCAATCGTCCTCCTTCCTCATCTCCATTTCCTGATAAATTGGGATGGGGACCTAATCCATCGGGCTATTATATTGTATCTACAAGTTATGTGTCCTTGGTGACTGACAATCCTCACCCTCTAAAGTTCCTCTACCTATGGCATTTGGGGATGTGGCCTAAAGTGAGTTTTTTCTTGTGGCTTCTTATTCACAGGCGGGTTTTAACAGGGGATCAACTTATTAAGAAAGGATTTTATGGACCTTTTAGATGTGTTATGTGCTTGCCAGATGAGGAATCTTTTACTCTCCTATTTTTCCTATGCCCTTGGGTTGTTCATATTTGGCGGCAATTTGCGACTCTTTTCAAGCCGAGGTGGCATAACTTTGATTCTTTGGAACAAATTACCAAAGAGTGGCAAAGGATGCTTCCTAGAGGGCAAAGGCTTTTTCTGGTACTGTGGAGTGGGATTTCTCTTCTTCTTTGGAATACCTAGAAAGAAAGAAATAACCAACTTTTTCAGCAAAGTAGAGAAGATGGCTCCTATATCTGGGAAAAAACAAAAATAAATATAGTTGAAACTCTCAAACATAAGATCCCTTTACCTAACACTTTATCTCCGGAATGGGAATATATTTGTAATCAGTTTTCTTTGGATCCAAGAGAAGGTACTTTACCCCGGTTTCATGTTAGAAAGGAAAGAAAGAGGGATAGTCAAGTGAAGGCCCCTCCCTTGGGATATGGACAGTTGAACACGGACGGCGCTTCCAAAGGTAATCCAGGCAATGTTGCTATGGGAGGCATTGGTAGAAACCATGAGGGTGATGTGCAGTTCTTTTTTGTTGTTAATCTGGGTGTTACTACCAATAATGTAGCTAAGATGAAAGCTATCTATAAAAGGTATGCAAGAGGCGACAAAGTGTGGTTGGCTGAAAATTCAAGTTAGATTTGACTCCCAATTGGCCATCAAGATAGTATCTTGTAGCAGAGCTACTCTTCCACCAAATTGGCGAATTTCCAAATAAGTCTAAAAGATTAAAAAATTACAGGAAAATTGTATGGAGGTGTTATTTGTTCATATTCCCCGGGATAGAAATAAGATTGCAAATGCTTTGGCTAATTTGGCTCTTGATAATCACGATCTCCTGTGCTACAGCTCACCTCCTTTATGGTGATCTAACCAACTACAAGATGATATCAGATACATTTTCAACCTGAAAATCTCTCTATGATGAGTGCAAATACCTTTTTGTTGTATAATGCTACGGCTTGGACCAATAGTTTTCAAGCTTGGCATACCCGTATATGTAAATTTGGATTTCATCTAATATAAAATCTTTGTTTTTTAAAAAAAAGTTCTAGATCAGAGTAGTAGAGTCCTAGGATATCCCTAAACACTCAATAAAAAATTGTATAGTAACCTTACTATAACCAAACTAGTATGATGTAACAGACTTACATGGTTATGGTTTCAAGATCCAAAACCTCCATTAAGCCTTCATGATGTAAATGGAAGTGGAGGACTTAACTCATTGTTTACCAGTCCCCCCTTTGGAAGAGGATGTTATAGGATCGGAACATTAGAATAGCGATGAAAAATATCTTAGACATTGAAATGTAATACCCGTAAATTCATGCTCCTCTTTATTAAGGAGTTGCAACCAATGTAACACATTAGAAGTACACAGATCAGAATTACAGATGAGTTTTTAAACCAGATACTGATCGAGGCAAGATTTCAAATAGGCATGATTTCGCATCGCTTATAATAGTTTGTGAATCCTCAAGGACATCAGTCAAGCCAAGTGTGATTCAAAGCTAAAACATCTTATTTAGATCTGATCCAATGTATTCCTTATTAAGCAAGGAAAAGATCATGGTATAAGCTTAAATCAATCTTCTCCAACCTTGTTTTATAGAAATTGGACCCCGTAGGTTAATGAAGGGAAAAATACAATTTTTAGCTTCATACTATTATTAAGAATGGATGTCTGCTTCTATAACCGATTTCAAATCAAAGTATCAAGTTCAGTGGAGCAAGGCTAGCTTTATCTCAAAGTCAGCTGGTGTAAGACTATCAAATAAATGAACAAAACACCCAAACTGAGATCAAATGTCTGTCATGAGGTTTTTATCACTTTTCGGAATTTTTGCTGACTATAGATAAAAAAATGTAATTCAAAAGCATAGACTTAGCAATATAAAATCAGTCATTCATGTCTTTAAAAAATAATCACTAATATTTGCTTAAGGTTGCTAGGTCTTTTCTGGGTTGTACAAGCACGGGTTCTACGTGTTTATAAAAGTGATCCTTATGCTATAATCCAATCAAATCTCAAGTCTTTCTAAAGAGTTCTAAATGAGAGAAACTTTTAAATAAATAAAAAAGAGTTCAACCATATTTGCAGTCTAAAATCTAAATTGCAGGTGTACCCGTGTCAAGAAAAGCATCCAAACCATCACACCCCTCATGGTCAACATTTATTCCCTTCGTTTTTACTTGTCATGCCTGCTCCTAAATTAAAGTCAGGTTTCTCACAAGATTTTTCTTGCTGACCAAGCATGTTTATGGTATCGGTTTGGGCACAGATTGGTCTATAATAAAATCATATTGAACAACAATGCACACTTCCAATTCTTTAATTATTTTCATATCAAGGAGGTTCATATCCCATCTGGTAGGGGGCACCACATACAAGCAATCTGATTTCACAAGCATTCCTACATGCCCAAACATCAAGCATTACAGTCATTATGCTAGATTTGATAGTTTCCTATCAGGGTAAAATCAAGAACCTGAATTGTACAATAGGAAAATGAGCATTAACCTCATCAACTACAGAAGAAGAGTTATAGTTAGCCCGATTAACCGTACAAGTAGGCGAGGTAATAAGCAAATGCATATATATTATCCAATTAGTTGCTCCCCTTTCTCTATCACAAATAAACATAAAAGTAATGCAAGAAAGTTGAAACGACTCAACATTATTTCTTTTTCAACTGATATACATTAAAACCCATTGCAGATTTCTTTACAACTCAAAATAAGGCTTTTTACTATGATCTCATTACAAGGATTAAGAACATAATGCATGACATCTTGAATACGTATCTTTTAATCAGGATTCATAATAAAAATGAAACATTTCTTTTCTTTTGGAGATGCATACAAAATAAGCACAATCAACTGAAAATTAATCCAAAAGCTTGGCAAAAATCAGAACTGAATACTTCATTTTTCCTGCATACAAACAAGTTAGCAACAGGATCAGTATTAAGCTGGCATGCCCTGCCATAAACCATTAGATCATACAATGTCATATAAAAACATCTTAGGCATCTAATTCTAGACTAGATTTGATCAATCCTGTTATTCTTATAAAAGATCACTCTTTATATTCATCATAATCAGGTTCCAAAAGAGGATTAAGAATCCATTTTCCATAATAAACGGAGAAACAATACCTTATTCAAAAAAAGAGTTCACTGAAAATTCATCCTTTTCATAAAAATCACATAGACCTTGTTGAAAAGGCTCAAGCATTTCAAACAGCAAGAAGGCACTCAAGAAATCTGCATCTAACATGTGCCTAAGGGCATATGCCCATACATTTGTGCATGCAGACCACTAAACATTATTATCGAAAACAGCAGACCAAAGATCAAGTATTTTATCGAATAAATTCACCTATTAGATTTCCAGGAAAATAAAACACAAGAAATTAAATCATGAAAACCATATATCTAAGATTTAGGAGGAGACATGCCTGTGAATCACGGTCATGCCCTAATATGCTCATGTAGTCCTCCACCATCTACTCTCCATTCTCCTCACCATTGTTTGTCCCTAGCCTTATGGCTTCATCCATTTGTATAATTTTCCACCTGTGGTTTGGTGCATGAAATGGCACTTCTTAAAAGGTTTCTTGCACTGAAGTGCCACCATGCCAGATCCACAAGGTTAGGGCCTTCTCATCTGCGAATTTCTTCCATGCATCCACCACATAGTAGTGCATATCAAAGCTTCCCCAGCAGAACTAGGGTTTGATTAACTAACACTCATAAGAGCAACAAAATGCAAAGTGTAAACTTTCAAAGCAATAAATCCAGACTCCAAAATACTTCTTCGCTGTTTTATACTTCTTATCAGATCCATGACCCCAACAGTTTGCCATAGTCATTATTTCTTGTTGTATAACTCATGTAATTAAATCACATGTCTATCAAAATATAAAATCGGGAAGTATATACATAAAATAAACATTTAAGTATAATTTTACATTTACATATGGGCATTGACTTACTTATACGTTAAATTATATTTTATGTATATACTATCACAATGTTTGAGAGTGGTTTCGGGATTCTAGGAGTTATAATGCAAATTCTAAGTTTTAGAGGGCCCTTACAGATTTCAGACTTAGCCATTTTTCAAGCTTACCCTTTCATGGCTAAAGTTTCCATTTGGGTCCCTCAATCAATACCAATACTCATAATAACCATCTAAACAGGAACCTTTTAATGATCAAAATGATAATCTATGAGATTCAAGATCTCTACCATAACTACAATGTCTATACAATCCAAAACAAATAGTTCATACTTGCATTAGCCCCCAAGGGATCAAACAACAATAACTAAAGACGTGAACACATTCAAAATTCAAAAAGTCCATATTCATTCAAATATCAACGTCCATCATACTTCAACAACAATATATAAGGCCGTATGCCAAATACAAGCAACACGAGTTGCTTAAATCAGGTCATATTACCTGCAGTAATTAATCAATACTAAGGCTCCCACTATGATACTTAAGATAGGGTCAATGTCACCTTCAAGGTTAGAATCATCATACCACAAGACTAGTGTTGCTTGTTGACAGTCAAAATGCACACAGTGAAACAAAGTAAAGAGATCATTTCTACAATTACACAACTCAAGTTTTATATAACAAGGTAGGAAATAAGGTTTCTATTTCTTAGAGAGACAGAGACTGAATACAAAATGCAGGATCCAAGTCTCTAAGGGTCTATGGATGAGTAGATGCCAAGCCCAAAACTGCTTCCAAGTTAAAAAGGTATTATGTCAATATTTCTTCAGCAGAGCTTACAAGTCAAATACAAGACCAGGATTTAAAAACATTACATACATCACATGTCAACATGAGAAAACAATACTGCAGACCCTTTAGTAGTGGATTGAAACAGAATATAGCAATCTGTACAACTTGTGTAATTTATTTCCTATTTAAAAGATGTAAATATAATTTTCATGGAGATCACTCTCATTTAAAGAATGCTTTAGATTGACTTCCCTTACCACATTGTGTATAAAATGGATATTTTTAGAAAAGGATGTTGACTCTTTGCAAGTTGCTGCAAAGCAGATATGCTTGCTCTCCTCATCTTAGTCAGGAAGGGGTCTTTCAAACATCACTCCCTACATACTATTTATGTTCTGATTAAATAATATAAGTTGAATGGTTTTTAAATACACATGTTTTAGAAGCTGATTGTTTTATTCTCAATCAGATAATATCACGTCCAATCTAGTTGGTAATCAAGTCCTTATTTCAAACACGAAGTCTTGGGGTGGCTAGTGATTCCCAAGGCTTGGAGGTCAAATCAAGACTCAACAATGCTGGTATTTCAGCTTTTTTATGCGCTCTATGTAGGAGATATGAATTAGTTATATATGCTATCTTGGAAATGTGCATCTGCTAAGACCTTTTGGGCATATAAGCAAGCCAAATTCAACTGGTTGTTTACTGCCTCTGTCTTTCTTGGTGAGGTCCTCTTTTAGGGGATACTTGAATGAACGGAGATAGTTTCAAAGAGATGGCATGTATTTCAGTTGCCTACAAGAGTCAA
Source organism: Taxus chinensis (assembly GCA_019776745.2). Lineage (NCBI taxonomy): Eukaryota > Viridiplantae > Streptophyta > Pinopsida > Cupressales > Taxaceae > Taxus > Taxus chinensis. The sequence continues at coordinate 46,770,385 of CM034156.1, forward strand.
AATTGCTTATTTTCATGAAGGTGTGGATCCTTTATCACTTGAGGCAGATGCACAGATTTGAGCTTTTTAAGCTTTATAGGGCTAGATCTTCCAACCAGTCTTGTTGCTCAGCTAATGTGACTTCATTGTTCTTTTCTGTAATACAAATTGGTTTTCTGCAAAGAAAATAATTTGTAACCAATGCCTAATAATAATAAAGGATCGATTCACTCGGTATCTCCTACTCTGCAAAATTATTCTTGAAGTGAATAGAAACTTGAATGATATAATCAATTGCTCAATTTCTTATAGCAATAATTTGATATTAAACACAAGTTTTTACATTGAGAAATAGAACGAACCATAGAATGGCCCCTTCTGTCCCCAGTTATTGAAGTCTTTAGGATCTCTATTTTACAGAAATGATGGGATTTGAGGTACAGCTAAAACTTGATTAGTTCTATCAATTTACACACAGAAATTGATTCTATATTTATGTAATCTTGAGAAAGATGCCATGTCATACTAAAGTGCATATTCTCCATGTTTTATGGTCCTTTTCATAAATTTGAAAGTTCACACTCACGTCAAATCATTTGCAGTATGCTTCCTACTAACTATAATGGTTAACATAATTAAACCAAATGCAGGCTCTTTGTTCAATAAGTGTTAACTGTAAGTTCAAAAATATTTTAGTACATAAAATTTCTACTAGCAGAAATTTAAAATCTAATTATATGTATTTCCAAATACACACCTTGTCAGCAATTTTTTGAATAAGGTCATCATAAATAGGAGTTGACCGTCCAGTTCCAAAAGCTGTAAATGTATATGAAACATTGTAAGGAAGATATGAAAGAGCAGTAGTAAACACGTCTATACAGAAACCAGAAGCTACTGTTTTATTATGTCCATCCACTCTCGTCCTCACAAATATCTTAAGCCCGGCTTTATTTGGAACAATGATGCGAAGAGGCCTTCTAATTGTTGTGCCAACCCAATCACAAGGAACTTTATTACTCCCTCCAGGCCAAGTTACAAGACTAAGCTCTTTGACTCTTTTGGTAGCATTAAATGCACCCTTGGAAATAGCAACTGGAGGATGAATGGTCAAGCATCCAGTGTCTGTAGTCCAGTAACCCACAGCTTTCACACCTGTCCCAACTTTGTTAACAATCTCAAAGACAGAGTGCAATCGGTCACCTTTGGCATCAAATCCAATAGGGCCTGTTATACCAGAAAATCTGGTTTCAAGAATTTGATGAAGCAGCGTAGGTCCATCAGTAGATTTTCTTACTTTTGCTAGATTAAAAGGTCCGCTGGAATTGTCTATACCACCAGAGAAATCATGTTTCTTCTGATTCAATAATCTATCTAGAGCTTTAGCAACCACCCAAAGTGCATCATATGCATAGAAAGCCCCAACACTAACAAACCGATCTCCACCATGGGGCCCTCCCAGTCTTTTTTTCAATTCAGAGTGGAGATATTTTAACTTAAAAGATGGAGGAATATACATTCTAGTACCTATAATACCCTCCAGCGCTGTTAATGACGCAACCCCAAGAGGTATCGTGTTTAGTATGTTAACAATTCCATCTGAGACAATCCAAACATAACTGCTGTTGAACATTCTTAACCGAATAGCAACAGAGAGCAAAGTTTGGGCCAAATCAGGTTGCATGTGCACTAAAAACACCCTTGATTTGATTTTATCAAGATTTAGTAGGACTTTATGAATTCCAACCTTCCCCATATTAGGATCTAGAGCAACATTATATGCCATTCTAGAGCCAATCTTCTCGAGAGAATTTCTCAAGGCATAAATAGCATTCCTTCCAAAATCATCATCTGTGAATAATGCCACAACTTCCTTCCATCCATAATAATCAATGATGCCAGCAATTGCAGCCATCTGCATTGTGTCACTAGGAACAACCCGGGTAAAATAGGGGTACTGTAACTGTGATAATGCTGGATCTGTAGCCAAGAATGAAACCAAAGGAATGTGATTTTCTGCTGCCATGGCAGCTGCAAAATACGACTCATCTGATGTTTGCGGGCCTAATATTGCAACCACTCCATCATCCATCAATTGCATTGCTGCATGGAACAACATACCAAAACATTATTATATATGTATCTTTGACAAAAGAATTACTAAACTTCACTACGTGTTTCACTTGCAATAACATTTGATGCTCAATATGAATGTCAATGGCCCAGGATTTTGATGCAGTGAATTATAAAGTAGGTTCACCAGAGATAATAGATTAGTGAAGGATAAAAAAGTGACCCTTTTTTTTTTTCTGTGGAAAACATTCATTTTAGTTTGGGAAGAAACATGTGAGCATCTATACCATCATGGTGACTGAAATTTCTTTTGTAGACTTGCCATTTCGTAACATCTATTTACTAAATCGGTTCTAGAATTGCATGCCAGTTATGGAGGTCTAACTATATGATACTATAATAAAATCACTAGCTAGAGACTGGAGTTATGTCTAACTCCTCGTTATAGATGCGTTTGATTTATATAATGCTTGATATCTCAGGCTTATGAGTAAAATTATTCTGGGTAAATGAATACCCGCTTACTTGTTCCCTTGGCATAGCAGACAAAGCACAACATATAAATCAAGAAAGCATGTGAGTTCAGACAATTAAAAACAAAGCATTTTCATCACAGCCAAGACATTCTTTTGTGATTTCAAGTCTGAAATGATCTACTCGAATCTATATTTGTGGGTTTAATTATGTGATTTGATGAGTCTATTAAAACACAATCTTCCTGAAAGAATATTTTTAAGTAATGTTTTTGTTCTCTATGAGAAAAGCTATGAAGACAAATGCACATCACTAGTTTCCTCTCTACCTCTGGAGACATGTCAAACATGGATATTAGGAGATTCTAAGGGATGTATCCTACTTCTTCCATGAATTGTCCTCCCAGGCACTTTTACCCCAGCTCATTCTTCTATGGAGAACATCAGATCCTGTATTGGCTCTTTCAAGGGGATCAATGACTAAGTTTTCAGTTCTTGTATGATGGCATTAATACAGATTATAGTCAGCATTGGTCTCCAGCCTTGTTCTCCAGCTTCTTTTTCCATTCATCCATCGACTCCCTTAACAAGGTTTTACTAAGGAGCCTTTTCACAAGGTTATTTGTATCTGTATCATATATCTTTTCTGACATGCCTAGGTTTTACCCCTTTTTGGTTCACCTCATCTAGATCTTTAATCATTCATTATCTTAGAGTTAGTTACATTTTCAGTTCTTGGAGTTCTGTCAACACTCATACTTGCTATTGTTAATTGATGTATTTTCAAAACCCACTGAACTGCTTTGGTCATTCTTTAACGTTAACATAATTTCTTCTTTCTATGAAACAATATAAGAGGCACGATTCCAAAAAAAGAAACAAAACATGACAAATGTGAAATAATAACATCGTGTAGTAAATTTCGTACAAGAACAGATAACATACAAGGAATCAAGAGTATGCAAGATTATATACAAAAGACCCTTCTTCAGCTTTATCCTTAGCTTTATTTCTGCTATGTCTAGCAGGTATTCTTCGATTATCAGGCTTTTTGGGAAAGCTTTATCTATTCTGGTGTGGATGGCAGGCAGGTTCATATTTATTAGTTTCGATAGGACTCTTTACAAGTGTTATTTCAATATATTATTATCTAAAAAAAATTAAGTTATTAACGACAGAACAATACAAACAAATAACTCCCCACATGCAAAATTATAGATTATCTTCTTCCATTGTACAAAGGCACATGTTGGTGAGTCTTTTCACATGTTTTTTGTATCAAGGCTTTTGGCCCAGACTTCTGTGGAATGTTCATTCACTACAGCTGTCATACCTTGCAAGTATAGAATGAACAGTTGAGAGCTGAGTTGATTTCAAGCAGTAGTTATGGAAAATGTATTTACACAGGACTTTTTTCAACTCAATATTACAAAAATATATTAAAATGCAAATACAAAACTTGCTACTAAGATTAATAATATGAGTAACTAAGGAGATCAACATGACATACAATATCGAGACACTTAGACTATTTCTTTTTGACTTTAGATCTATTTAATTCCTCATGACAGTGATTTTAGGAAAATTCTTAGTAAAGTTAGAAGAATCGTGGGAAAATTAGTCATTTGAAAGGTAAAGTTACTGCATCTAATAATCATTTCCAAAAATAATCCATAGCTTCTGGTGTACCTTATATGGTTGAGGCTTCTCAAGGTCAAAATAAATACTCGCTCCAGCATATTCAGATTTCTAGCATAATCCATGCAGTCTGCAGTGTTAATTATTGTTATCGACGCATATAAATATACATTTTTGTAGCCAACATGATTATGTTTGCTAATTCTTGTTTAGATAGTGTATTAATCATATTTTCATTATGCATGGTTGAATCTGACAGTTGTGTCTCAACTGACAAAAGTTTAGTCTTAAATAGCAAGTTGGATGTATATTAAAGAAAAAAGTTTTATTATTAGAAATAAATTATAAGAATTACAATGCCAAGCCATGATACTCACACTCAAAAATATATCCTTGGAATTCCAACAACATATTAAAGAAGAAAGAGAACATATCTGCAAATTAGCCATCGGATTATTGCAAGTGAAGGATCTGTTCAATCTACTTCCGCTTCTCTGGAGACCAAGTCAGAGATAAAGGACCAAAGTTGATGAGATTAGTATGATCCAATGCCCAATTAGCTAAAGCATCTGCCACCTTGTTCTGATCTCTAGGAACATGTTGATATATGATGGTCTGAAATTGTTGAGCAATAACTTTAATATTATCCTGTATCCTGGCGATTAACCAATTATTGGATCTATGTTGCTCTTGAGCTGACAAAAGGTTGATGATAACCTTGGAATCTGATTCAACTATAATTCTAAGACATCCCGGTTTAGTTGCCTCCAAAAAAGCTTTCTGAATTGCCAAGATTTCAGCCACATTATTAGTAAAGTGCTGCCTCGATTGATGACCAAAGAAGAAAAGGGGAGTTCCCAAAGAATCATGAGCTACCCCTCCTATACTAGCTGGACCTGGATTGCCTCTTGTTGCTTCATCAATATTTAGTTTAACAAAGTCAAACGGAGGAGGCTACCATTTTCTTTGAACAGAGGGACTGATAGTCTAGAACATGACTTGGTCTTTACTATGCTTTCCTCCAAATTGAGTTTTTGTCGTAAAACTTTCCATTTTCCAGGTAAGGGGGAAGGGATTTTCATATTACGCTCAATAGTTTCCACTATATTACTGCGTGTTAATTCCTTGACATATCAAATGTCTCTATTTTCTGATTTGAAGATACATCTATTTCGCTCTTTCCATACATTCCACAGCATAAGAGAAATGGCAATCCAGATTCCTTTGCTAAGGTCCTGAGTATCAGAGGCTGAGCATTTCCAAGCTCTAATAATTTCCACAAGATTCATCGAAGAGTCCCAAATGACAGATAACCAATCCGCCAGAATATTCCATAGAGATATTACAAAAGGGCATTGAAGAAAAAGGTGGATCAGAGTTTCATCCGCTTCTTTGCACAGAGGGCACCAAAAGGGTCCCACCATACCTCTTTTCATCAAATTGTCTCCAGTAAGTACCCTCTTGTATAATAGGAGCCAGATAAGAATCTTACTTTAGGCCACAACACAAGTTGCCAAAGATGAACAAAAATATCTTTCCAAGGATGTGGCTGAGTGCCCATCAAAGTACTATATCCTTCAGCTACTGAATAGTTCCCTTCCGAAGATTTTCCCTGGGCAAGGGTATCAGTATCGGAGGAAGTTGGAAGGATTTTGTTTTGAAGGAGATTTTGAAAAAATTGAATTTGGCCCATAGACAAGGTGGTCTGCCACAAAGACGGAGAGATCCACTCAGTCCCCTTAGATGATGATTGAATATAATGGATCACCTTTTCCTTTCCCTTATCGTGAAGAGTATTCATAATACTTCTAAGGTCCGGGTATACTGCTCAATCAAAGGAGGATGCCCATCCCACGAGTCAATCCAAAAGTTAGCCTGATCACCTCTCTCAATTTTCCAAAAAAATTGTTTTTTAATAATTTCTTCCCCCATTTTGAGAACCAAAAGAACAGAAGATCCCCAAGACGTCAAAGAATGTCAGATCAACTCTTGCTGGATCATTCCTTCCACATATTTTCCTCTAATATTGATGGGCCATAGATGATATGGATTTTGCAACAGTCTCCAATATAACTTGGCAACTAAAGCCTTATTATTCAGCACACTGGATCTAAAACCCAATCTCCCGTCTTTCTTTGGAAAACATAATGTTTTCCATTTCACAAGATGCCATTTCACATAATGTTGAATTCCTATCCACAAGAATTTCTGGCTGATGGAATCCAGCTGTTGTAAAACTTTCACAGGAATATTCAAAAGGGAAGAAAAGTAGATAGGGATAGCCTGTAAAACAACTTTAATCAAAATAATACGTCCTCCAGAAGTTAGCCATCTATGAGTCCATTTACTAAATTTCTGAAGAATCTTTGTGGGTAACCAAGTCCAGTCAGTTAATCTTTTTGAATCCAAAGGGATACCCAAGTATTTTAGAGGCAATGTTCCTTGCTGAAATCCTAATTTTACCAAAATATCCTTGCTAAAACCTAGGTGAGCAATGGAAGAAAATGATTTTTGATTTTTGCCTGTTTATATCTTGTCCTGTGGCCTTTGAAAAGAGCTCCAAGTTGTTATGGATTTGGTTAGCTTCTTTTAAAGATGCTTATCCCATAATGGAGGAATCATCTACAAATTGGAGATGAGATAAAGGATCCACCTGTCTAGCCAATTTGATACCCTTCAACTTCTTCTGAATTCTCGTCCTGGAAAACAATCTTCCGAAAGATTCAACTACTATTATGAAAAGAAAAGGCGATAAGGGGTCCCCCTGCCTTATGCCTCGAGAAGCAGAGAATCTAGCCGTAGGAGAGCCATTAACCAAAATAGAATAAGAGACTGAAGAAATACAAGCTTGTATCCACTGAACCCAAAGGGGGGAAAAACCAAACTTCAATAGATTTCAGTCAGGAACGACCAATTCACCCTATCATATGCTTTTGACAAATCCAATCTCAAAAACATAGCTGGTTTCTTTTGAATTTCCATGGAATGGAGAACTTCCTGAGCCAAAACAATATCATCATAGATTTGTCTATGAGGTACAAATCCCCTTGTTCCGGAGATATTACTTTATGAATGATGGTCTTCAGCCTTTCCGCTATGACTTTTGTAATTATTTTATAAAGCACGTTGCATAAAGCAATGGGTCGATATTCTGCAAGGGTAGAAGCCTCTTCTTTCTTGGGAATCAAAGCAATATAAGTTTGATTGATGACTTTGAGAACAATCTTCGCTTGTCTACATTCTTCCACCACTTCCAAAAGATCATTTTTGATAATGTCCCAGAATTCCTGATAGAATTCTATCAGGAAACCATCCAGTCTTGGCGTTTTTCCTCTTTTCATGGTCCACACAATTGTTTGGAGTTCTTTCTTTGACACCGGTTGCAAAAGAAAAGGATCGTCCTCCTCTGTAATCAAAGTTGGAATGATATTAAGCAATTGTTGTTGAGCAATTCCATCTAGATTAGTAGCAGCAAAGATCCCAAAAAAGTATTGAATTGCTAATTGTTGAATATCTTCCTGCGTAGTGGCGTGAGTTCCATCCCCTTTTTCCAAATAAGCAATGTGATTGTGAGAACGATGAGCTAAGAGAGACTTATGGAAAAAAGAAGTGTTTTTATCTCCCTCTTTTAACCATTTAATTCTGGATTTCTGTTTCCAGAAAATTTCTTCTCTTAATTCCCATTCTGTCAACTCCTGTTTAAGGGAAATTTCCTTTGTTTGCAGTTCTCTAGAGTACCCTTGCAGTCTCACTTGATGGCTCATTGTCTGTAGAGCTTCTAAAACTTCCCATTTTCACACATGAACATTCCCAAAATCATTTTTATTCCACTGCCTCAATTGATTAGTCACATGTTGCATCCTTCTAGTGAAACAAAACATTTTGGTACCATACCTGGGTTGGCCCTCCTCCCACCATTTCTTAATTAAAGAGGGAAATTGTTCATCTCTTAACCACATCAATTGGAATCTGAAAGGAGCTTTGAAAGGCTTTGATTTGCCCATTTCCAATAAAACCGGCCAATGGTCTAAGCTTGAATTTTCTAAAACATTAACAACCGGAATAATGCTCCTCTCTAGCCATTCTTCTGATATTAAAAATCTATCCAATCTTTCCAGGATACAATTCTCTCCCACTCTTTTGTTGGACCATGTCATTAGTCCATTTTGGGTTTGAATATCAATCAAATTCATTTTTTGAATAAAATCCATCATGTTAGCCGAAGAGGCATCGAGAGCAACATTTCCCCTCTGTTTTTCATGAGAGAATAAAACAATATTAAAAACTCCCCCTATAATGACAGGTATTCCAGAGTGGGTTGCAACAATATTATAAATAACCTTCCATTGGGCTTTTTTTGCTTCAACTTGCACCGGGGCATATATGTTCAATAATAAGGCAATTTGCTTATCAGGTCCATATCTAACCACCATATAGAGAACTCCATGATGTCCTCCACTATCTATACACTGAATCTGTTGAGGATCCCAGATGCATGCCATCCCTCCAGAAGCTCCTTGTGAGCTTAAAAACATCACTTGTAGTTTTTTCTGAATATTAGGAGTCACTGCTGCCATAAAATCTATTGAAGCTTTAGTTTCCTGAAGAAATATCATTTGAGGATGATGTTGATTCAATATACGTTTAATTTCATTAACCTTAGAAGGGCTACCTCTTAGCCCTCGGACATTCCATGTGATCAACTTCATTGGGGGTTTTGTTCAAAGATTGTAGCCAAATCCCCTACTTTACCAGTTACAGTTAATTGTTGCCTTGCTTTTTGCAAACGAAGTTGGTTGGACTTTCTTCCTGCTTTCAAAGTAGAGTCCACTCGCAACTTTTTATTTTTTTCTTGTTGAACTCCTGTGGGGTCTCTCTCCAAAAAGGGCTCCACATGAGGTGGTATCTCCGCAGATGAGGGCAATAAAGGTACACCATGATTTTGACCATTTCCCATTTCTTCCTTCCTGTGCTCCTCTGTGAGTTTGTGTTTCCTCTGGTAACTTTTCAATTCTCCCAAGTGTTCCGAGTGAACCACCAAAGCATTCGATACTGATTGAGGAAGAGGATTCTCCTGACCCTGTTGTGGGGGAATAACATCTTGAGTTTCCGGAACTTGGGTTTCCTGCTCCTCCATATCTGTCTCTGTTTCTTCTAATTGAAGAGCTGCAAATCTATTTGTGTTATGCTGTTGGGTTTTTCCTATGTTTTTTTCTTTAACTGTCTTTCTTTTTGGTGGGACAATAAAATCATCCGGGCTATGTTGTTCCTAATTTTGCTCCTTCATCCGCTGGGGACAATCTTTGACGAGATCGCCATATTCATGACAAAATCTACATCTAAATGGAATGTTCTCATAATCAATTTGTTCCCATTTATCTTCTCCAACTTCCAGCATTATTTTTGCAGAAAAAGGTTGATTCATGTCCATGTATACACACATCCGAGCATAAACCATTTGCTCCATTTTTATTGCAGAATCAACTACTCTGATATATTTGCCTATGGAATTTCCAATATCCTGGAAAATGATTGGATTCCAAAATTCTGCGGGTAATCCAAAAAGGTGGATCCAAATAGGGACAACAGAAGGAAGTTCCTCTTCAGCTTTGAAAAGAGGTTGCCATGGTTTCATAAACAAGCCCGCTCGCCCAAAAAACCATGGTCCCCCTTGAAAGATATATTCCTTTTCAACATAATTAGCAAAAACAACCAAGAAATAATTGTTGGGATAGACAAAGACAGTATACTCACCTGGAATATTCCACGTTTTCCGGGCCCACTCTGCAAAAGCAGGCAAAGATGGTTTGAATCCCAGAAAACGAACGATAAGTGCACGATCCTCTAGCTCCCGAATATTGGCTTGAATGTCTAATGTTGCAATTTTTATCACCGGTGTACCATCTGTAGCTTTCATACAACCTGTGGGAGTTTTCCTGGGATCTTCTTTAACTAATCGAACCGGTCGTCTTGTAGCAGGGTTGGATGAAAGAAATTGGCCACGAGGGCCTCGAATAGCATCTCGAAAGGACATGGGTGAGGGGTCTCTTGAGGGTTCACCTTTTCAAAAGTACGAGGCAAAGAGGGTTCCATCCCAAAGACATGTGGTCCTGCCTTGAAGAGCCCACCTAGAAGTTTCAAAGCCACCAACTATAGACATGAGGAGATCACGACAAGGAGGAATGGATACAAAAGACAAAACAGAAAGCTACAAATTGAAGGGACGAAACGTGAGTGCAAACAACCCAATCCCGACCCCTAGGGATCAAGATTTGGGAGGAAGACAATGAGACGGGATTTACAATACCAAACGATGGCTAAGAGACAGAGACGGGAAATCGCGGGAGACTTCTACGATGAAATTTCACAGTCGTTTCATGCCCATTCACAGGAGGTCCTCTAACCCATATCCAAGTACATATTACCCATAGTGATTGAGGCACTTTGTAATGTCCCTTTCTTCCTAAACAATTAAGATATTGTTCTCTCCTATTCTGCTGTGTTATGTTCAACGGTTCATGGTGTGTATTTATAATTCTGCAAGTAGTGTTCTTTGGTAGTGTAGCATTTTGAGAGTAGACATTTCTGACACTGTTGCTTTCGCAAAGTTGAGTAGAAGTGGAATTGAGTCAACAATAACCAGTGACAACACAGCACTATATTATCTTGCAAAATCTTCATGCTGAACATAACCATGAAGCACAAAGAAAAACGATTCTTCAACAGTACAAAGAAAGTTGTGACCAGGAAGAAGAATAACTATTTGAAGATTGATGTTATACAAGAGACAATTAATACCATTGAGCCCAAACAAAGGCAGTAGAAGTAGTCAATGCAGTTAGGGAGAGGACCACGAAATGAGACAGTCTATTAAAGTGGTGGAACAACAAGAAAGAAGACAAAGGCTGCAAGAGGTAGCCAAGTCTAAGCATCCATCAAGGCAAACTCAAAGTAGAAGTGAAATTCAAAGTGAAAGGCTAGGCTGAAGTAACAGTAGAAGCCAGAGCTAGAGCCAAAACCAAGGAAAGGTTCAGCTGGAACCAGAGAACCATACGCTACTCACGAACAAGCAATGGGTAGAGATTGCAAGACAATTGCCCATTCTGGAAGAAGGAAGAGCAGACCTTGCGAACAAAGCTAGGTTGGTGGTTATTAAAAAAGAATCAATTGAAGATTCAACCAAGCCCCCTTGTTTAGAGGGAATTCTTTGTCCTAAGACAAATTTGGAAAACTTTCTCACATGAGAAGAGAGAGTTGCCAACGAAAGAAATATCCATCAAATAGAAGATCTATTAATTAACAAGGTTGAGCCAAGAACACAAGGGTAGCCTATAGGACACATTGGACCAAGCATTATAAGACAAGCACCTAATGGCAAGCGAAGTAATGTACAGATCACTCGAACTAAAGGGCAGATGATGTAAATGTCTTCAAGAATGCTAAGAGAGAAGAGGAACATCCAAAAGAGACCTTCCTAGGGAGGAGGATCATACACAGAGAAACAGATAAAGCCCCAACTTACAGTCAAACAAGACCTGTAACTGTGGTCATCCCACTGTTAAGTCCAAATTCGATGAGACAAATGCTACCAATGTTTACTAGTGATGGCTCTAAAAACCCAATGCACCATCATAGAACATGTATCACCATTTGGACTGCAGATGGGTATACAGATGAATGCCACTGATTGCAGTCTTTTCCAGCCATGCACTGAGGGGTGGCTATTGATTGGTTTACAAATGCAACAAGTGACAAGATTTATGGGAAAATTGTGGAAGGTGTTTTAAAAAGATTCAAGATCATTGAAGATGTAAAGAATTGCTTGGAAAACAAGAAAGCGTATAAGCCAATAACAGGAGACTTAAAGAATTGCTTGGAAAACTTTAAAAGAAACTAGCCGACAGCTTGAAGACACAGCAGTTCATTAAGGAACTTATACCCCGACTACATAGGGAGATGAAGGTGGTACGAACTTCACCTTATGAAGATGCATATAACAAAGTCATGAATATTGAGAGCGAAAATAAGACATCCTCACAATTCAAAAAGAGGACTGAAGATGATGATTTACAGCCTAGTGACAACAATAAACCATGATCAATGCAAACTCCTGGAAGGAATATGTTTCAAATGATGAATGACTTAAAGGAAGACACCAAGAAAGAAGACAAGTATCTTTGGTGTACAAACAGCAAGACAAAAGGTCGTCACAGGGCTAATTGTCCAAAGAAGATGTTCTATGAAATTTTCCAAGTTACGGGGCATTCGGTCAAGGGCTACCTGAACAATATAAGGAACAAAAGCACCTAACTACTCTTCACACAAGGGAAGCAATTGACACCAACAACCATGCCAAAAAAGCTGAATAACAACTGACATCATAATAAAATGGTGTAGGTGGCAGTTTGATTCAATATGTCAATCATGCAACGTTGGAAGCATACCAAGTGGAAACATTTTGCAACAGATTGACCCACGAATCAAAATAACACCATGCTTATTTGTAGATTGTGTGGGCGTGGGAATCATATTGAAGCCAACAATCCGAAGCAAGCATCTTAATCGAACATCAACAAGATTAACATAGTTTAGGTGTAATGTCCCCTTTTCTAAGCTAGTTCACTATGGAAGACCTTATGCCCATTCCTCTTCCCGTGGGCATCAAGGAAGGAACAAGGGAGGGAAACTCGCCATGGTTGTAAGTGTTGTATTTTCGTAATTAATTTTTTTATTTACTGATCATTGCACTGGAGTGCTCTGACTAGGTGGTGGAAAACTTGTGAAAAAATGCAAGGAGGATTTCTATTTCTTCATTATGGAGGTTGGTCTTGTGGAGGCCTACATGGTGTGACTTAAATGTTTTTTTCCTTCATTAAGGGGGAGGCAGGGGAGGTGCGGAGGCGTCTCTCTAGAGGATTCTATTTTCCCATTCACATCTTCAAGGCGTATATAAAGTGGTTCGACTTGCTAAAGGAAGGTTATGCTATTTTGGATATTGATTTCTCTTAGAGGTGGAGCAAGTATGTAATATCCCCTTCTCGGTTGAAGACCCTTAACCCATTCACTGTTTCCCGATGGCTAAGGGTTGAGAAAAAAGGACACGAAGTCATAAAAAATATTATTATAAGCACTTAAGTTAATTTATTAATGATAAAATAGAAAAAAAAACGTAACTTTATGTTTTATTTGTCCCTAGAGGAAAAATGTGACCCATAGGGGGATGACATAAAGCAAGTGAAAAACATTAAATGAGGCAAAAGAAGTTGATTGGTTGTTTTGGGTGGAAAAAAAGGCCAAGACAACTTATAAAAGGAGGTCACCATGCATAGGAGAGGACATCTTATCAATTCAAAAATTTGGTCTAAGCTTGCATGCTTTCCAATTCAACTCCAAAGGATGATAACCCTTTGTAGTTCTAGTTTAGAGGACGAAAACCCTCTTTAGCCTTGGAAGAAGAATGAAAACTCTTCTTCCCTTATGTGAGGAGGTTCTATTCAGGAGCTTTCATTGATTTTCAAAGCTATATTTCAGATTTTCAGCAGTTGTTGAAGGGCAAAGTTGCAGATTTTGTAGTGCCCACCTCTTCTTCTAGTAGTTCTTTTGTTGACTCAGTTTTATTTGATGATGGACATGGACTTTAGCATCATTTGGATACTATATGCTCTTATTATGGTTCTTTTGACAACATGTGTGGTGATTTGGGCGCATAGCACCAAGCTAGTATTGTGGATTATTATCTTAGCTACATGGTATGATCTTGGATATCAACATATTATGGTTTAGTTGGTTTCATTTCACATGTGATGGATTTACTTATGGTTTTGTAATATACTTGGTTATCATTTGAATTGTAATGGCTAGTTGGATGCCGTCACGTGTTACTTAGATGGTTAATATATTTTGAGTTATGATGGATGTATATGATTAGCGTTAGCCATTTCATACTGACAGTATAAGGTATAGTTAGTGAGACTTATCCATGTATGATTTATCGAGATTGTTTAATTGATATATTTTATTGGGTAGGTATGTTTAATGTTTGCATTGAGTGTGCAGATTACAGGACACAGGAGAACGTGGGTTTCAAGGCTACACCGCAGGTTTGCACAAGCGGCCGACTGGGCTGAGTCCTAGCCATGTTTGATTGTGTGAAGCCTTATATGTTGTTGCATGTCATATTTGGGCACCATGGGTGATCCCTAATTGTAATTTTATTATTTGTAATTTATTTAGCCTTGTATGAGCTAGTTTAGGGACCTAGAGGTCCCTACTTGTGCTAATTGTGTTTAATGTTAATTAAGTGGGTTGTTTGAGGTATGGGACCACCTAAGTGCCACTTGGGTGGGCCCCACCACCTCAACTCTTGTGTCATTTAACCCAAACTCGAATTTGGGCTAAAAGTGGCAATTTAGATGATCACTTTTCATTTTGGGAGCTTCCCTATCATGGAAAAGGACCCCTTGGACCCTACCTATGGGTAGGGGGTCTCTTTTCAAGGCCAAATGGGATTTTCCCTCCCATTTGACCCCTCACACATCACTTTCTTGTAAGAGAGTTGGTTTTTGTGTTTATTAAAAGTTGGAGAGGTTTTGGTTTTAATCACATTTTGGGAAATTTGGAGTTTACCTCCAAAATGAGAGTTGTTTTATTCTTGATTTTTTTTTTTGGAATCTTTGTGTGGGGAAATGAGAATGATGACACATGTCACCCTCTCATTTGGGAGAATTGTTAATTGTTTTCTTTTAATATTCCCTCATGGAGAGGGGTTGGGACTATTTGGTCATTCTTGCATTTTGATGTTGGAGATTTTGGGTGTGCTTGTGGAGCTTGGAGCTTTGGATTGTGGATTCGCATAGAGATTTTGGAGAGCCTGATTGAGGCAGGCCTCCTTGCTCCTCTACTATGTTTTTTTGCTGATGGAAATATCATGTGTTATGAAATGAAATTGGTGTCTTTGTTTGTGTTATTGTATGTGGATTATGGGTGTGTGTTGTGGATTTTTATTCTTGTTTTTTCTCCATCTATCATGCTTTGTGATGGATTTTGGAGTGTTGGGGAAGAGGGAGGAATACCCTTCTCACCACATGGCTTGATGGGCAAGCCATGATGGTTTTATGTATTCCTCCCCTCATATGGTTTGATGTGGGGAAAATATTTTCATATGGTTTGAACTTCTTTCCCCATCCTTGGCAAGGAAATCAGTATGGTTTGAAAAGCCTTCCAAAGAGGAGGCTTGGTGCATGGGTTGGAGAGATAAGGAGGGTGCTTGGAGATTTACATTGTGTTTCCTATGGTTGGATTCACCACTTTGCTACTTATGGGATTCTTTCCACTCTTCCCCATTTTGGGGAAAGCATGGATATTATCCCTCATGTGTTGTTTTTTTTGGTGTTGTGTAGGTATGAAAATGTGTGCTTGTATGTGTGTTTTCCCTTCCCTTTTCACTTGTGCAAAAGTGAGACATGCATCCTCTCTCTCCAATGAGCTTGGAGGGAGGCTAGCATGTCCTCCATGTATTGAGTGGGCATGTAATGATGCCAATAGGCTGGGAAGTAGCCAAGCCATTCCTCCTTGTGCTATGAAGATCATTTTCGAATAAAGAACATGCAGATTTAACTTGGATGTGGCAAAGAAAATTGAAGACATTGGTATGTTGTTCCCCAATTTTTTGAGAGGCTTTTCCACTTGGATTTTATTTGGTTCTTGTAAAAAAAGGGGGGTGTAATCTCCTTTTTGTAGTCTTCCATCTTGTGATGTAATGGTATCTTACTTTTGAAAATGTTGTATCATTTGTTTAGTTTTCTCCTTCCTTATACGAAGCTTGGATGGTTGTAGTTGAAAGATTGGTCACATCTGATAAATGTCCCTCTTCAATATTGGGAATGTTGCCTTGTATTGAATTCTTGTGTTGTCTTACATCTTGAAATGAACTTGTAAACTTGTCCCACTTTTGATATAGATTGCAAACTTCAGTACTTTGAAATCTTTTATATTGTTTAGTTTTGCACCTAGTCGAAATTTGAAGGAACTTGCAAGGCATAAAGTGGTGGAATGGAAGGATGGCATAGTTTTGTTGGAACCTATTGTTGAGAGTAAATATAATTGATGTTGAGGAATCTTACACCTCTCAGGATTGAAGTAATCAGCTTATTTTGCTCTTGGTTGTGGAGAAACATAAATATATAGTAGCTTGTAATATTCTATGTGGAAGAAACTTATTTTCTTGCTTTGCATATTATTCTTTTAAGAAAATCAAAATGAATATTTTGGATAAGGTTGTAGTCCTTTGCAAAACATGTTGAAAGGTACTCATAGATGTCCTAAATTTTGTGGATTGGGCCTTTATCTTGTTTCTCCTAAAGGGAGGTTTAAATAAAATGATTGAAAAGAATGCACTAAATGATTAATTGGTTTACCCTCTGTATTTCTTTTTTGCATTGTAATAGGAGAAATAAGTTTCATTAATTAACCATATTAATGGATAAAATGTTTATTGTACTCATATGAGTTATGGGAAATAAATAGGAATCATGCCAGTAGTTGAAGTTCTTGTAGCATTTGATGGAAGAAATTAACTCCATAACCATGTGTGTTGTAATCTTGTTTGCTTAACCTTAGGAATACATTATTTCACTTTGGTAAAACAAAAGTGGGGGATGCATATTTGGGTTAAAAAAGATTGATTGTATGTAGGTGCAGAAGATTTATAATTCAATGTAAATTATGGGGTGGAATTCATTCTTAATTATTTATGTAAGAAAAATTATAAATCAAGTTTTTAAGGAATGGCATTCTTCATATTATATGTATAGTAAGGAACATTCATACATAGGTAGGTGTGTGTGTGTGTGTGTATGTGTGTGTGTGTGTGTGTGTGTGTGTGTGTGTCATGTGTGTGTGTCCTGACATGTACCCATGTGTGTGAAAATGTGTAGAAAACCGAACTGTTACATCTGACATATATAAATCCAATCCCTTTATATATATACATACATATGTACATAGATAGATAGATATATATATATATATATATATATATATACTGTATATATTTGGCTATAATAAGCATTGTGAATTTAATATGATTTAAATATACATGAGTATGGCTTGGTTAAGCTCAAAATAACTAACTGCTAAATTTATAGCCCTACTGGAAACCAGATTATACATACTATATATATATATATATATATCATAAACCAAATGATAAAAGAAAAGCTCAGAAAAGTAAAAACATGGCATTGCCTCTGCCCTGTGTGTCCAGGCACTGCCACCACCCCAAACCCCATCCTTGTTGCCACAGCCACTATGGCCGCCCACCCCCTTCTTGTTTGGTATGTCCCAAGCTGCCCCTGTCACTACCATTGTGGCAGATCCACCATATATATACCTTGGTGTGTGAGCGGGAGGGGGGCGATAGTTAACCCATAGCCTGCCCTTCACCCAGTTGCGGCACTCTCATATACGTAGCCGCCCACCCTTGCAGGCCTCTACGGCAGTCCATTTGGTCACTGGCCGTGCACCTTAGAATGGTTAAAACAAAAATGTATAAAAATTGATATTTGGTTTAGATATTAGATCCTCATTTGCCTCCATGAATGTGCACGCACACACACACCTGCAATCTATTCAAGGGAAAGAAATATAGGGGTAGAGTCTAATACCCAAATGCCAAGAGATTTCTCTAAAAAACATAAGTAAAAAACAAAATAATATATCTAAATGACCCTAGAGTGTTAGGGTTAAGTTTCCAATCTAAAATATCCAGGACTAAATGTATTATAAGGAAGAAAATTCCTCATATTAAAACTTTTCTCATAAATTTTCCACGTGGACGTTATTTGCTCGACTTTTGTTTTGTTTGCATTAAAATGAAAGAAGGAATTTTTAACTCTCCCTCTGTATTGAAATTCCCGTGTAGTTCATACCACATATTAGTAGTTTTTGGAGAAACGGGCTAGATCTAATAGTACCCAAATATGGAATTAATCCTAGGGTGGAGGCTTTAAATACATTCCTGCTATTTTAAGTTATGAGATATTATGTGAGCTTTAAAAGGTGAGTTTATGCTAGATGAGTATTGTAAGGGGTGCAATTTAATAAATGGAATGGGTAACTTAGGGAAGTTCTATAGAATAAAGAGCATAACATAGTCTAAGTTATGTGGGTAGTAATTTAAGAAAATAGTTAAATATAAAATAAAGGGGGTAATTATAAATAAAGTGGACCGTTGTAGATATGAACTCTAGACACATTATTCTTTTAGATGGATCTGACCCTCTAGTTATCTTTGTGGCCTCTATTGTTTAAACACAGTGACAAGTATATTGTAATCTTTACTCTGTAAAAATAAAAACAAACAAGAACCTATGGTGGTATGACCACGAGTTAAAACTCAAACGGAAACAATGAAAAAGATAATAATAATAATAAATGTATTTCAAAAAAAAATTGCCAAAATTTTTAAGTGTTGTGTTTGGTCTAGATCATGTTTAAAATGGGGTATTACATTTATATTGGTTCCAGCTACGGATTGAAGACACAAGTGTTGGGGCAGACTTCTATCTTCAGATTCAGCCATATCTAGGGTTATCTACACCCCTGTCGGTGGAGTTTGATACATTCTAGAGCACGGCTATCCCGGATCTCATCACCAACATCTTTGTCATATTTTTCGAGGCCAAAATCAGCTAAGAAGCATATTTTTTGGGTTGAGGAAACTCTATTTTCAGTCTTGTCTGAGAGTTGTTCATCTGCAGATTTTAATAAATAAATTTCAGCCTTCAATTTATCCAAATTTGGTATTTTTCTAATGTTTTTGTCCTTATAAATATTGTTGATTTGTTTTGCATTAAATTTGGGTGATTTTGCTTCAGTTGTGAATGATTTCCATCCTCTAAGCAAGTCATATTTTCTGAATAATAAACACATCTGCATTATAAAAATTTTGTATATCTTCTATAAATTGCTATTTTGGTTGGCATTTGTCGCTATTCCATTTGGGGTTAGAAATATGTCCATTGGGGACATTACAAAGTAGCTTCTCTTCTTGCCATTGAAGGACAGAAACCCTTCCTTGGTCAACTAGAGGATGAAACCCTTCAATAGGATCACACTAAGGGATGAAAACCCTCTTGTGTACAAGGGTGATCTCACACGGAGGTCACATTGGAACTTCAAAGTGATTTTATGATTGTTCTTTATTTCCAGCCCTAGGCAACTTGCTTGGGGGTTGAGTTCGGTGCCATCTAGGGCACAATTTAGTATTTTGAACTGATATTCTTGTTCTTCATATTTTATAAGGCTGGAATCTACATTTTGGTGATTTTTGGAGAAGTTTATCTATTTTTTCCAACCCTTGGTTTTAGTTGTATTGTTGTTATCAAAAAAATTAATTGCAGTTATGATTCATCATTCGTTTCACCATATTTTTGATGTATTTAAGATTGATAAATATTGTCGTGATTGGATAAATTTTTGGTGGCATTTCAGCTCTTTTTGCATAGTTAAATGTTGATGTGAATCTCATATGCAGTTCGAGTGGGCTAATTGAAATTGTGTGTTGATTGTTTGAAGAGCATTCTCAGTTGTTTCAAATTGATGCTTGTGAGTTTGAAGGTGCAATTTCACATTTGATTCATTTGGGTTTAAGGCCAAACCCTTATTTCCATATTTCAACCCTAGAAAGTGACATTACAGTGGTATGAGAGCTTTGATCCTGCCAACCTAAAGGGATTCATTGTGAAAGAAGAATTTGGATCAGCCAATTGAAGAGTTTGGCATGGCCCACCAAGATTCATAGGGAGCCAAAATCGATAAGCTCATTGAAGGGCAAGTTAGATTGGTGGATACTATGGACTTGTTGGCCCTAACGCTACAAAAATTCCATAAACCAAGGCTTCATAATGGTGAGGACAGCTCATCCGGAGTTAACACTTCAAGACAGCCCCAAGGATCAACATATGGATCAGCCACCAGGCCTACTTTCCTTTCAAGGGAAGAAGCCATTCCAAAGGTGGGAACAAGACATTCAATAGGGCAGAGTATTGCTACCATCTATGAGGAGTACAGGGCTCTTCCAGATGAGATTCGTGATGTCATGTCACTCGCTGAGTTTATAGGGTTGAAGAAAGGTGAAATGGGAATTGGACCAAGGTCTAAACCCCAAGCTATGCCCAAGAAAAATGCGGAAGATGTTCCAAAGGGAAAAAATTCCCTCCATCATGATCGAGGAAGAAGAAGAAGAAGAAACAAAGTTGTTGGGCATTGAGAGGGAGCAGCCCATTGAAGCCCTAGAAGTACCCATCACTCTTTCCAAGGATGAGCCAATGACTAATTTTCAAAACAGTAGTATGAAGGGTCAAGGGTTTGATGAAATCTTTAAGTGCAAACGTAGAAAATGGAAGGAAATCATGTAGCACGAGTTGGAAGGTAAAAATCCTTTGATATTCAATGATGATTCATTGATTTCTAATGATGGCATATGGCAGAAAAATGGACAAGAAAAATCAGATTTGCATGAAGTATATGATGCTGACATTATGGAAGGGTATGTCAATGAAGGAAGGGCACTACCGGTTCTTTATGATTACTTTCAATTAGCTGGATTTTCCCAAACAACACTCAATGATGGGCAGATTGAGGGAGTTCATAATGTTGAAGAGAGTTCTGAAAATGTTCCAAACAAGTACCAACAAAATAAGGGTGAGATCCTTGTTGGCAGCCCAAGATATGACAAAAGTGATCACATTTTGTTTCCTCCTATATCCATAGTTACCAGGTTCGGAAATCCGAATCCGTTCCGAAGGACAAAAAACTCCGAAAATCCGGAGTTCTTGAAAAAATTCAGAAAAATCCGATTCAGTATAAACTTATAAAATACACATATATTATTATATATGTATATATAGAGTTAGACAAATACACACATAACAAAAATCATGTCAAACATGCAAAAATCTATCCATCTACCAAATGATGAACAAAATATTAAAGCTTGTAAAATTAACATCAATGTTTAATCATAAATAAATTAAATAATAAACCAAAAACAAATTCTATGTCATTATAAAAATTTTAAAAATAAAAATTGTTAATTGTTAAAATTAATATATAATTGCAAATAATAAATAAAAACAAAATTTATATAAATTAAAAATAAAAAACAAAAAACAAGTTTTTAAACCTACGTAACTTACTGAATAACTTAATATTTAAGTTATAACTAAATAAATAATACTTAGTTATTAACGTTATGTTAATAACTTGATTTTACAACATTATATTATAATTTTTGAAACCTAAAACCTAACCTAAATAATATAAAACAAAGCAAAGACAAAAGACTTACCCCTTGTTTTCCGGCAAGTCTACCAAGTGGAGCTCTTCCGCAGCCAAGAATAGCCACCAAGAACAGCAGCCACGCAGCCCAAGCACAAGCAAATGATGGTGGAAAATAGAAAGTATTGAGGAATGCTGACGGAATGAATAAATTTCATGTGCAGAGTTTAAATGCCCTTCATAATGGAATGAAAGCACACAAACGACTTGGCCCTGATCTTTGCCACAAATGATGCTTCAAATTCAAATGTTGTCTCTTCAAACTGGGAATGGTTTGAACTCGTAATGCTTTGAACTCCAACATCGCCGCTATCAACGAGAATGATTTAATTTTAGTGTGTTATATGCTATTTTCCATCACTGTTATTAGCGTTTGTGTCTAGGTTTAGGATTTCCGACATTTACTTTTAGGCTTTTCACTTAAACATTTTTTTTAGTTTTTTTAAATAAAAATATGAAAATGGGGCGAACCAGATCAGATTTATTCGGCCGTCTCCAGAAATCCAGTTCAAACCGGATCTGAACCAAATCTAGTCGAACCTAGTAACTATGCCTATATCGCTGCCATATTTTTGTCATCATGGGAAATACACTAAGAAGCATGTTAGAGATAACTATGGGCATGGTGTTTCTTCTATTCAAGGCCAAGATTACTTTGGCATGGGTAGTCTTCGAAAGATCAAGGTTACTATCATTTCTCGCACGTGGATTAAAAGGAAACTTATGAGCAATCATAGAGGGTTTGTCGTGCATTCTACCCACATGGTGAAGGCATTGTTCCGGGTTAATAGAACATTCTTGGGGACTAAGTAACACGCATGAAGACAAGATTGTAGGGAATGGACAAAAGAAAATAAATCCAGCTGAATACCCAGGGTGTAAAGATGGTAAGCAAACTAGATGTTATTTTCAAGATTGTATGAAACATTTTGCTATGGTTTTGTGGGACTCAAATGTAATGTCCCCTTTTTCTACGCCAAAGGCCTAAGGGTCAAATCGAGTCCAAGCCGTTGTCATACCCAAGGGGCTATGGACGCTGGGGGCTTTTGAGAAGGGGCCGCATGGTACTAATATCCATGTTTGGCATTTGGGGGTCACTTTGGACCTTGGCGATTTAAACAGGATAAAAGAAGCTTTATTCTTATTATTTTCCATAGGCCCCTTAAGTGGAATTAAAGAGGGAAATAAATCTAATTTAAGTGGCTCCAAGGGTACTTTTATATGTTTAAATTGGAAAAGGAGAACACTTAAATTATATTATTAATCCAAAAAAGCAAAAATAAAATAAAATACAGGGAATAGAATGATGAACTGTCTAGCTATGGGGCGCTAAAGATAGTGAAATAATAATTAAATAAAACATTCTATTATAGGGTCACCAAAGATTAGAATGGGTTGCATGAGGATCAAGATCCTATTTTTAGGCATGGAGAGAAGATAAAATAAAGGGCTTTATATTGTTTATTCCTATTTTTATGATGGATTGCCAGCATGGGAGAGAGGATGCCTCCAATTTTATATTTACTCCTATTTTTAGGAGAGGGCAGCCTTTAGTTTGGAGAAGGCTTCAAAAATTATAAAGGTAGATATGCGGTTTATTATTATATTCTTGGAAATTTATCCAACTACTTCATTGGCTTCGAAAGTAGCTTATTACTTCTGCATTAGCAATAGAGGACGAAAACCCTCATTTGCATATAGTTTTGAGGATGGAATCCCTCATATCTTAGCTGTGAAAATTCCATTTAGGGGTTGCAGTGGTTATTCAAGTGTACATGTGTTCATCCAGGGCATCATATTCAGTTCTGTTTTAGCATCCATAACAACAAGTACATCTAGCACAATTCAAGTCTTGGAAAAAAAATTTCACTAGCGCCATATTTGGAAGCAGTTTTTAGTCAAAGCAGTTTACATGTTCTTATCTTTTGGTGAAAAAAAATTGTGTTAAGGCATTCTAGTGTTTTTATTAAACATTGGTTTGAAATGGTATTCCATTAGGTATTTTCCTAAATATTGTTGCTGTTTTTGTATAAAAGGTGATCAGTTATTACATGCTGTCATAAAAGTTCAAATTTTATACTGTTGCCCTGGGGTTTGATAAATTAGCTTGCTAGATTTGTTAAAATTAGTTTATCAGGGATATTACGTTGGTATCAGAGCGAATTTTCTCCAAGCCTGTGGAAGGAAACACCTAGAAAAGAAGGGTTTAGAACTTCCATGAGGAAGGATTGAGGCAACAAGATCCAAAGGTTCTCACTGAGTCAAAGATGGAAGCCATGAGTTTAACAATAATAGTGGATTCAAATGAGGCTCGAATCATTGATAGGCTTGTGCAAGGCCAAGTGGCTAGCTAACATGATGGCTCAGTTAGGCCACAATCCATTTACAAAACACGAATGTGGATTTCGAGCTCCTAATGGTGAGGGAAGCTCTTCTTCTAGGGGAGAACAAGGTAAGGGTAACATACTCAAAAGAATAGTCACCGGTTGTATGACCACAACAATAACTGAATTTGAGTAATGAAAAACAATGCTAGGAACTGTGATGACAAGTTTTTCCCAATTTCATTTGTTGGGTTGTGCAAATCAGCGTTAATAAAAACACTAGAGGGACATGTCTAAATACATTTTTTTCATTTGAAAAGATAAGTAAGAGGGTGCAAATTGCTTGAGAACAACTAAGGCCAATGCTTCCAACATATTGTGGTCATTGCTTTGGGATGAAATTCCGAGCAGAAGTACGTGCTAGATGTACTTGCTATTCTGGATGCTAAAATAGAACTGAATATGATGCCCTGGCTGAACTGGATGAACACTTAGTACATTGGGCCACCACTGCAACCCCTAAATAGAATTGTCAAGCTTAGAAATGAGAGATTTCATCCTCAAATTTGGATGCAAATGAGGGTCTTCGTCTTTTATTGTTGATGTAGAAGCAGAATGAAGCTACTTGCAGACAATGAAGTAGCTAATAAATTTTCAAGATGAATGTAATAATAAACCGCAAATTTGCCTTTATAACTTCCAAGGCCTTCTCCAAATTTGGCGCCCTCTCCTAAAAATAGGAATAAACAATATAAATTGCTTTATCATCTCTCCCATGTTGGCGCTCCATCCTAAAAATAGGAATAAACAATATAAAATTGCTTTATCCTCTCTCCATCCAAAAAATAGGATTTTGATGCTCATGGGCCCATTCTATTTTTGGCACCCCATAATATAATGTTTTATTTAATGTGCATTATTACTATCTATTAAAAGTCCCATAATAGAAGTTCATCAGTTCTATTATCTCATTTTATTTTATTTCAGCTTTTTTGGATTGCAGCTGAAGATATAATTTAAGTGTCCTTAAATGGGTACCTACCACCTCTAATCAATCATATTAAAGTTTGCATGGGTTGGACATACTTAAACTAATTTATTTCCCTGGTCAGCCTATTTTCAGAAAATGATACAGAATAGGACTTCATCGGGTATCTAGAATTAATTAAGGTTTCCTTGAAAATGGGACATGATACATTTGGAGAAGGTGCCTCTCAGTGAAGGTTGTGACCGGAGCCTTCTAGTCCGTTGAATCTCTCTGTAAACCAAACTGATTTAAGATCTGATGCTATGACTCGTCTTGTGCAAGATCATGAATAGGTACTTGGTGGGTTCTTGCACAGGGATTGAAGTTGTTTAGAAGAATAACACCGCCCACTGAGGAATACTGGGAAATCTCTAGATAAAGTTCAAGGCAAAGGTCCTCACCAATGTGCACGATGAAGGGCATTGAAGCTAGGGGGAAGTAGCATGCTGCAATAAAAACATCATGGATAGGAGATGGACCTCTCTGAACATGTAACCACATGTATTTAGAATGGACATCCAAATTTCCCAACAAGACTTTGGACTTGAGACTGCCACGAATGAGGCAAGCCACTCCACCTAAACCACAAACACTGCCGGATCTACGGGTTTTCAAATTGACAGGCCAAGACCAAGGCATAACATGTGACTAAGGGGAGAGCCCACTCAAAGCTCTCACGGGTCTCAATAAGAAAGATGATATCTCGTGAAGCAACAACATCCTAGAAGATCTTTAAATGCCATGAGTTACCATAGCAATTCTAATAGGCAATGGAGATGCCACTATTGCCTATTGAGACCCATGGTCATACTCATAATCATGCTGATGGTCCAGAGTGTGACCACACAAGAGGGGGAGAATCACAAGTTATAGCCCTACAATCTCGGATAATAGAGCACCTGTTTTCTTTCTTGGCAGTCACTACCTGAATACGGGCGTTTTGAAGCTCCTTCACTGAAGTCGTGTTAGATCTGTATCAAAATAATTTTTTTGAGGAAGGAGAAGTTTAATTTTTGACTTAAGAGCTCGCAAATTCTCTTCTGCAGTTTGGAATTGGATAACAAGGGTGTTGTCCAACAATGTCCAAGCTTTGTTAAGATATATCCTTTAAGTCTAAAGATTCATGCAAGAAAGCATGATCTGCTTGTAAGGGATCAACTGGCCTAGGGAGGCTATGAACACAAAGGTTAGCCTTGGTGCCTTCTGTGCCTTTTCTTTTTCAAACTTCGCTTGGACAGCCATCTCAACAACCGGAGGTGCCTTCTTCTCTTTAACTACTTGCATCCACAAATTTTGTTCCTCAGATCTGTTTTTGAATAGATTGTTGTTAGACCATGGTTTCCTTGTTAAGGTGCTTGTGCTGAATGATTATCTCTGATTGCTTGTTTTTAATTTCTGAAACCTCTTCTTTAAGCTGTTGAAAGCATGGGGAATCAGCGGGGGTTGCTTGGATCTGCTCAAGTTCAGTGATTTTTTCCTGCAAATCGGCAATAATACCATCGTTCTCCTGTAACTGTATCTGGATCTGGAACAGCGGCAAAATGTCTTGATGTTTAGATCCTAATGTTTCGATTCCAAATATCTGGCTGCAAATACTGTGTATTTATTTTATGGGTACAAAACACTGTGAAAGTGAGGAGTTTTAAACTCCTGCATTGGAGGGAACTTCATGAGGAATGCAGCCTCTGTTTTCTGTAGAAGCCTGCAGGTCTAGATGAGTATCGAGAATCTGCCCTAGACTGCAAACTGTTCTTGGTTCCATTCACTGCACTCTTCACACACACGGTTCAGGACTAAACAGCTAGAGATATGATCAAACTGTTCAATACTGCTTGAAAAACTCCACACCATCATGAAACTGATCACAACAAGGTCCTCGTTTACCAGAGAAATTTCAAAACTTTTATTGAGTCAGAGTTGAACTTTGTCACCATTAATATTATTGGAGACACCTACATCATGCAGTACTAAAATTGAAGAAAATTTTCGTGATAAATTCTGTGCTAGGGAAGGCAAGCCAAACTTTGGAAAGCAGCACAAAGACACCAGTACCTAATCAGACTTTGACAAGTAGCCCTCACATAATTATCAGCATAAATAGAAGCGACAGATCTATTTGGTGCCACAGAAATGTCACAACTTGATAATAAATCACAACCCAAACTCGGTAATGTTGTGACTTCCAAAATTCCTCGTAATACCCATACGATGAATGAATCTTCTACATCCTTGGCAGAATCTTCTAGCATATGTGCAAAATCAACCTTCAGTGCCTCACGCAAGGGTAAATCTATGCCCAATATGGACTATAGTTCTGACTACACACGGAAAACCTTTTGAGAAGTAGATCTTGAAGAACAAAATGACTCCTTTGTCATTTTGAAGGAGAACCTCCCATTTTTTTGTGGATAATGGTTGTCAAAAGAACTTGACATTGATAGATGCCACGCCCTTGAATCAAAATCCTTTGTTGTGTTCAACATGACAAAGGGGTGCAAAATAAACCTTTAATCAGCGACAAGCAGTTCCATAAGTTCCTCAACAATTCTTAGAACTTTGTACTACTAATGTACAGGTCACAGTTGTAGCCAATGGGGTTTGGGTGGATCAGTTTAGACGAACGGTTGTGTCCAGATCCACCCAGGATCAAATCCCGTTTTGGGCGATCCCTTCGGGGTGATTTATCGGTGGTGGCGGTTGTTGCATCACTGGTGGTGGTGCGTTGTTGCATCACTGGTGGTTGCGGCTGATGGCTCTTATTGGCAGTGGCGGACTTTGCATCGTCGGCATTGGCATTGGCGGCAGTTGGTGGCTCTTAATGACAGTGGCGAAAAATTGCATAGTTGGCGGTGGCGTGGTCTTCGTTTGCAGCACATCAGTGGTCGTGGTTTGTGGTGGAAAATTGTAATATCTTGTAGGGTGGGGTCCCATCAACCCTCCGGTTCATAGCTTCGGTCAAAAGCGTTTAACTATCTAAAAAAAAGGAACAAGAGGAGCAGCTACTATTCAAAAGAAGTAGCACCCTGCAGCAACCAGGAAGGAGAAGAAGCACTTCCAAGGCAGCTCCACTAAATAGCAGCAGATGGAAGAACAAAGAAAGGAGGGGAGTTGCAGCCTGAGAAGACTACAAGACCGAGAAAGAAAAAGAGAAGCAGGACAGAATGGGGAAAAGAAGAGGCAAGGGGGAATCAATGTCTTACCTTCTTTCCCTTCTTTGAACGCACTTATTGCCATTTCTCCTATGGAAGCATTTCTGAAATAAGAGGATTGTATTCCGATAAGTCCAAGGATGAGGATCCAACGAGGGGAAGGGCACTATCCTTATCCGAGTCGGAGTGATCAGATCCATGGGGTGACTTTGACGCCGAAGAGGGTCCTTCTGAAGAGGGAGTGATAACCAGTAACTATCCAACCTCTTTAGTAGGAGTTGAATCTAGAAGGCTTGAAGTTGAAGGGACAGAAGTTGCAGCAAGAGTTGTAGCTACAACTGAAGGAGTTGTAACTGCAACTGAAGGAGCTGTAGTTGTACCTCCTTGATCTTCCAAGTCAGAATCATCTTCTTCTTCTGAATCGTCTTCTTCTTCTAGATCTGGTGGGCTCCAATGCTTGGGAATCGCTCCCTTTTTTTCGAGGGGCCTGGGTTTTCTTTTGAGGATAGGCAAGATGGAGATGACCCGGTGTTCTGCAATTTCAAAATCTGAAAGTTATATTTTCATAGTCGATAATCTGAGAGAAGCTTGTATCACCCATTTTGAGAGTGATCCTATCCGGCAATCCTTTACTGAGATCAACTTCAACACAAATCTTAACAAAAGTATACAGACCGCTCCGCAACCTCTGGATGTCTTTTTTGATGAATCGTCCTAGGAGGTTACCAATTTTCTTAAGTGAGCAAGAAAAATGAAGGGGAAGATTTGGTAACCTTAACCAAATTGGAACCCGCGTGATAGAGAAAGTATTCGGGTTAAAATCTGGAAACCAAGGGGTAATGAAAAGTCCCGCCGAACCTCGGAACCAAGGACACTCCTCAATAACTCTCTAGTAATCTTGTTGTTCATTGAAAAAGACAATGAAGAAGCCTCGGGCACAAAGGAAAAATTTACAATTTTTTGTGCATTGGGTGTGAATCCACTAGACTACTGCGTTAGACGATGGTCAAACACCATTAAATCTGCATATCAATGCGTTTGATTTAATGTCTTGTAACAGGTTTAAATATTCGTCATCCTTGATCTCCACAACTGGGTTTTCAGAGGCTTGCTCAACGATGTAAGCTGAGGGAGGAGTTGCTGGAGATTTCGACGATGAGGCATTTTTGAAGAGTGCCTCTTTGAAAGAGGCAGAGCTACGATCCTTGGCCCCTCCCAAAAGAAAGCCAGTCATTAAAATCATTGAATCTCGGGCTATCCCATAGGAAGTGAGAGGCGAATCATCCACAACCAGTTTTCCTGAGAAGATGAGGCCAAAGGAGTCCAACCTGTAGCCTAACATTTGGGCAAGAACGCATTTCCGATCTAACCTATTAGCAAGTTGATGAAGTTGCAAAGTCAGGGTAATACCAGAAAGAGTATGGGCAAAAATTTGGAGATGCTCTGTACTAACAACGAGTGACAGGGGGGTATCATATGCTGCAACAGGGGAGCCACTGTATCGCGCATCATTACCATTACTAAACGTAAGTCTTGAGCTTGTCGGGCTACCGCCCCCCATACCCGAACAAGATTTCTTGGATAGAGCCAAAAAAGAGAGATCAATAAGCGCAGAGGGTAGACCAAGCCTGCTGCCTCCACCCTTAACTCCAACGTCGCCTTCATTCACAACAACTCTTCCAAAGGGGGAACCCTCCAGAACAAGCCTGAAAGAGCAATCATCGAAACCATCGTGCTTCTGAACAAAGCCCAGCGTCGAATTCTTCCCGTCGCCACCATAGAAAGAAGGGCACGATTTAGGCTTTCCTACAGCCATTCACAACTTCCTCACCAAAACTTCGGATGGTAAACGCTTTTAGTATACCAGAGCTACGAACTGGAGAGGTGTAGGAGCACTTTCTCTAAGTGGGACATGGGGGTGGGCTTGGGTCCTTAATGTCCATAAATGCATCTATATTAAATACATCAATAGATATCAATTTCAAGGTTCTTACGTTTGATTTTTTACATACCTCTTTAATCAACAACTTCATTAAATTCTCTATCAATTTCTTTACCTATGCGATTGTGTCGGTCTCAGAAATATATATTCAAGAAAAAAGACCCAAACATTACTACATGACGAAGATATTACTATTTTTTGATTGACTTTCCAAGAAAAAAGAAACAATATTATTTAAGTGAGACCTCAATAGAAGCTAAATTTATGAATGAATCGTCACATGAACGTCAAATTTAATGTCGAGATAAGATAAGACAGGATAAGATATTTATATTAAATGTCCCAACAAATGACCACAAAAGTAGGTCAATGGGACTGCACCATATAAAGCAGAGCAGAAGCAACAGGGAAACCCAAAAAGGTCTCTGAGAACAACAAAAGAAGGAGAGTACAAAGAAATAGAGGTGGAGGGGAAGGCCTCGACACCAACACTCAGGACTGTCATCCAAGGCCAGCCGGAAAGAAACTGGTGATGTGATGATGTCTGGTATCAGGAACTAGAAGATGTTTGTGACGCCTAGGATCCGTGGAAAGTTGAGCTCTCTGAATGGGCCTAGTGGACTGTCGTCTATGGGATGGGGCCCTAGGCCATGTCTGAGTTCGGATACCTCTGATCTGGGAAGAAGCTCCTCTATTCCTGACAGATCTAATTTGAGAGTCTCTACTAGGATCAGGTCCCCGCTTGGTGCCCTCTCACCCGGGATCACAGCAAATAAGGATGTGATTCGTTGAGTAGTAGTCTCCCTGAAAGGGAGATAGAGGATCTCGTCGCGGAGCTTAAGAGCTTCCTATAAATAGAGATTAAGACACCTCTAATCATAATATCTGAAGAAGGTCGTGAACGTTGGGCGTTCACAGAACAGACAGTGAAACCTCCCTCTGATCTCATTGTAGATGGGGCACCGGAAAATAAAGTGTTCCTTTATCTCAATCTCCTTGAGGGAGCAAAGGTGGCAGATCCTCTCGGACCGGTCCAACTGGTGATCGCTCTTGACTCGAAGCCTGTGGGAGCCAACTATGAACAAGCCTAGGGATATGCAAAGAGCATGCAACCAATGGCGGGAGACGTAGGTAAGCCAAGTGATGAGTCCATTGTTGACTTCGAGAAAGTGATTGGCGTAGAAAGCCATCTTCGGGCGTAGCTCATCCCGGCAGTTGGTCCAAGTAATCTAGATGAACTGTCGGTATATATAGTCTTTGATGATGTCGTGCAGGTCTTGCTTGCTGGAAAGGAGGTGTGCAGGAGCATCAATGGAGTAGTTGAGAGGGAGGAGACGGTCCATGTTGTTCTCAAGGGATTCTAGGAGACGAGAGGCCCCGGTATACTAGCAACGAGCGCGGCCACTACGGTCAGAAAGAGCAATGGCCTCAGAATAACAATAGGCAAGGTAGATGTACCTATCTCTGCTTGTGGAAGAATCTGACAGTCCTTGGATGCAATGCAAGAGTGAGACGAGACCAAAGATGACCTCTAGTCTGAAGGGGCGAGCCCCAAACTCGGCAAGGATGATATTGTGAGGAACAGTCTCTTTACATCTGATGATCCGTGTGAGCATAAGGATCTGAACACACTCAATGGCAGCCCAATCTGACTCAAGCAAAGAAGGACCCCCAAACCTCATAACCATAGAGAATCTGTGGGTCTCACAAGAGAGTCTGCAAGAGGGATATCTTGGACAACGTGTCCTGAAAATGGTGGCGGAAGCATTGTCTCTCCAAGATCGCTAGGGAACCATACCCCTTGTTGATGTGGGGTTGAATATTGTGAGGAACAGTCTCTTTACATCTAATGATCCGTATGAGCATAAGGATTTAAACACACTCAATAGCAGCCCAATCTAACTCAAGCAGGGAGGGACCCCAAACCTCATAACCATAGGGAACCGTGGGTCTCACAAGAGAGTCCGAGAGTGATATCTTGGGCAACATGTCCTGAAAATGGTGGCGGAAGCACTGTTTCTCCAAGATCGTTAGGGAACCATACCCCTTGATGCAGGGTTGAATAGTCGAGCGAAAGCTGAAGCGAGATCCAGTCCCAGATAGGTGTAGGAGATGGTGATCTCCAACTCCTCTCCCCTGTAGAAGAAATGGAAGTCGGAGGTCTTCAGCCCATTGAAAATCATAACCTTGGTTTTACCCAGGTTGACTGTAAGTTGTCTATGATCACAGAAGAGGGCTAAAGCATCAAGCTATCTGCTGTAACCCTTCCGCGGAAGAAGCCAAAAGGACCACATCATCTGCAACGAGAAGAATGTAAATCAAGACCTGGTGAAGAAGGCAACCGTCTCCGTCTTGAATGTGATCCCGGAGAAATTCCTCCAACTCATCAATATAAACACCAAATAGAGTAGGAGAGAGAGGGGCATTCATGTTTGACCTCGATGATGCTCCTGATGAAATCGGAAAACCCAATAGCAGTACGAAGGCGACCCAAGACCTCCTCATATAGCCGAGTGATGGCAGCAAGAATGGTTTCGGAAATACCAATGTCTCTAAGTATGCGGAAAAGGGCTTCCCGCAGAACCGAGTCAAAGGCTTTCCGAAAGTCCACAAAGTACCAAAAGACTTTGGATGAACGGTGACGTGATTCCTCAATGATAGCCCGGAGGATGAGAATGTGATCAATAGTCTGGTGCCCTATCCTAAAACCTGCATGTCCCCTGACTCTGCATTGGTACTACTCTAGAAACTCGGATAACTGCAAGTGGAGAACAGTGGCATACGGCTTGGAGAAAGTGTGACCCACCGTAATTTTCCTGTAATTATTAGGATCAGAAGTAGGACCGGATTTGTGAATAGGATGGATAATACGGTGGGACCAAGAATGTGGGAAACCAGTACACACCACCTGATTGAAAAGGTCTACCAAATAACTGTTGATGGTGTTGATCCCATGCTTGAAAAACTCTACCTGGAAGCCTTCCTCATCTGTTGCTTTGCTGCAATTCATCACCGATATGGCCTTCTTAACATTTGTGTAGATGAAGATGTGGCAGGTGGAGGATGGGGACATAGCTTGGATTTGGGGCTGACCAGGGATATCATAAAGGGTGGAGGTGTGGGTGAACATAGTGTGGGGGTCAAGGTTCCAGGGGTAAGGGTGAGCATCGGGGAATGATGGTATGCCAAAAGCGTTTGGGGGAGTGCAAGAGTGAGGTGCGGAGATCCCTTCTCCTATGGGCAATAAAGGTACGCTTCTTGTGACGAAGGAGATGACGATAGGCAATTTTGAGGGAGGGGAAGGATGGGAGGTCATGGGTAAAGGCCAGGCGGAGCTAGCAGTGAAGTGTTTTGCAGTCGTCATCATACCATTGGTTCATGGGGCAGGTCCTCGTACTAAGGGACCTGGAGGTGGAATGGGGGTAGGAAAGCGAGGTTGCCTCATGGATAGTAGCGGCAAGAAGGTTGTGCATCCAATCAGTAGGGAACATAGTGAAATGGGACAAGGGGGGAGAAGCTGACAGAGATGAAAGGAGAAAGTTATGGGGTCACCCTCATCAAGTCTCAGAGTGGTACATGGAGGGCAGTGGCGGGGTTAGGGGCCTAGGGGGGTAGTTTCCAAGGAGAAGGAGAGGGCCGCATGGGCAACAAGGGGAATGGGGGAGATGGAGAAGTGGTGAATAAAGGTAAGAAGGTCAAGGGTAGTCATGATGTAATCAACCACACTAGCGCCACCACAGTGAGGTCTACAGGTGAAGAACTAGGAATCCGGGAAACAAGCTATGCCATTAAGAATCAACAGGTCATGAGATTCCCCCATCTGTAAAAGGTGTCGGCCATATGTCGTCAAGGACCTTGCCACATCGTCAAACTCCCTCTGACGACCAACTAAACCCGAGTCCACCTCTGAAGTACAAAGAGCATCATCAGTCCTGTCATGCAAGGGAACTTGGGAGTTTTTAGTTCGAGTGTTGAAACCACCCAAAAGGATGACCTCACCAACTACAGAGAACTGAGAGATGCATGTAGAAAGGTCAAAGTATGGGTCCCCATCAGGGCTGTTCTCAATGGCAAAAGCAGAAGAGATAGGAGGGAAGTAAAAAACTGCAATATAAATGTCTTGGGTGAGGTGAGGGGTCTGCTTAACCTTGATCTAAAGAAAATGGGCAAACTCGTCCTCGGCTTGCCACAGAAATCCTGTCGTGAAGAGTGTCCCTGAACAAACTAGCGACCCCTCTAGAACCTCTAACTCCACCAGGGCTCCTAGTATCTTGCCTACAAATAGAGAGCCATTAGTACCCTCTAATGTCTGAGAGAGGACGAACGGGGATCTCATGAGTTTCCGTTACAAAAAGGAGATCTGAGTGACCCAAAGCGTCTTGTAGGAGACCAGGTGAGGACTAGTAAGACCCATTTCCATTCCAACATGAAATGGAAATGCCCCTGTTACGACGCCTCTCCCAACGGGACTAGTCATTTGGACCCGAGAGCCCAGCCAAGAGGGAAAGTGTCACAAATCACAGTCTAAGGTTCCGAATCACCGCCCATTTACCTGCCTTCCTGGCTGCCATGACTATCTCCCGAGATTGTTTGAGTTCTGCCACCTGGGCTCTAGTGATATCTTCATCAAGGAAGATCTTACCTTGGAGTGAGAATGGTCTCCGCTTAGCCCTAAGAGCCCGAAGCCTGTCTTCTACTGATTTGAAGTGAAGGAAGAGGGAAGAATCAAGACCATGCCATGCTCTATCAATTTGCACCTCTGACAGCCCCAACTTGTTTGTGATGAAATCAGAAGCAATGGCTAAAGGATCAGAAGGAGGGGGTGTGGGCAGTCCTCTTACCTTGAGATTAAGCTCTCTTGCATGTTTGTTTCTTTCTTCCACAAGTTTTGCTTGTACAACTTCCTCTACAACTGTAATAGGAGAACTTTGGTCCTTACCTTTCACTATTTGTGCCCATGAATCCGATTGTTTCTTGATATTTTCATGTTGGGTTTGAATCTCTTCTTGTTTGTGCTTCAAATCTGAAATTTCTGCAAGTAATTGGTCGTTAGTACCTGTAGGAATGGCTTGGGTCATGATATTTGTAAGTTACCTACGTAGAGAGAATTATTCGCTTCAGCTTTCTCCATTCGGGATGTCAGTTCAAAGACCTCTATTCGTAACGTTCTGTTAGATGATTCCACTATCTCAAGCCTATGTAGTAATTCTGCTATGATGTTGGGCAAGTTGCCATCTTGCTGCCCCTGTTCTTTCTTCCCAGAGGAAGGGGTTACTGCGACGGCGAAAGTGGAAGGAGACATCAGCGAAGGATGAACTACTTGTAATGGTGTCAAGACGAGGGGAGAAGCTGAGGGAACCCCCCAAATTGTTCGTATTATTGGCTGAATACCTATGCATAAGAGGCTTGGCTGTGGGAGAGGTAAAGTGTCCACGATTCGAACCAACGTGAGCACCAACAGACCTGGACCGATACGAACCCAAATATCAAATCCAGGCTCCGAACTAGACGCGAACAGGGTAGAATGGCTTCCATTCATGAAATCGACTGGCTTGCATTCACACAACTGGTCACGGGGAAGACACAAGTGCAGGAAAGTTACTGGTCGCCAGGGAAGGGAAACGATAGGGGGAAAAGACATGAGGGCACGAACATCAAAGGAAACCCCCACGATGATGCAAGGGAAGGATTAACAGTAGGTCATGTTGTTGGAGGGATAAGAGTGGGAAGTTCAGAGGCAGGTTCGAGGCAAGGAAGAGGGAACGACACACCACCACGATTAAATTTCCCTACGAAAATGGTCACAAATTCTTTGTGAGATAGGTCACAAATTGCAGATGGCTCTCAAAATGAGCTCGTGACAGTGATTCATATGCATTGGAGGGCATGTAGATGAAAATCGAGGGTGTAACAATTAGACGCGAACAAGAGAAGCAAGCAGGGTGGACACGGATATGGAAGATGCGAGCTAATAGTTTATAATTAAGTCACCATTATATGTATTAACTAATGTATGGTTGTAACCACTTCAGCCATTTTGTAACTATCTTGTCCGTGATAAAATGATGGACACACAATTTACATTGTGTGCATCTTGGTTTCTTGTCTTTCCTTCTCTATTCACATCTTCTAGCATTGGTACGGGCATGAACTGAGGATGAATAAAAGTGAACAACTCACTCCATTATAGCCTTGCCTGCCATTGTAGAAAGCCTCTCAACGTAATTACTTACAGTTGTGATTTATCATTTGTTTCTCCATATATTTGATGTATTTGAGATTGGTAAATATTGTTGTGGTTGGATAAATTATTTGGTGGCATTTCATCTCTATTTACATGGTTAAATGTTGATGTGAATCTCATATGCAGTTCGTGCCCTAAAGGGCTGATTGATATTGTGTATTGATTGTTTGAAGAGCATTCTCCGTTGTTTCAGATTAATGTTTGTGTGTTTGAAGGTGTAATTTCATATTTGATTCATTTGACTTTAAAGCCAAACCCTTATTTTCATTTTCAGCCCTAGAAAGGGACATTACATAAGGACAAATAAATAATGGCAATCACAAGAGTACAACCGAAGAAAGCCATAGACAGAAGAAAAGACTTGTTGAAGTAATGGTAGAAGTCTAGAAAGCCATGGTTGAAGAAGGAAGGCAATCCCATGAGGGGACAAGTATGGTGATGACAAGCCAATTTGAGTAAAACAATGCAATCGCAAGACAAGTCTTGCAAATTATGGTCCCTATATACGCAATTGATTCATTGCAAGGTATTATAAAGCTCAAGAATGCCAAAACCACTATCGTACCCAACAACGAGACTGCCATTAAGCATGCGCAACGCACCTCGTGTCAAATAATGCAGCTTCTAATGATTGGGAGAATAAGAGTCAAAAGAGCAAACCCATAATTGATCCCCCACTGTCGGGCGGCCAAGTGATTGACTTGTATTGCTCACAGTAAATCTAGACCAACAGCCAACAATAGTACACATGGATATATTTGGGAAAAATCTAACATACACTATTGTGGACGATGGTTTTAGTGTGAATGTTCTTGCAATGGACACTTGGAGAAGTCTAGGGAAACGATTATTTGGCCTCAGACCTTCCATTGGGTGGGAGCAAACCAATATGGCATAAAGAGATTGGGCATAGCGATGGAGCAAAAGATATTTATTGTAACGTAATCCTTTTGTTGAATTTTATAGTCATCACAGTATGGCACTACAATGCATTGTCAGGTTGTGGTTCGTTGATAGCAAACAAAGTTGATCACAGCGAGAAGAAAAATCTACTCTATTGAAATTTTAGGCCAAAAATATGAGATAGATTTGAAGATTCGGACAATAAGCAAGGAGCCAACCTCATCTAATCCATCGAACTCAAACTTCGGAGAAGACTGCTCAAACAATGGAAACTGAGGCACTTTGAACTCGAAGAATGATGGGATCATGGAGTTATAGCATGCTCTAAAGATAAGACAAACTCCCTCAGTGGTCTCTTCCATTGGCAAATGAAATGAAATGAAATGAAATATTTTAATGACGTCCACGTGTCTGAAGAGTCAAAGGGACCAAAAAGAAAATACACTAAGCTGAAACCAAGTTCTTTGCCAAATCCGCTTGCCTACTGTGAATCTTGAGCACAAAACCAGCAATCCTTTGAAGCTTAGCTTCCTCAAATAACTCATTTAGGTTGTCCATGTGTAACTCATTTTCGTACTGGAAGCGGATGTCATCATACGCTGAGCATTCCATGATGAAGTGCCATTCAGTTTCAACAACCCCCGTATTGCAGAAAAGACAAGTTCTCCTTTCCCACTCTTCTTTGGGAATAGTCCATCTACCAGTTTCACAACGAAAATGATGCAACCCGGTCCTCAACTGAGCCAAAATAATCCTAATCTTACCTTAGATATCTACCCTTAAGTAAGCTTTGTCATCGTGATCCCAAGTGGGGTCAAAATATTTGATATAGTGCGTTTTCTTACGACCAATATTCTATGTCCACATGGTGTTCCTAAAATTCTCCGTCACATAATTTTTTATTTCCCTATTGCTGTTAGGACACTCCTGGAAGTGGATGACCCACTTCTCCATCCAATTGGTGTTTGGCTTCATCCAAGTTTTCTTTTTGCGCTCTAGATTATCCTCAATGGAAGACTACAAGGTGTTCGAAATGTATTGCAATAGCATTGAAATTACAGAGATTGAAGAAAATGGCTTGCAAAGAGATGATTGAAAGCAAAAGTTAGTGATGTCAAGTCCACCTAAACCATCAATGCCACAATCAGCTTACCCTTTCAAGCTTGATGATAAGTTGGCCCGCCAATTTGAAAGAGTAGCCGATATGAAGTTGACAAAGTTAGCTATTGTTGTATGAGCATGATGTTTGAGGATAAAATTAAAATCGAAGGCGAAAGCTTGGACTACTAATGAAGTATGGTTGGGTGTGAATCTGATCACCCTAGATGAACAAAGTCATCGCGTAGTGGGTGGCCAAGGTCATGTAGAGGCAAAGGAAGTATTGCCATGACTAATACTAGTTGCACATGAATTTTAAATTGAGGGCGCTTGAGTCAAAAAGATGGAGGAAGCACAAACATGATAAGTATTCAAGGCACAAGCATGATAAGTACATTGGCACTTGTATCAAAAAACAATGATCGAAAGGAAATAGAGCCTTAAAAATTTTAAGTACATTGGCTATGGTCATTTGAAAGCCATGACTAGATAAACAAAATCATGGCATAGTGGGCAGCCAAGGTCATGCAAAGCCAGAGGAAGTATTTTCATGGCCAAGACTTGTGTGGTGCACGGATTTCAAACCAAGGTCACTTGAATCAAAAAGACAGAGGAATCACAAACATGATAAGTATTTGAGTCACAATAAATTCTAGCTCAGGGCACTTGCATCAAAAAAAATATTCAGTGAGATATAGAGCCATGAAAAATTAAAGTACATTAGCTACTGCCATTTGAAACCCATAAAGTAATGGATAACAGGGCAATGCAACTAGAGCATTTTGATGATATAATGTATAAAGATGCATTGAATGGGTCCAAATTAAAATCATACAAACTGTGGACGGAGATGGTGAACATGATTTGAGTTTTGAGTTGAGAATGATAAAGTCAAAAGGGAGCACAAGAATTGATGCACTGAAAACACAAGGTGAGAAAAACGAAACTTACAGAAGTAACTGTGCTTATATAAATGAGACCTTAATAAATTTAAAATGTAATATTATTAAAACTTAGGGAAGAAAACAGTTAATAAAACGAAGCCATGATACTACAAGTAGCCATTTTTATATATTTGTTGAGTTAAAAATAAATAAAATTAGTAAGGTGGAGATGAAGAGAAAATGATTAGAGGATTTGGAAACAAATTCAAATTAAAATATGCATATTTTAAAGGATTATGTACAACTGACACCCAACCATACACATACTTCCTGATATCGAACAAATCCCTTCTTTGTGTAGAGCATTTGACTCTCACTCAACCCCAACAAAACACTGAACTCTACCCCGTACACTTTCCTCTATTCGGCTCAAATAATTTCCCTTTCAGACAAGTGTCATACAAACATGTGTAAAATTTCCTTTGCACTTCTATCCCTGTATCGCATAACAGCAAACAGCATAGCATCATACGGAACAGCTGCAGACATATTTCTTCATCTTATGACCCCCTCATAATTTCAATGCCACTATATGATGCCCAACAGACTCCTGTAGATCATCAACTAATTCCTGAGTGTACGGTGATTTACAATCATCAATTTCGCGAGGTCGAGTAGTGCAATGAAGTCATTTTTATAAATTTCAAAGAACAGCAAAAATAAAAGTTTCCAAAGAATATTTCTGCTGGGAAGTACAGCAGTACAAAACATAAGTTGGAAAAAAAAAAAAAAAACCAATATGGTGTTTATAACAGTTACCAAAGCTGGTGGTCAAATAATTTACAGTGCTGCCATTTTCATTGTTTTTCAGCCAAACAGCAATCACAGAGAATTAATTATAAAAAATCAGTTTCCAAAATTTCTGTGTAAACCCCACCCTATGCTGCGGCAAATAAATTACTATAAGTTCCAGCAATTACAGAATTTGTGTGCAGTAATTCGGGTGGGGATAATTTTTATAAAATTTGTCCTGGATAGGAGTTTTTTCATAAATTTCATTTTTTTCTCAGTAAGGATATCTAGAAGTTTTCAAGGGCAGCTCCTGCAGGAATATCTTCTTTTCTTCCCCTCTTCATCTCATTATTCATCATTTTGATTTTGTATCTGGATTGTGTCAGAAGGGACTCCAACTTGTTTAAGGGAGGGGGGGGAGTGGGGATGTAGTCCATCTTGATTAAAACGGGTGGGGGGACGGGGGTGTGTGGGGGGTAATGTAGTCCATCTTGTTAAGTATTGTTATAAATGTACAATAAAAAAATATGCCTATAATAAAATATGGGTTTTTGTAGCCGACTTCGTTATGATACTAATCCTTGTATTGTCCACTTAGGCAGTGTGTTAGCATATTCTGTTTATGTAAAGTTGCCGCTTATCTCAAGCGACAATTGTTTGGTCTTGAATAGAAAGCAATACGTTAAAATAAGGGTGTTGCTGTGGCAGGTCCTCCATGTACCAAGTGTTGTGTTTTACACTACCTATACAATAAAGATATCATTCCCTCCTATTCTGCCGTGTCATGTTCATGGTATGTAGTCATAATTCTGCAAGTAGTGTTTTTAGTTGTTTAGCATTTTGACAGTAAACAAGGTACATAAGTAACATACCAATGAAATCTGCAATCACACAAAATGTATCTTTATTCAAAACTCCAATGGGGATAATGAATAAATAGATCCAAACAAGGGACCTTAGAGTGAGTCTCCTCTATTGAACTAACTAGACATCAGAACCACATAAAACATCCCAAACAGCTAAAAAAACAAGGCCGCCTTGAAACATCTTGTCCTCATTTGTATCAGATGAAAAACGCATTATGAAGCACCATTGAATGTAAATGCCTTCTAAGGCTATCCCCACTCCTTCCTTTGACATTGAACATGTGTTATAGTTGTAGATTCCAGCAGATTCCTTTGTTTTATGGTTTCTGTATGAGATGAAAACCATTGTGATTTGGGTAATGTGAGCCATATAAAATGATACCAATGATGCTTCACTATATTCAATAATTGTATTGTTACTATGATAGTTGTATTGT
The DNA here is from genome assembly GCA_019776745.2 of Taxus chinensis. Classification (NCBI taxonomy): domain Eukaryota; kingdom Viridiplantae; phylum Streptophyta; class Pinopsida; order Cupressales; family Taxaceae; genus Taxus; species Taxus chinensis. The sequence continues at coordinate 46,811,554 of CM034156.1, forward strand.
TTCACTACAAAGGGTTTTTGTGTAATTGTTAAAGGTTACATTCATAAGAGAGTGACCCAGGTTCAAGTCCCCAAACTGCAATAAGACAACTCATAACTTGGAAGAAATGTCAAGTATTATGTAAGATTGAAATATGGGTGTGTACAGTTGTGGAGTATTGCAAAGGGGGTGCATTCCTCCGGTCACCGAGTATTTTACCCACGTTTAACCCAACTCAAGAGTAAGGCAGCCCACAGCCTCACCCGCAAACTGCAATAAGACAGCCCACAATCTCAGTACACCAAAAAAAAAAAAAAGATCTATTGTTTCAATTGCATTTGTTGTTACTTGTAGACAATGGTCAATATAGTTGTTACAATTGTAGAGATTCACTATTGTTACCATTTGGATGGAGAGGTTGTCGTTGGGGCTCCTAAGCCCCAACCCATTTCTCTCTGTGAGATCTTTTTATACTTAATAATATCTTTATTTTTATTTAGTTTTCTGTAAATAGAATCCGTGAATGAAGATTGTTTTTTGTCTGAGAATGGTGTTGACGAAGACATTGCCTGAAAATATTTAAGTTTTTTGTTTTTCCTGAGAATGAAGTTGAAGAAGACTTTTTACAATATAAATTCTATATTTTTTGTCACTTGTGTTAGGACAAGCTGTGAGAGAGAGAGCACCGAGTGGTATTGCTGCCCTAAAAACTCTGATTTTTTGTATTGGATATCCTTTGCCTGATAAACTGTTACAAGCATAAGAAAAATAAAACGGGTCCAGAAGGATGTTGAGGCAGTACAAGGAAAGAGAAAGGTCTGATGTTTTTGTAAGAAAGAAGGCGAATTCATACGCATTCCGCACAGTTGTACAGATGAGGAAATGCAGATTTTTTGTTATGTTTTAACTGTTTTTGGTTCAATGTTTTGCTGTTGTAGTATGTTGTGAACAGTTAATGTTTTACTGCTGTAGCAAAGCATTTTTGGAGGGCAGTTTTGGAAAAAGACATCTTTACCATACAGACGAGTGCAGAAATTTGTTTTGAGGTGGAGTACAGTTTTATTTTGGTATGCAAACATATTTGATGAATATGCATACTTATTGGCATATGTAAATAAACTGCTTCTTTTGAATATGCATACTTATTGGCATGTCAAGATTGGAGGAACAATTGAAGGTTCCAAGTTGGGGAGTTACTACAAGAAGAAGGGCATCCTTGATTGGAGAGGAAATAGCACAAGAGAAGGAAAAGATTCCCACAGAGAAGAAGGCCAAGCAAGAAAGAGATGAACACGCAGACAAGAGAGAAGCTCAAAATTCAGAAAAGAGTGAAGACAACAGTTTCTAAGACCGCAGTGCAAGAAACTGCGGGTACAACCTCTCCTTCTTGATCACCGCCAGCGCAATCAAGTCCTCCAAAGGCTGAAGGAGCTGAAGAAGCCAGTGCACAAATAAAGTGGGGAGAACCAGAAGTCAAACAACCAGTGTGTACAAACCTCTGGTGCAATCAACTCCACCTGCACAATCCACTAAAGGAGTCAACCAAAAACAAGAGGAAGAACTCAAGAAACAAGAAACTGCCCAGAGGGAGGAAGAAGAAAGGTGCAAAAAGGAAGAAGACGCCAAGGAAGCCATCAGGAAGGCAGAGGAAGAGACAAGAATTGCGCAAGAACAGGAGGACGAATGAAAGCGCAAGGCAAAAAAGGAGGAAGCCAACAAGAAAGCTAAGGCAGATAGAAAAATAAAACAAGATGAAGAGGAGCAAAAGCGCAAGGAGGACGAGGCTAAGAAACAAAAAAAAAAGCAATTGTGCAAGCTGAAGCCCAAAGGATCGAGGAAGAGAGAAGGAAGAAAGAACAAGAAAACGAAAGAAAAAGAGAATTGGAAGAAGACCAGATGAAGGAGGAGGAAGAAGAGAAGCAAAGACAAGAGGAAGGAGCAAGAAGAGGAGAGTGAGAATTCAAAGTCAAAGAGAAATAGGAGCAGAAAGTTGTAGAAGAACACAAGAGAAAAGAAGCCAAGGCACAAGCAGAGGAATAGGCTCGCATTGCGCAAGAGCGAGCAATCACGAAGACAAAGGTCGCGGCAAAACAAAAGAGCAAGGAAGCAAAGGAAAAGTCAAGACAAAATACAATATGCCCATAATAAGCACCACTCAAACACAAACAGCCATTGCCCAAACAGAGGAAAACCCAGTGGAGAGCACCATGGAGATAGGAAGCTCTAGTTCAAAGCCAATCACCATAGCAGAGGTAGGAGGGGATACACAAACATTTTGGTGGGGATCACAGACAACTGTGTAGACTCGAACGTGCAGGCTTCCCCTCCTCCCATGTGTGCACCATAGTTCCCCAGATTTCTCAAACAACTACTCAAGTGACAACAACGCAAGCCATTGTGAAGCGGACATTGAGAAGCTACCACTGCAAATGCAGGTAGAGGGTGTACACACGCTTCAAGCAAATATTGGTGCAGCTGCAATGCAATTGGCCCAACAAAAGACTGCACTACAGTAAACATTTTGTAACATCAAGTAATAGATAGAGGACAATTGTCCCAAGCTTGTCACTAAAGCCATAGGTGACTAAGTTATGAGCAAGCAGGTACAACTAAGCACTTTGGTTAGTAAATTAGTGGACAATTGGTAAGAGCGAGAGATTGTGCACAAAGTAAAAAACCCAAGTGCTCCAGACAAAGAAAGAGGCTAAGGGAGTAATCCAAATTTTGCTCGAATATATAAAGCTCCTAAACCAACTTGCAGAACAAACAAAACAAATTACCTTTGAGCTCCTAGATTGGAATGCGCAGTTGCAGGCAACCATGAATGACAATCAACTAGACACACATTTGGCCAAGAGTTTACAATCGCAGATGATGAAGCATTAGACCTAGCATTGCAAACATCCATGCAAGCTTGAGACAATGTGAACAACAAACTGCGTGACTGGGAAAGAAATACCTTATGCAACACTTTTGCTGTAGTACATGCACAAAGGTTGAGGGATTGCATAGAAACATTGGTCCGGGAGATTCATACAAGCTATATCTCTCCAAAAACCAATTGTGGACACTGCACATGAGGATGCTTTGCTCGAAGTCATGCAATCCTTGGCACAATTGCAAGCATACTTTGGCAGTGTTAATGAGGCTATCGCAAACTGGAACGTATACAAAGAAAACTTGGAATTATTCTTACCAACTGTGAAGAACATGAAAGATACCTCGAAATACCTCACCCCTCAGCACATGCTCCGAAAGATCCAGGCAGCACAAGCACTACCAACACCACTTCTACCTCCACCAACTCAAGTACACTAAACTCCAACATCGCAGCCTAAGGAACAAAAGTAGCCTCTGAAGTCCCACAATTTTGAAAAAAAAGTAAGATTTTGAAGGTAATTGCGAAATTTTGGTTCAATATATGTAAACATGCCCACATAGATTGAAAACCCAAAAGGGTGATTTATGAGGGAGTTTCCACAAATTGAAAACCCGAAAGGGCAGTCTGTTGGAAAATCTACTTAATTGAAAACCCGTGAGGGTGGTTACGTAGTGTGCAAGGGATGAAAACCAGTAAACGGTGTTCCTTGTGCCGAATACGATTAAAATGGCTTAGTTTGTCGCGCAGCAAACATCATCAGACAGCTGAAGAATGAAGATAGAGCACCTTCTAGACTTCGAAACCTTCTTTTGTCTCAAGACGAGACAACTATTTAAGTCCGGAAAAGTGTTGTGAATGTATTCAGATCAAAAAGCCAACTTTGATATATTTTGTATAAGTTTGTGTATTGCACAATACCTAAAGTATATGCATAGTCGAGATAGGACAAAGTAGAAGATATGTAATGCTCTTTAAGCTTAAGGAGAATGCGAAGAGTCCCTCTTGATAGAAAATAAAAGATGAAGGAGTTGGAAAGCCGACAGTCACCATGGAATGTGTAAATGTATGTAAGCACATTGCATCGAGGGCTGATTTTGGATTCTGATCTGATTTTGATCAATGTTATTAATTCCTCCTTACAGTAATATAATTCCAGCTTACGTTTCATCTCTCTCTCTAGCTTGAGTGATCTCATGTATTTCTTGACATGTAGGCATTGCGCAAACTGTATGCTCTGTTTAATACTCTTAATTGTGCACTGTAGCATGACCTGATGAGTGATTCAAGGACCACTGGTAACAAGCGACCATGGTTGTGGATACTGGGTGCCTCTGAGGTGGGTCTTGGACTACAATCCTCCTCCTCAAGAAGGTCTATGTCGGATGTTCCTCTGCTTTCTCTACATTGTTGAACATGTCACTATACTCGACTTCATCCTAAGTAATCCATATACCCTTTTGCTCACCATCATGTTCTCCTCTTGTGTCGTTCACTCTTACTTGTTGTTCGGACTGCCCTAATATTTTTGTCTCTAAATCTTTTATTGGCAATTTTTCAACTCCCCAAATATTTTTCTCGTAGACCTCTTGCTCCTCCTGAGAAGAAGAAATCAAACTCCATTTCAAGACAAAGGCTTCCTCAAAAGGAAGGGACTCAATTGAATCCTAACTAGATTCCATGGACTCTTCTACAGTACTTACCCATTGTATCCAGTCATCAAGGTCGGAACCTCCATCCTTCGGTAGAGGCAAAATTGTCTTGCAATATCTGACCACTCCTAACTCATGAGTGTTGTAGGGTCCACCGCTTCCAACTGAACACTTTTTTGGTTTTGGCTTCAGCCCCAGCTCCAGCTCTAGCTTCTACTAATGCTTTAGCCTTGGCTTCTACTTTTGCTTTGTACTTCTCTTGATGGATTTTTTTGAATTGGCTGCCTCTCCAGCATTCATCTTCTTTCTTGTTCTTCCGCCAATCCAGTAGATCGTCTGATTTATTGGTCCACTTCTTGACCATGTTGTCTTCTTCTCCCTTGTTTTTTCAGGGTCAGTGGCATTACTTATTTCTCGTACAACGTCGGTCTTGTTCTTCTCCTTGGTGACACCTGTTTTTGTACCATTGTTTAGTCTTTTTTCATTTTGCTTCACAGTTGCATTCAGCACACAGATCTTATAAGATAATGTCGTGCATCATCGACCAAATTTTGCTTCTACCTGAATCCAGCTTGACCCATATTCACAAAGGCAGCAGTGCCATAAATGTTTGTTATGCAAGCTACACTACCAAAGGAATGTCAATTGCAGAATAATAAATACCTAAAACAACATAGCATAGAAGAACATGAGAGTAATACACTACCAAAGGAATGTCAATTACAAAATAGTAAATACATAAAACACGGCAAATAAGAACATGAGAGTAATAACAGCTTTATTTCATTGGTAGTGCACAATACAAGTGTTTGGTACAGGGAGGACCAGTTACACAATGCACTTATCCAACATGCATCATTCTTTTTATATGACAAAAGACCCAACACTTGTCGGTTAAACACAACCATCAACAATTGAACATGCTAAAAAAAGCAACTACAACACTACCGCCAGCAATACAATCATTAACATCATAACAAAGTCTGCTACCAAATGGGTGATTATGTCAAAGGCATTTTCTCTACAGGGAAGCCCTTGCAGATCTTTTTGTTCGCATGCCTCTTGGATTTTAGACATGTGGCTGCGTGCAGATGTCTGACACATGCCTTTGAGGAATTGTGGTGATCTTTAAAGGTAGAATAATAACCTTAATGCCTTTGAGGAATTGAGGTAGGTTTTTGTCTTTATCAACTGCTTGGATGATTAATTGAATCTGCACATTTCATTGATGAGTATGCAGAATGATTTTGTACGAGTGGATTCCAGGTTTGCAGAATTAGCTCCTTTCATGGTTGGTGCTCATTTGCTCAAACGGGATCTTGTAGAATGCCTATTCCAGTTCTTTTGTTCTTCAAATAATAATATTCAGAGGATTACACAGATGGTATGGTATTCCTCCAGTTGTGGACCTTATATGGGCATTGTGGAAAGCTCAATTTTTCAAATGGCATTGGTGTTTGCAACCTGCTTATAAATGTTTGCAGTTAGAAGCCTGCCTCTAATGTTCAGCATTCAGCATTAGATCAGTCCATTGCTGTAAGATCCCCATTGACGTCATGAACAGTGAGTTCATGAGGGGAGAGCCATGAGATCTTGCAGCCATCAATTGCGACAGTGACCTTGAACATAGAAGCAGCTCAGTGAAACTCCATGAACTGTAGAAGCAGCTCCGTGAACCTCCATGAACAGTAAAAGTAGCACCGTGAGGGATAGATAAGTTTTGTAAAAGCTTGATGATTATTCGATTAATATATTATTAGATTTAGGTTATTTTATTATATTTCCAGTTTATTATTATTTAGTGTTACCAAGCTTCATGATAAGTTCAATTAATTTATCATTATCATCGCGATCATCAGCTTGCATTCTAGAAGTCGATGCAACCCATTCTTCAGTATTCATTTCGCCTTGAAATTCGTCTATCCTACACCGTGTCTTACAAGAGTTTAATTGACCACAACACGCCTCACCGGGGCAACAAAAGGTCCACACTCAAATTGCGCGTCTTACGGGATTCAAAGAAATGGAAGGACGCAAATGAAATGAAGAATAAGATGAATCTAAGCTAGAAAACAAGAATAACAACCAGCTCTGATACCAAATGTTGCGGAAACAGGATCTTAAAATCAACACAAGACTGTAATCATATATATGTAAGAGCAAAACTCCATTACAATATTCTTGCTTATGACTAGCAACAAACACGAGATGCTATAAACAGCAAACTAGAAAGATTTTACAGACTTTCTAAACTTCTCTAAGCGGAAACTCTAACCTCAAAACCCGATGTAGTGAATGAGTCTCTACATCTCCTTATATAGGAAAAGAGAGGCTTTTCACCGGATTAAGGGATGATCTAAAGATCGGGAACCGGTAACCTAAATCACCAAAAGATTCCCACTAAGACGGGTAAGCACATGCCGCTCATCATAACACCTTTAAAAAGTGGGGAGGTCCACCATACTTTACATAAAGTAGAGTCATATCATGCTTTTGCAAAGATGACAACAAGCCTGTCATCATAGCTTTTACGGACTATAGTGGACACTTGGTCTGGTGTCATCGTCAGATGAACTGGAAGATTCTTCCCATTCTTGTCGTTCTGCAAAGTGGATGTCACACGTGTTCCTTTCGTACCATAATCTAGATAAGGATCTAGATCCATCGTTATCTCTTTGAAGATACCTTCTTGTTGGAAACAGGGACTGATCAGGAATCTGGAGAAAATGGCCCGGTGTAGGAGGTACATTCATGGTATGATGGATGAAAATCTTTCGCCACAGTTGTCTGTTTGGGTTGGTATGATGTCCCTGCATAGGATTAGTTCTGACATAATAGCACATCTTAACATACCAAGGGATTTTACAGTTTATCAAAATATTTCTAACAGTGTCACAGCTAACATTGATTAGCGGACTGTCAGAAATCTTGGTAGGTAGAAATTTAGACAAAAAATATTTGAAATGGTTAGCAATATACTGCCTATCACCAGGAATGCTAGGACGATTCCACGCATCATTTTCCAAGGGATGACCTTCAGGCCATAGTCTCGAAAATTCAAACCTCCATAAGGTATTTGGTCTGGGGACCAACTTCCTGAGGCGCCATCCTTCTACTGGTATATCATCAGGTGGGGGCTCAGCGTACCTGAAGTGTCTCCACTGCCATTGTAGAGTACAAAACACCATAGGTTCCTGCCTGGAGTGAAATTTCGTAGTAGGAATTTCTGGATCAACGAATCTGCAGGCTACCTCAGATGTCTGATAAGGAGATACAGAGATAATTCCCCTGGAAAGGAGCAGATGTTGTGCTTCACATGACATCTGGTTATCATTTCTTTCTAGAGACCTCAGATAATTTTGACAAGTTGAAACATTCCATATAGATTCTACAAATTCATGAAACACCTGAGTGATATTCACATGTTTGCACTGAGTGAGTTCTCGGCTGGCAAAATCAGCAAGAGCATTTTTCTTTCCAGAGATATGTTCGACGTCGAACTCATATCCATCAAACCATTGTACCCATCTCTGGAGACGACCATAGGTAGTCTTATTGGTAGGGTCGCCTTTGTAGAGTCTTCCTTTGAAATGCTGCAAGTCAGTTCAGAGAAGGAATTTCTCATGTTGTGGGAAGAACAAGAAAGCTTGGATAGCTTTCTTTGCAGCAAGTATTTCTTTATGACTGGAGTGATATTTAAGCTCTGGCCCTTTGAAAGAACCTGAAGCACATCTGCAAATTTTCTCAACATCATTCTCCATCCTTTCTTTGAGTACTGCTCCCCAGTGCTCGTCTAAAGCGTCTATCTCAACAATTTTAAGACCAGTCCCTGGCAGGGACATAGGAGGAAGAGTTTGACAACTCTGCTTGATTCTTTGGACAGCTTTGGTCATATCTGAATTCCAAGCTGGAGCATTAGATCGAAGCCTCTTATCGAGAAGTAGTCTGTCGGCAGCAACATTTTTATAAAATCCTGCAATATAACTTACACAACCCAGAAATCTCTGAAGTTGAGTTTTATCAGTGATTTCATCAGGAAACAGACTAATCTTGGAGACTATATGATCTTGCATCAAAATAGTTCCATCCTTAAGAGTAATGCCTAGGAACTGGATAGAATCTTTGAATGTCTCCATCTTCGTAGGGCTGAGACAAAGTCCATTGGCATAAACAACTTGATAAAATTGCTCAAGATGCTCCAAGTGATCCTTTGTATTTTGAGAAAAAATCAGAATATCATCAATGTAAACAATTAGAAATCTATCAAGGTGACCAAAGATCTGATCCATTTTCTTTTAGAAAATGGAGGGTGCAATTTTAAGACTGAAGGGTAAAACCTTCCATTCATACTGACCTCCTGGAATACTGAAGGCTGTTTTATAAGTATCCTCTATGTTTCGGAAGATTTGCCAAAATCCAGATTTATGATCAAACTTACTATAAATCTTACTGCCACTGATACGTGCTAACAAATCATCTCTGCTTGGAATGGGATGTTGGATGGGCAGTATATATTTATTGAGTGGCTTATAATTAACCACTAACCTCTTCTTTCCACGAACTATCTCACTTCTTTTATTCACATAAAAAGCAGGGCAAGTCCAAGGGGACTTGGAAGGCTGGATAAATCCTCCTTTGAGCAAATTGTTTATCTCTGCCTGGCATTCAGCTTTTTCTGAGGGAGGCATCCCTATGTGATGGGCTTTGAATTTTGGAGAAGTGGTAGTCTGAAATTCTAACTGACAAAAATGTTTTTTCCGATGGATACCGATGGATAAAGGCATGGGGATTATTAGATGTGCAGTCAGTCTTTATTTTATTGATGATTGCATCAATGGAAGAGGTATTGAGAGAAATAGACTTATGGAGCCAGTCAAGATTGGAAGTTTTATGGGGCTTTGGTGCAGAAGGCACATTAGACTGGTAAGTTTGAAGCCTCGGTATTGATCCTTGTGGAAAACGGATCTCATCTTGACTAATAGTGTAAGGCATGCAATTATTGAGATTATCTGAACCAAGAAGCATGTCATAATGCAAAAGGTCAAATTGGTGTACCTTGAAGATGGTCTGCATTTGTCCTAGCTTTACGGGTATGAAGGCAGAACAATGGGAGAATACTTTCTTAGAATCAAAACTGATTTGGAGAGGTTCTGTGTCCCAACAGTCTCTAGGAATAGCATTGGCTTTTAACAAACTAATTTCAGCACCAATATCTATCATAGCATCTAGAAAATACGGTTTAATGTTGAATGCAGAGATGAATCCTACAGAAAGGATTGCAAGAGGTCTTGACAGTACTTACCTCTGCTTCATACTGATCATAGACTTTCTCCATGATTAGCCTATCAATTGCTTCTTCATCAGCATCTGAGTTAGGAGCTAATTCTTCTTCTAGGAGCAATGTTTGGAATTCTTCTGTAGCTTTCTGGATTGCTCGTTCAAGAAGAGAGAGACGTTGTTGTCGCCAAATTCTTTCTGGTGTTCCGGGATTAGGAACTGAAGTAAAAGGTGCTGGGACTTGAGGTGTTGGTACTTTGTATCCTTCTTCTTCAAGGAACAGGAATGGAAAATGTCGGGGGCTTTGTCTCATTGGTTGATGACTGAAAGATCGACGACCACGACTAGAAGAAGGATGATCTCTTCCTCGTCCTCTACCCGGGGGAAGAGCAAAATGATACGGATCATTTTGGAATGTGGGCGGAGCGCTTTGAGCAAGGCGCAAATCTTCGGCATTCTCCTATTGGATTTTAGCTTCAAGCTTGAGCTGGAGATCATGGAGCTGAGATTGTAGCGAATAATGCCGGTGAACTAGATGAGGAGGGCATTCAGCAAGATCGTGCTTGACACAATCCAACTTTTGTTTGAGAACAATGGAGCTAGGAGGGATGAACGGATGTTCATAGGAGCTCCGAATCATGCTGCAGTGAAATGACAACAAAGAATCATAACCAGTATCGGAATCTGAATAGCTGGCTTCAGAAGATGACTCAGAAATCTGGTTAACTGCAATTGTGAGTTCTGAATATTCAATATTTGATATATAACTTTCATAATCAGATATAAGGACATAATTATCTTCATCAATTTTGTTCAGACTGTCAATGATAAGGTAAATAATCTTTGTTTTTCAGTCTCTGAGCTTGAGCAGAATTTTCCTGCTCTCACAAGTGTTGTTAATAAATTAGAAAGCTCACAGTCTGATAAAAGCAGTATCTCTGCGAGTTCCCAAAGTTATAATCTTGATTGGTCAAAAGTAATTACTTGGGCTCAAGTTGCTGCAATGAAGTCTCCTCTTAGTAAGGAGAAGAAGATTGGTACGGCACGGCTCACAACTGAAGAAACCGAAAGTGTCATGGATGAAGGTATGCATGATAGCTCTACACCACCCCTTCATTCCACCATGCGTACCCAGAATTTCCAGCCAAATTACTGCAAGATTGAATGTAAATCTCCTGAAGAAATCAAGGAGATGCTACATGGTATGATAGGCTGGGCCAATACTCAAATCCTGCAATTCAATAAACATGATAAAGATGTTGCAAGTACTATTACTAATGGATTTGTAGGTATTTTAAAAGAATGGTGGGACGCCATCCCTGAGTAGCAGAAAGACACCATTATTAATGGTGAAGGACAAGGTAATGATCGTACTGGTGGAGGAACTGCTAGTCTGACTATTGCCATTATTGCTGAATTCATTGGCACAATTAGTGATGAGAAGCGGCTCAACATCACTAAATTCCTGAGAGCACAACTCTGTGACATGACAAAGGTACCTGAATATTAGTGCTACATGCAGAAATTATTCTATAACACAGGTATGCCTTTTGATGCCACTATGAAGCTCAGGTATGTGGAATCTTATCCACAATATTTTGCTGATGAATATAAAAAGGCTATGCATGGGCTTTCAAAAGCAGATATAACTTTTGGTCGCATCAATCAAATTATAAATAAGATTAATAAGCGCCTTTGTCTTGAGAAGAAACATAAAAAGGAAGCCTTGAAAGCTGAAAAAGCTTTAGGGGTTAAGTTTTGTAAACTTCAGGTCCAAAATCAGTTTGGATGTTCTCCACAGAAATACCCCAAGCATAAAAGATTCAAGAAGAAGTTCAAAGGTAAAAAGAAGTGTCTTGATTGTATGTCTCGACCATCTGTCAAGCCTAGATAAAAGTTTTTTAGAAGAAAAAGATATTTCCCCAAATCCAAATCTATTGAGTGTTTTATTTGTAAGGGAAATCATTATAGTAGAAACTGTCCACAGAAAGGAAAGCAGGCCAAAGTCAATTTTGTTCATGAGAATCATCTTGATGAAGATAATTATGTCCTTATATCTAATGATGAAAGTTATATATCAAATATTGAATATTCAGAACTCACAGTTGCAGTTAACCAGATTTCTGAGTCATCTTCTGAAGCCAGCTATTCAGATTCCGATACTGGTTATGATTCTTTGCCGTCATTTCACTGCAGCATGATTCGGAGCTCCTATGAACATCCGTTCATCCCTCCTAGCTCCATTGTTCTCAAACAAAAGTTGGATCGTGTCAAGCACGATCTTGCTGAATGCCCTCCTCATCTAGTTCACCGGCATTATTCGCTACAATCTCAGCTCCATGATCTCCAGCTCAAGCTTGAAGCTAAAATCTAATAGGAGAATGCCGAAGATTTGCGCCTTGCTCAAAGCACTCCACCCACATTCCAAAATGATCCGTATCATTTTGCTCTTCCCCCGCGTAGAGGACGAGGAAGAGATCATCCTTCTTCCAGTCATGGTCGTCGATCTTTCAGTCATCAGCCATTTAGGATATTTTATTATATTTTTAGTTTAATGTTATTTACTTTAGTTTATTATACTGCCGAAGGCAAGTATATTGCTTTCACCATAGCTATTAATTGTTTTCTCATAATCAATAACAATATGCCCCCAGTCATATTTATTGTGTTTTGTAAAGTGCATATGAAATATTTGTGGGAATATTTTGTTTCCTTTATTAAAGAATATTCTTTTTTCTTTGCTTTCTATAGTTTTGTTCAAAAAAATTAAATGAAAAAAGACAACAACAAGACATGGATTTGATGGATGGATGGTGCAATCATAAATATTTATGACAAACAAATTAAATGTTGCATAAAGTCAACAAAGAAGATGAGAATTTTGCAGCCCTCACTCAATTAAAATATGGTTTGTTTTTTAATTTATAGGTCCTTTACCTATTGTGCTATATCTTACACGGCATTTTACATATTTGAGTACAAAAAAATTAAAACTCACATAGTTTTTTAGAAGGCTAGGGCATTTTTTAACATTTTATTCATGGTTGAAGTCAAGTGAACCATGATTCAGATTTATTTTAATTTTTAATTCAATTGCAAACTGGTTAAAACAAATTAAATCCATTGTTATATGTAAATTTAAAGAGACAAATTAAACAAAAACAAAAACATGAGAGTGTAATGAGAGTGCAAAACCCCTTTCATCTAAAAAGATTAGTGACGAACAATATTTTTTATTTCAGAAATGAACAACATAATGCTTGTATACTTGAAGTCTATGTTAACACTTGTATACTCTAATTCTATGTTAACATTTGTATAATCAAAATCGATGTACAAGTTGTCACTCTACAAACAGCTACATACAATTTTCTTCTTTGTACCCCTTAATGCACTCCCTTCGGCAGTATTTGCCATATCATGGCCTTGTTTAGATTTACTTTATTTTATTAAGTTTGATTTAGTTTATTTTTAGACTATTATTTAGTTTATATAAAGTTAGTTTTCTTTAAATTTTTTACGATTTTTTTTTATAAAAAAAAAAAAGAACTATATTATACATAAATCAAAGTGTACAAATTATGTTGTGCCAAGCATGAAAACTATTAGTCCAAGCCTAGGCATTAGAAACAGATCTAGTCATACCAACAGTTATCATTGAATCAAATCTATATCTAAAATTTGTCTAAGGTCTCCTTAAAGCTTTGGTCAACCACCATTTCGGTGGAGTACCATAACAAATAAGATTGTTATTGTCCAGGGCCAAATTTGCTAACGCATCCGCAACTTTATTTTGCTCTCGAGGTACATGATTGAAGTGGATCTCTTGGAAACTTTCCTTCATCCTGTGAATTTTTTCCAGCTCTCTTAATATTTGTCAAGCTCTGCACTTAGTCACAACAAAATTGGATAAAAGGCTGATGATCGATAATGAATCTGATTCCACCTGAATTCTTTGCCAATCAACTTTCATTGCTTCTTGCAAACCTCTGAAAACAGCCTTGATTTCAGCTAAATTATTTGTTGCATGACCCAATTTTTCTAAGAATAAAAAGACAACTAAACCATCAGAAAATCTGCCTATTCCTCCTATGCTTGCATTACGTGGATTTCCTCTAGATGCACCATCTGTATTCAGCTTTCAAAATCCATTCTGGAAGAGCAGACCACTTTCCATTGACCTGATGTTTCCTTCTTGGTTTAGAAGTAACCACGGTATTACTTAATAGATTTAAAGGTAAGGTTTTTATAAGATGAGCCTATTGTTTTGAAAGATTTTGAGGGAGGTGTAACTTCCGTTAAATGGATTCAACAACATTCATCTTTATCTTCTCCCAAACACCTGTTCGTTTCACGCTTTACTTCGCTTTTGGTCTTTGACCTCTTCTCTTGCTTTGTACTTCTTTCGAAAACCTTTTGGTTTCCCGCTTTGTATGGACACCTTTGTACTTTGCAGTCCCTTTGACCTACTTTTGTGGTCATTTGTTGGACATTAATATAATTATCTTATCTTATCTACATTCCTGTTGGAAAATTCATCTATTTCTTCCCTTCTATATATTCCATAACAACAGGGTTATTCCACTCCATAACGCTTGCAAAAGATTTTCATCATTCTTTATATGTTTTCCCCATTCTCTGAACGGTTTTTCAAGAGCATGAATTCCCAAACAAGGAATCTCAAATAAATTGGCCAAATGTTGCCACATTTGGATCACAAAGGGACACTATAGAAAAATATGAGTAATAGTTTCTACACTGAAAGCACATTACAGACCTAAAAGGACCATTAAACCCTCTTTTCATAAGCCTATCTCCTGATAGGACTCTTCCTCTCAATAACAACCAAACAAAGAAGCTTACTTTCAGCCAAAGAACTTCCTGCCATAGGTATTTAAAAATATTCCTTAAAGAATGAGTTACTTTGCATAGAGATTCATATCCAGTTGAAACAGAGTAGCTGCCTTTGGATTTATTTCCCCATGCTATTGAAACCGACCATGCAGAGCTTGAAAAAGTTCTTGAATGTAAAATGTGATCAACCATCTTTTTTTGATCCTCCACTAGCTGAATTGGCCATTCATGAGTCGGAATCCATCGATTACCAATCTCCCATTGGTACATACTAGGCTTGCAATACTTAACAACCTTTGCCCATCCCTTTTCATGAAAACTGCAAACCAGGAAATCGAGTGATGATTGGCAGGTACCCATCCCAAGAATTTGACCAAAAGTTAATTGTTTGACCGTTGTTAGTTATCCAAAAGAAATGCCTCTTTATAATCTCTTCTCCCAGTCTCAGAACTGCAAGAATTGGGAAGTCTCTACAAGGAAGGGTCAATCTAATTATCTGCTTTGGAGGATTACTTTCTGCATATTTAGCTCTAATATTAACAGCCCACAAATCATTTGGACCATCCAATAGTCTCCAATAAAGTTTGGCTACTAAAGCTCTATTACGCTTTATACTGGAGCAGAATCCTAACCCACCGTTTTTTCGCTGACAAAGAGACTCCATTTGTTTTAAAATTCCAATGGGAACATTCAAAATAAAAGTTTGCATTTGTGGAATATTTATACCCTGCTATTTCATGGCTTTACCATCTTGCATTTGTGGAATATTTATGATTGAGGTTATCCCTAATGCATTCAAGAAGTTTGCACATGAAACTTTTTTCCTTTTATTTTATTGCATTTATGTCAATTAGTGGCTAAACTGCCATGTTGTCAGGGGAACGGAAATGGGTACAAAAACAAGTACGGGTCTGAAATGCGAAAATGCTAATTTTCAAAAATCCCTTGGGTAGGAAACAGCATGGAAGCTTCCGTACAATATATTATTAAAAATATAAATGTATACAAAAAATGCATAATACTAATTTTTAGTCCATAAAAAATATAGCACTTAAAAAATGTAGTATTCATTCAAATTCAAAACATTCAACATGCTTAAAATTTCACATGTTCAAGAATCATGTGTCATAAATGACAATGTGTTTTACCATTACATGTAGTGTGTTTAAACTTTAAATAGGGTTACACTTATAGTTTTCAGTTACTGGTGATCTCTCTTGTAGAACTCATCGGCGCATCAATCTCCCTAAGTGCACATCATAAGGATTGTCTTGGAAAAGGGATGTGGTCAGCTCATGGAAATTTTGGAGACATTTCCATATGATTTTCTGCTGCACGTATATATTCCTTCATACATATACTACTTTCACACCTCCTATGATGTCTTTGAAATCCTGAAACCCTCTAATATGGCTAAATCCTAAAACCCTGAAATTTGGCTAAGTTTGAAATCTAATAGGACCCTCCCAAACCAAGAACTCTCAGTATAACTCCTAGATGTTTGAAACCACTCCCAAACATCCTGGAAGCATTTACATAAAATATAACTGTAGTATAAGAAAGTAAATATCTATGTCTAAATGTAAGCTTATATTTAAATGTTTATTTTATGTATATGTTGGCTGGTTCAGGGGTAATGTTTTGGTTGTTTTTCTCTTTTTAGTTTTTACTTTTATAAAGGTGTGTGCCACTGGAAACACCTTCGAGACACCCCAAAAATGTACAGTAAATTTTCGTTAAGTTTCTGGTACGTGTTGCGTGTTTTCAGGACGTTTTCAATGTCGTTTTGTTTCCAAAATATTTCAGTAAAAAAATGGGAGGATGGGGGCATTTCAGTGCAACAAAGGGTTAAGTAGTTAGTGTGGCTAGATTTATATACAGTATGTGAGTTTTGGTTTTAAAAAACTATCTATAAAACAAGACATTTTTGGTGGCAGTACAGTTGTTGGGTATGTGAGTTTTTTGTATTTCAACTTTCAAGTATGGTTTTAGGGCTGTTTTAATTTTGATTGAAGGATTAAACGTTATACATTTTTAGACTTAGTGTGAAAGGGTGATAGATGGATGGATAGAGATTTTAATGATGTCCTAAACAGAAATACAGTCTATTAGATCCCAAGAACTAAAAAGCATTTCTGAATTTTGATCAAAATATATCCCTTTTTCAATGTTTTTTCTTCAAATATGTTAGCCTTAAACCCTTTTGACATGCTGTCTGTGTGGCAGGAGTTTTATTGACACCCAATTCACATTTACCAAGAAAAAATTGTACCCCTACAACGTTGCACCTTAGGGAGAATTGCTAGTTATTAATACACTGATAATAACAATGCTAACACAACGATCTACATAAGTAAATTCAGTATTTGACAATTGAATTTTTTTTAATTAATATAGTGTTAAATATAGTGAAGATTAACATCAACAAAGACAATTCTAGGATTACAGTGTGAAATAAGGATATAATTGAATTATATTGGCTATACGTTATGAAAAATAATTTTATTTACAAATTAAGTTTATCCATGCACATGGAATCGAATTAGGCTGAATCACTGAACTCTAAAGTCTTAATGTACTTCAATAATTATTTTCTGAAGAGGTGGATCCATATGAATTTCATTCACTACACTACGATGTCTTTTATAACTCTCTAGATTCTTAAAAATATTATGTCTATTCACTCACAAGGCAAGTACTAACGCTGCCATGCAGCTCTTGTTTGTGCATTCACGTCAGTTTCGAACTAATACGAGGAAATTCTAAGTTCTTACTTTTCTAATAGACAAACTACCTCAAACATATGTGACTGCTTTAATTTGTGTATTGACATCAGTTTTGAACTAATATGAGCTCAATTTTGTTAAGGAAATTCTGAGTTCCTACTTTAACCGAACATGTGGAGTTTAATTTTTCATACTTTCATTGCTTATCAGCATGGGTAGTACAATCTTAGATCTCACTTTTGCATTTTCACTGCTAACGAAAACATTTTCTCTCAACTTCAACTCCTACAAAAAAAACTTTGAAGCCAAATGTATGCATTCACAAAAGCATAACCTACAACAATGGAAGATTTGTACCTGAAGCAGCACTTTGAAGCGCACTACAATTTGAGTCAGACACAAGCAACGCCAATTTTTTGCCATATAATAAACTTGGATCTTCGTTTACTTTTTCCAAGGCAAGTTCTAGAGCCATCTTAATAGACTCCCCAGGTCTTGAGTTCAAGCAAATAAGAGCTCCAATCTTCAAAATAGTTGGTGCTGAATGATTTTCGGTATGTAATATGGTACAAAAGCACCAAATGAAAATCCAGGCAAGCAAAAGCTGCCGACACTGATAAAATTTCCCTCTGCCCATCTTAAACAGGATTGGAGGGATAGGGCCTGTAACGATTTAAAACCAAAAACAACACTCATAAGTGAGAGGAGATGGGTGCTCTAAGTTTTATACCAACTTCTAGGTATACAAACACAACAGACTCCTCTATATCTCAAAGGCGTAATCCAGATATTGAGGCATTTTTAGAGGCCTATTAAAATTAATATACCTGCTTAGAAAAAATCAGGGTACCATGACGAGTGGGTCTCGTGCATGGAATGCATGGAAATAGCTTGCCACCAACACTTAAACGAAGACATTAACAGTAACCATTTAACATATCATATTAAGCCAAAAACAAAAACTTCCCTTACTTTTAGTACCTGACTGGCTATTTTAAGAGATTTTGACAGATCTAAATATAAATTTTCTAGTAGTTCTGAATTACATCAAAATATTTTGCAAAGCTATACTGTCTTCAGTCAAATCATATTTGAATACAAAGAACTCAGAGACCCAACAAAGACTAAAGATCCAGAACTTGTTCTAAAAACTTGGTGGCTGGAGGCTCTAACATCGCAGGCTAGAAGCAAAAAAATTGAGATCCATCAACAACTTTACATCAACCATTAATGGAGCAGAGGACACTAGAAGACTCTAAATAACTCAGAACATAAGCAGGACTGATTAAAGAAAAGAGAAGGGCTTTACTATTACCACCACCAGATGGAATAAATTTCAGTATTTTAATAATCTTCTAGAAATTTCTAAAAATTCTAGAAATGAAGAAAGACGAAGGTACTAGTTCTTATCACCTGAGATCAATCACTTGTCAAACAGAGAACTGTGATTTGTACAGAATATTGAACAATGGCAGAGGTGGAAGTCTGCCCAATGCAGAACAACTGTACATGAGTTTCACAAATGTATGCAATACGTAGAAGTTACAGAATATTTATGGAGCCAACGCAGTCATGTAGGGCAAAGCCTTCTTGTCGAGCACGCTGCTGGAAGAATTTCTCCTCCACTTGGCCCTTGTTCTCAGGAACACAGGCATTTACCGTAACGCCTCCATATGGCTGAGTGGAGATCAACAGTTACCACCGGGAGTATTCCCTGGAGATTCTAACCTTAAATGGCAGGACCGGTATCGTTGGAGCTATCATTAGTTGGTTGATGTTGCTCAGAATCTCTAGTGGGGAGGAGCTTCAGAGGCCAAGTCTTGCTAGTGGTCGTTCTATTAGGCCTGAACCTGGAGTCGACGGGTAATTCCCGAAGACTGTGCTTGCCCCTGAGCCGGCCTGAATACAGGACTCTTCCAGTTCAGGAAAATCAGGAATATTTGAGAGGGAGAGGGAGATATATTTCATATTAGCTTCCATGAACAACCAAAGTATGTCAATAGGAATCAAAAGTACATCAGGTAACAATAGTAAGAGAAAGTCAAAAATGAGGTCCAACACCTAAAAGAAATTGTTGGTAAGAATTAGAGAATGAAGAGAATGGAAGGCGCACTCCTAGCATGCTCATGTGTCTTGCTATTAATCAAGGAGTTACACAATTTGTTGAGGAGGTTGAAGACGTTGATAACTGAAACATACTGTCAATGTATAACTAATATCTTTAATACCCCCTCTTAATGACTAAACTAGATACTACCCCAAGTATGTCCCAAAAAAATATAAACAAAAAAAAACCAAGGGCTTTCATCATTAGATCTGCAGGCTGCTCCTGAGAGGCATAGTAGTGAAGAGAAATATCACCAAAATCAACCAATTGTCATATACTCAATGTGTTTGGTGCGAGCATGATACACCACACCGGACACCCTAATTTTCATAGAAAAGTGGAGTAGTTGTAGTATGAGGAATCTGAAGATCAACTGGTTTGACATAGACAAACTGCTTCACAATTGGCACCAACTGCTACCTTGTACTCTAGTTCAATGGAAAATAAAGCCATAGTGTGCCTAAGCTTACTCTGCCACAAAACAACACTTCCACTAAAGGGAAAGATGTATTCAATGGTGGACCTCCGAGTATCCACCAATCCTATCCAATCAAAGATTTTGTAACTTGTCAATTTGTACTTTATTATCCTCTGATATAGATGCCAAAGTCAAGAGTTCCTTTGACATATTGCAAAACTTGTTTTGTTGTTGTCCATTGTATGTGCTTTGATTGAGACAAAAACTGAGAAAGATAGCTAATAGCAAAACAAAGATCCACTCATGTGGACATATGTCAGGCTGCATACCAATTGTTGTTGAGTAATTCATCAACCAGTGCTGAATCATCAATGGCTGACAACTTCAGCCCCCACCTCCACCCAAAGTTCTCCAAGAGACTTGTGGCGTAATTGCCTAAGCCATGAAAATAAGATGGTCATGTTGCCAGAATTCTAAACCTAAGGAGTAGTGTAGGAGGCCTAAAATGGTCATGTCAAAAACAGCACATAAATCTGATTTTTCTTGTTCAATTGCAGTGACCCCACTACATGTGATAGAAAGATTGCCCACATAAACAATAAGAACTATAGTATCCTTGCCATGGCTTTTAAAATACGGAGTGGGATCAGTAAAAACTCCTGAATCCAGAATCTTGGAGATGCTAATTAATCTTAATATACCAGGCTCGTGGAGCCTTTTTTAAGTCTGTATAGAAACAATCAATCTGCAAACCAAATGATCATGACCAAATATCCAAAAAATATCAAGCTACACCATGTAAGCCTTCTCATCCAAATCTCCATTCTAGAAGGCACTCTTTACATCAATTTGAAACACCTTCCAACCAAATCGAGCTATTGTGGTAAAATGTGAAATCCCCTTTTTGGACAAATAGAAAATTACAACTTCAACCTAAATCGAACCAAGATGGATTAGATCCTTTTGAATCAACCTAAAATAGCCCAATGTCAACCAATTACAACCCAAATGGGGTTGGAAGTGGTCAACGTGGTGAGCTAGATTGGTGGAGACAGTCATATTTTTATTCTTCTCAATTCTGATTTTTATTACAGCAATGAATTAATTTGAAACAATTGCCAACAGCTGAAAACTTCAAAAATCCATAACTCAGTCTCTACTCCATATTTTTGCATGAAACCAAGTGCATAATAAACTAGAATTTTAGAGTTTTACAATGAACTAAAGATCAGATTTTTCTGAACACTTAAACCCCTACAAAATAGCATCTAAACTTCCAGATTTGGGTGCTAGGGTTAGCAGAAATTAATAAATTAATAACCAGCACTTCCCTCAACTGTTTTCACCCTCCAAAAGCTTGTTTTGATGCACAAAAAAGCCAAGAACAGATCTGAACTGAAACCACAATTTTTAAGCATCAAAATATGTCACAACAATTAATAATCCAACCCCAGACTGCTGCAACTTCTAAAATTATTTCCCGCTTAACCAATCAAGCAAAAACCTTCAAAATTTGGATTTTGGGCCACAAAAATATGAAAAATAATATTCCAAAATTAGTTTTCGCACAACAGACATGAAACCCTAAATTTTCCCTAAAAGTAGGTCGCCCAGCACATTTAGGACATCAAATCATCTCCAAAAATTGTGAAATTAATTGTAAAACATGGCAGATCTAAAAACCAACAATTATGCTCCAAATCATGCAATAATAATCAAATTTGCACCATAAATAAATTTTCTAGGGCAAGGAATTCTTTTCCAAGCAATTTGTCACACACTAGATGCAACACACACAAATGGATTCTTATCAAAATCAAATTTGCTTCAATTCCAAGTCGAATGAGAGAGAGCACAATGAGAGCTAGGGCATACATCCCATTTCTCCAAGCATGGAAAACATAAATGATCAAATCAACATCCCCAAAAATGGCCATGCAACCTCCTTTTATAACATAAGCAGTGCAACATTCAAATGGCCGACCGTTTTCCCTTTTGGAGGGAAAACAAATAAAACTTAATTAAAATATTAAAAGACTCACTTAATGTGCACTTTATTATTTTCTAATTAAATAATAAAGAGTAACTAACCTATGTGCACATTTCAAGACTAAATAAGACTCCCACTTGTAGCGTTAGGCATGCCAAGGGGTTATAATGCAAATGAAAGAGATGAACCGATATATTAGTAATGCCCTAAAAAAGGGGACATTACACCAAAAAACAACCAAAATATGACCATCTTCACTATAGAAGAAAAAGTCTCTTCATAGTCTATTCCATGCTGTTGTGAGAAGTCTTTCACAAGAAGATGAGTTTTGTACTTGTCCAAAGTACCGTCACCTTTGCATTTGACCTTGAACACCCATTTGCATTATTTGAGTTGTTTACTTGGAAGTAATTCCACCAACTCCCACGTATGGTTCTTCATCAAGGCGCCATATTAAGCTTGCATGGCAATTTCCCATTCAGGTTTGCCTTTCGATTCAGAATATCGTTGCGTTTGAGGTATCATAAAAAGATCATAAGAGAACACAAAGTAAACATGCTCAGCTGAACCAACAACCTTTTTCTTGATCCTCCAGGCCTTGCATCCGATCGAGGAATTACATCCTCTCACACAGCTTGTATAGTGCAATAAAACCACTTAGGCCTTCATTGCAACTAATAATCTTGTCATGGTTGAACCTTAGTTGGAGTATTAACCAACTCAGGTTGGCGATGTTGATAGATCAAAGTATTGGATATCAGCCATGGGCTAGTGCACTAGCATTTGCGAAGGAGTACTGAATTAACTACATCCCTCATCCTTCAAAGAAACTACAACACTAGATTTAGGTACCTAAGTGATTGCTTGTTGGATACAAACAAAGAAGGATTTTGTCTCCTTCACGTCAACATCTTGACTAAAAATTATCTTGTTAGTGGAAATATCAATAAGTCTATAGGCCTTGGATTGATCACTATAACCCACAAATGAATATATTTTACTTTTGGAATCTAGTTTACTCCGTTGTCTATCAAAAACCAAAGCATATTCAGTAGAACCAAATACATAAAAAGTTGTTACCTCAGGTTTAATTCCAGACCAAACTTTTGTAGATGTGACATCTTGCAAAGATTTGCAAGGACACCAATTCATATTAAATGTTGCCATGTTCACTGCCTCTCCCTGATATTTCTATGACATACCCCCTATTGTGCATCATGCATTGTGCCATCTCCATGATAGTTTTGTTGCACCTCTCATCCACCCCATTTTGTTTTGGAGTGTACAGGGTCGTCAATTGTTGTCGAATGCATGCCTTGTTGTAGTAGTCCTTAAGGGCTTGGAAGTGAAATTCCCCCATTTTTGAATCTCAATATTTTGATCTATCTTTGTATAATTTGCCACCAATGCTTCGAACTTTTCAAATGATGAAAAATAGACATACTTATTTTGCAAGAAGTGGAGCCACATTTTCCTAGAGAGATCATCCACCAACAATAAAACATAGCTAGCACCAAGAATTGTTGGTGATTTCCAAGATGGCTAGCAAACATCTACATGAATGAGATCTAAGAGCCCCTTTGCACTCTAAGCACCTTTGGTCGGAATGGATTTTGCTTCCACTTTTGCTTGCAAACCATACACCTTGCACACATATCCTTTTTTCTTGGATAGTCAGCAAACCAAGTACCATGTTGGCTCTGCTAAGTTTGGCTAAGTGTCGAAGATTAAATGTCCAACTCTCATGCCACAAAATGCTGGTATTTCCCTCTATAACTAATGCACGCAAGTTGACTCCACAAGGTCAAAAAGTCTACACAAGCCACCTTGCTCGATGTCTAGGGTTACAACCCTGTCATATTTCACATTAGAAACAATACAATTCTTCCCAAAGATATTGGTTGTAATTTTGGGATTTTCAATTAGTTAACTAATAGACAATAGATTTTATTCATTTTAGGAACACACCTAAGAATCTTGACTATGAATTTTCATCATTATTCAACACTATGTGGAAATATCCTATCCCTTTTACTAAATGTGACCACCCATTACCTAATGAAATTGAATCAAAAACCTTGTGTTTGCAATACATTTTAAATACTAGTCCTTACGGCATGGGAAATGTCTAGATGCACCAGAATCAAAGAACCAATTGGTAGCATTATTGTTCGATCATGATGCCATGAAGGCATACTCTTCCTAAAAAAACCATCCATATTCAATTGATGCCACATTGGCCTAACCTTGCAACATTTTTGTGGGAAAAAGTATATTTCGCTTCTTGCAATCCATTTTGACATGCCCAATCGTATGACAATAATAACATTTCACCAATTTGGAAAAAGATTCATTAGGATTACAATTCCGCTTCCCTTTAGACTGAGCAGCGAATTCACTCTCTATTTGTCTAGAATTAGACTCACTTGCCTGCATCAACTTGTGTTTTTTGCATCAAATGGGAACTAGCCTAACCAAAAATCAAGGTTTTACTCTCTGCCATTAAGTGTAAAGCCTCCACAAATGATTCATAAGAGGGCATCAAACTGTTTAGAACAAGAGCAAATACGTCGTCGTCATCCCCCTGTTGTTTATGGCAGCAACCTAGTCTCGAAGCTCATTCATCTAAAGAATATGTTCTAACAAAGACCCACCCTCATTCATCTTTGAAGAAAAGAGCAGATTGTTTAGGTACAAAACCCGACTTTTCTCTTAAGTTTGACACTTATTTTCATAGTTACCTAAGTCTCAAGGACAAGGAAACAAGAGGATGAGGTTTCCAAGATGGCAAAAAAAATCTCAAATTTTTGGGACAACAGGGGGACAGCTATTAAGATAATATGTAAAAATTAATATTTGAACTGTATCCAATGAAATTTAGGGATTTAAATTGTGGTTAATGTATTTTAGGTACTTTCAAGACCATAATTTAATGTTCTTGGTAAAAATAACAGTATTTTAAAAGTAAAAAAATCAAAAAGCTTTTGAAATATTTTTTAAAAATAGGGAACGTCACCTCTAAGTCCCCGAAATGTTCGGGACATTCGAGACGTCACCAAAATCTAGGGGATGTGTCTCCGCATAACACTACTTATTTTGAGGACTTCTCCAAAGATCACATACCACAGTGGCATTCTAGACCTTAGGAAATAAATCATCTGAGATAGACAATTTTAACAGCAAGAGAACTTCCTTATGACATCTATTATAATATTGCAACATTTTTGTGGGAAAAAGTATATTGCCGCTTCTTGCAATCCATTTTCACATGCCCAATCTTATGACAATAATAACATTTCACCAATTTGGAAAAAGATTCATTTGGATTACAATTCCACTTCCATTCAGACTGTGCAGTAACTTCACTCTCCATTTGTCTAGAATTAGACTCACTTGCCTAAATCAACTTGTGTTTTTTGCATCAAACATGAACTAGCCTAACCAAAAATCAAGATTTCACTCTCTGCCATCAAGTGTAAAGCCTCTACAAATGATTCACAACCTAGTCTCGAAGATCTTTCATCTGAAGGATATGTTCTAACAAGGACCCACCCTCATTCATCTTTGAAGAAAAGAGCAGATTGTTTAGGTATAGGTGTAATGACCCCTTTTCCTGTGCCAAAGGCCTAAGGGTCAAGTGAGTCCAAGCCGTGGTCATATCCAAGGGACGGGGGATGCTGGGGGCTACTCAGAAGGAGCCGCATGGTACTAATAGTCGTGCTTGGCGTTTTGGGGTCACTTTGGACCTTGGCGACTTAAACGGGAAAGAGTGACTTTAGTGACTTTTATATTATTGACCCCTCCATGGAAAGCAATGTGTCTAGGGTCTATTGGGGCTCTTTTGCCGTGGGAAGTATATAAGGAGCGGGGAGAGTACGAAAAGGCACTTTTTTGGATATACATTTTATTAACCCCTTCACGTGCAACTGCTGCTGTCGCGCATCTACAGCTTGTGGAGTCAAATCCCACAGGGACCCTAGCTTCGGTGGTGAGAGACATGTCCCTAGCTAGTAGGGCATTCTTCAGTAGTGAGAGATCTACCCTAGTCTGTCATTCCGGATCCGTTTTCAAGGCTGTGAGGTAGAGACAATATCAGAGGTCTCAGAGAAAATATTTTGCAGATATTTGGCGGCATTGGGAGTGGATAATCAGTGGGCTCCAGATCCGAATCCCGGCAGTAGATCGAATCCACAACAGCCATTTGGGCATAGCATGGTCATTCGTTGGAGGCATCTCGTTGAGGATCTCGCAGGTTTTGGGGGCGTTTGGGGAAGACAAGCAGAGGGGCCCAAATCAGATTCACGGCAGCCTTTTGGGCTGGACGTGGCAGCACGCTGAGGCACGTCCATCATATTTCCGACCCCTATCCTAAGCGTGGCGACCTGCAGCCTTTATTTGGGGTTTTTCCAGTCGGTCGTTTCAGATCTGAAGGTGGAAATGTTATAGCCTATATCTATTATTGGTATTTCCAAAGACCCTTATTTTTGCTCTTGTATTAGAGGGACACGAACCTCTGAAGTTTTACAGCCGCCTAGGGCATTCTATACTTTTTCTGGCAGCAGTTTAATCTCTATAAAAGTCTAGAAACAGTTCCTTTGTCATTTATAATAATATCAAGCCCTCTTTGTATTTTCAAGTATTTCGAGTGGACATTTTGGCAAATATTAAGTTTCTTTAATTCGTTGTCCCAACTGTAAAAATCTGCATAAATCAGTATTTTATTTGGCTGCAAGTTTTCAATATTTTGTGCATTTCTAAGTGGTATCCCATTGGGGATATTTCAACAGGGCCTGAATTTTCTCTTATGTTTGACACTTATTTTCATAGTTACCTAAGTCTCAGGGAAAAGGGAACATGGGAACGGGGTTTCACATTTTTGGGACGGCAGGGGGACAGCTATTAAGATAATATGTAAAAATTAATATTTGAATTGTATTCAATGAAATTTAGGGATTTAACTTGTGGTTAATGTATTTTAGGTACTTTCAAGACCATAATTTAATGTTCTTGGTAAAAATAACAATATTTTAAAAGTAAAAAAATTAAAAAGCTTTTGAAATATTTTTTAAAAATAGGGAAGGTCCCCTCCAAGTCCCCAAGTCATCGAAGCATTCGAGACGTCCAGAGATGTCACCAAAATCTAGGAGACACGTCCCGCCCGCGTAACACTGAATTTATTTTGACTACGTAACTCCAATAGATAAGCATGACTACAGTGGCCATTCTATGACCTGTAGGTATTAAATTATCCAAGATAGACAATTTCCTACTAGCATTTGAGATAACTCCTGTATACACATTCTGGCTTTCAGATCCTCGATTGAAGGTTGCAAGCGCTCTGGTTCAATTTTGAGCAATATTTCGTTGGTTGCAGTCCTGATACTCCACTTGGCGCCCCTTCAAAATAATTTTAAACACTGCGAAAGCACCCTTGCACTCTTTCTGATTGCTTCTAGTTTGGCCACCGGAGCAAAAGTCCTCTTCAAAATCCACTCCTTCCACTCGCGCCCACCCTTTGCATACCACTCTTCGCCTTATCTTCCTAAGCAGCTGACTTCACCATCTGCATTAGTTTGTTCCGAAATACACACTTAGCTGCCAATCAACTAAGTCTTTTAGTTTCACTCTCGCGCTGACTTCGCAACCCATTACCTCAATTCTCTTTGCTTCTTCAATCTGGGTCTTCAGGTCAATGATTAGATTCTTCATATTTTTGGAGCTGAAGTCTTTGCTTCTGATTCCTCTTTTTGAGTGCTTTTATTTCACCCAATGCACAAATGAGTTCTTCTTCGAGGTTTACCTCACCTTCTTCTTCTATGTCCTCGATTCCTTTAAAATCAACTTTGTTGGTTGATGAACCTTCTTTTATAGCCATAAACAATGTTTCTTCATCATCACTGTTTGAATCACTTAAACATTCAATGCAGCCCCTTAAGACACAAGTGCTGCTCTCTAAGCAAGTCGTGGGCCCTCTTTTGTGCAAATCGTGGGCCTCCAAGGATAAATCACGGTCTTCATAAATGGTTGCCAGACTAGAAGCAATCAGAATGTTCCTTGCTTTCGCAGTGTTTAAAAATTTCAAAGTCTACCAAATGGATGTCAAATCAGCCTTTTTAAATGGAAATTTAGAAGAGGAGGTTTACATAGAACAGCCTGAAGGGTTTCTATTATCAGAAAATGAAGATTATGTGTGTAGGTTGAAAAAGGCATTGTATGGATTAAAACAAGCACCCAGAGCATGGTACTCAAGGCTTGATCAACATCTATAGGACCAAGGATTCAAGAGAGGACATGCTGACAGTAATCTTTACATCAAAACTGAAGATGAACACCAGTTAATTGTGGTTGTATATGTGGATGACATAATCTTTGGAGGAGACAATGAAGAAATGTCTAGAAAATTTGCAGAAGACATGCAAAAGGAATTTGAAATGTCTATGTTGGGTGAGTTATACTTTTTCCTTGGATTGCAAATTTCTCAATCTAATAAAGGAATATTTATATCCCAAACCAAGTATGTGAAGGAAATGTTGAAAAAGTTTGGTATGGAGGAGTGTGCACCTGTCAGCACACCGATGATCACCGGAACCAAGTTAAGCAAAGATGATGAATCTCCAAATGCTGATCAATCTCTCTATAGATCAATGATTGGGAGTTTATTATATGTGACAGCATCCAGACCAGATATCATGCAAGAAGTGGGTATGGTGGCACGTTTTCAAGCAGGGCCGAAAGAAACACATGTGCAAGTTGTAAAACGCATATTCAGCTATCTAAAGGGAACTATGGAATATGTGTTGTGGTATCCAAAAGGAAAAGATTTCACATTGACAGCTTATACAGATTCAGATTGGGCAGGATGTGTAGATGACAGAAAAAGTACAAGCAGAGGAGCATCTTTTCTTGGAAACAGCCTGGTATCTTGGCTAAGTAAGAAGCAAAATTTTGTATCCCTATCCACAGCAGAAGCAGAGTATATAGCAGCGGTACTATGTTGCACGCAAATTTTATGGATGAAGCAGACCTTGAAGGATATCAAAGTAGAGTATGATCATCCCATCTCCATATTATGTGATAATACCAGTGCAAGCAGACCTTGAAGGATATCAAAGTAGAGTATGATCATCCCATCTCCATATTATGTGATAATACCAGTGCAATAAGTATTTCAAAGAATCCGGTTATGCATTCCAGAACAAAGCACATTCCCATAAGATATCACTTCTAAGAGAGCAGGTGGCAGAAAAACAGGTAAAGTTGGAGTATGTCGCTACATCCGAACAGATAGTAGATATTTTCACTAAGCCACTTCCAAAGGAGACATTTGAATATCTATGGCATAAGCTGGGAGTAATTTCTTTTACATCTTTACATTGAACAGTCAAGGGTAGCACTGGTTAAGGGGGAGCTAAAACTTTGCAAATTTTTCAGCTCCTGGGATGACCCTTTGCCATTGATGTCAAAGGGGGAGAATGCTAGTAAGGGGGAGCTACGGCAAGAGGACACTGCAGAAGAGGAGATTTTTTTTTTTGGGGTTGCCATCAATGACAAAGGGGGAGATTGTTGGAAATATTGTCATTGATGTCAAAAGAGGTGCTGAACTGGTAAACGGAAATCTGTCAGAAAGTAACGGAATTATGAGTATGTCAACGTAGAGTAGCAAAAAGAGCAGAAATAAGATATTTATATATGTGAAAAGGGTCACCTTATAGGAGAAATACAGCAGTATCTATGTAAAGCGAACAACATTCAAGAAAGAGGAAGATCTTGACAACCATGATGAGAAGAAAGCAGCGCTTTTTCATGAAGACCGTGATTTATCCTTGGAGGCCCACGATTTGCACAAAAGAGGGCCCACGACTTGCTTAGAGAGCAGCACTCATGTCTTAAAGAGCTGCATTGAATGTTTAAGTGATTCAGACAGTGATGATTAAGAAACATTGTTTATGGCTATAGAAGAAGGTTCATCAACCAGCAAAGTTGATTTGAAAGGAATCGAGGACATAGAAGAAGAAGGTGAGGTAAACCTCGAAGAAGAACTCATTTGTGTGTTGGGTGAAATAAAAGCACTCAAAAAGAGGAATCAAAAGCAAAGACTTCAGCTCCAGAAATATGAAGAATCTAATCATTGACCTGAAGACCCAGATTGAAGAAGCAAAGAGAATTGAGGAAGGGTTGAGAAGTCAGCTCAAAGTGAAACAAAAAGAATGTGAAAATCATGAGTCAAAGATTGTTGCGATGAGAAAAGACTTAGAAAAGGTAAATACCAAACTAATGAACAACTTGAAATTTGAAAAGAGTACTAAGGTTCTAGATGAGATTCTAGAAAGTCAAAGATCACCATCCAACAAATCAGGACTCGGATATGAAGAAAAACTAGAAAAAGCTTCAAAATCCATTGAGCTTCCGGAGAAGAAAGGTTTAGAAAAGGCAAAAAGTTATGCAGAAATTCTAAATACGCCTACGAAGAATAAAAGCAAAAAGGAAGAGGAAACTACGAAGACCAGTTCCATCCACAAGGAAGGTGTTAAAGAGAACGACACCAAAAGACCATTTATTCCACGATATAGGAATATGAACAAGTTCAAAAGTTCCTTTCATGGTTATTGTTCTTATTGCAATATATATGGGCATAAAAAGATAGAGTGTAGAAAGCGAATGAGAGATAATGAAGCCTGGAACAAACCAAAATCTGCTCATAGAGTGTTGCATATGAACTATAATTCATTTGCGCCACTATCCTATTATAACGAGGAAGCCATTATTTGCTACAAGTGCAATAATTATGAACGTATAGCACGCTTTTGTAGAAGTGTGTTTGACTCGAGACAAGATCAAAAGACAAAGCCTTTAGATACAAAGAAAAGGGAGGCTATGAAATCCTGGAAAAGGAAGCAGGAGGAAGATGGGCTAGACAAAGAGAAAAATCCATGCTCGTTCAAACAGCTTTTCATGCTCGAGATGAAGGACAGCAGTGGTACATTGATAGCAGATGTTCAAGACATATGACTAGTGATAAGAGTAAGTTTCTCTCCTTAAAGAAAGTAAATGAAGGTACAGTAAAATTTGGTGATAATGCTACAGCAAAGATTGTTGGCAAAGGTACGCTGAGTTTGGATAATGGAAAAACAAAAACAGAGAATGTTTTGTATGTTGAAGGATTAAAACATAACCTCTTGAGTGTGAGTCAAATGTGTGATCAGGGACACACTCTTAAGTTCTATGCCGAAGGATGTGAAATAAAGAAAGCAGATACAGGAGAACTAATTGTAGATTGCCACCGAACTGCAAATAATCTATATATGCTCGGAGAAATAAAAGAAGAAAAATGTTGCCTAAGTCAAGTTGAGGAAAGTTGGCTATGGCATAGAAGGATGGGACATATAAATTTTGATAATCTTGTGAAGATAAGCAATAAGCAGGCCGTATGAGACATGCCTAAAATAACAAAGCCTTCGAGTACTCTATGCAAGCAGTGCCAGCTTGGGAAGCAGACCAGAACAAGATTCAAAACAAAGGAGTATTCATCCACCAAACCATTGGAGCTAATTCACACGGATTTGTGTGGACCTACCAGAACGAAAAGTATTCAAAGTGAGAGTTATTTTATGTTACTCATTGATGACTACACTAGAATGACATGGGTAGCATTTTTGAAAGAAAAATCTAAAGCATTTGGAAAGTTCAAAGCTTTCAAGGCATTAGTAGAAAATGAAACAAGGATGAAGATAAAATGTCTAAGGTCAGATCGTGGAGGTGAATTCATGTCAAATGAATTTATTGCATATTGTCAAGACCATGGAATTTAAAGACAATACTCCGCTGCAAGAACTCCACAACAAAATGAAGTAGTAGAAAGGAAGAACAGAACTGTTCAAGAGATGGCCTAAACAATGTTGAATGAATCTAAGCTATCAGATAGATTCTGGAAAGAAGCGGTAAGTACTGCCATTTATATTTTGGATAGAGTGCAAATCAGAGTTAACCATGACAAAACTCCATATGAATTATGGAAAGGAAGACCAGCCTCGGTCAAATATTTTAAGATATTTGGGAACAGATGTTTCATTAAAAGAACCGAAGAGGACTTAGGCAAATTTGATTCATCATTCGCTTCAAATTCCTTGATTTGAGTGCTTTTATTTCACCCAATGCACAAATAAGTTCTTCTTCGAGGTTTACTTCACCTTCTTCTTCTATGTCCTCAATTCCTTTCAAATCAACTTTGTTGGTTGATGAACCTTCTTCTATAGCCATAAACAATGTTTCTTCATCATCACTGTCTGAATCACTTAAACATTCAATGCAGCCCCTTAAGACATGAGTGTTGCTCTCTAAGCAAGTCGTGGGCCCTCTTTTGTGCAAATCGTGGGCCTCCAAGGATAAATCACGGTCTTCATGAAAAAGCGTTGCTTTCTTCTCATCATGGTTGTCAAGATCTTCCTCTTTCTTGAATGTTGTTCGCTTTACACATATACTGTTGTATTTCTCATATAAGGCGACCCTTTTCACATATATAAATATTTGATTTCTGCACTTTTTGCTACTCTATATGTTGCTAGTTATTTCTGTTGACATACTCACAATTCCGTTAGTAATTCCGTTACTTTCTGACATATTTCCGTTTAGCAGTTCAGCACCTCTTTTGACATCAATGACAATATTTCCAACAAAATCATCTAAGATAGACAATTTTAATAGCAAGAGAACCTCCTTATGACATCTATTATAATATACACGATTTGTAGCAGGCCTTGATTCAATTTCAAGAATAATTTTATTGCAATCCTGATACTCCACAAGCATATCTTGTGACTCCAAACATGTAAAATTTTGGCTAATTATTATTTTGCTTCCAGCAAAACCAAATTTTGGATATTGGTCATTTGTAGGATTTTTTATCTTCAGCTTTGTCTACTCATGAAAAAAGCTCTTGGCTTGGCTCTATCTGCTCACGAAAATGTCATGGAAACTGTGGAATTTGTGACACAAATCCCAAAGAGGCTATGAAAAATTGTGACTTTTTTCCATTGGAAATCACATTTTCAATTTGCAATTGCATTTTTTGTATGCAACCCAATTGCAAAATCACATTTTTCTTTGTCTATACTTTCACAAATCGCAATTTATGTGTCTCTGCAATGTCCCCCTTTTTTATAACAAATTAAAAAGAAGTTAAGTCGATTTGCACATACAATTTTTAAATGAAAATTTATAAATTGTGCAAATCGAATTAAAAAGGGGAAGTTCGACTTCACCTTGAGGAAATAAATAAATATTTTTAAAGATAAAACAAGTGACTAGGCAAGTCACATTTTCCCTTGGATTAATAACTTTTGCTAAATGCCTTTTGCCTTTTTTTCTTTTTCTATTTTTATTTTATTATATTATAAGTGCTTTATAATTTATTTATTTTTGCACTTTATAATAAATTATTATAACTTAAGTCCCCCTTCTATTTATTCCATAGATGTCAGGAAGACAAAATGGGCAAAGGGTCTTTGACCAGGAAGGGGATATTACAAAAAATTCTAGTTACATGGATCATACATACTCAATAGCATTTGGAATGGTTGAAAAAGAGTTGCCAGACGTTTAGCATGGCGGATGGGTGGGGCTCGTTTTGGTTGGGAACAAGGCAACAAATCAATTTGGTCTTGGAAGCTCCAAGACATATCTATTGCTTCTATAGCCTGTTTTCAAGCACGCAGACTTAGCAAAAAGGGATTACAAATTTGGAAGGCTTTATGGGATGCCAACACAAGAAACTGGAAAGATTAGAGGACACTAGCTAGAGACTTTGCATTATTCTTGTCATTACATGCTGCTGGTGGTTAATGAAATCCAAAACCTCATTCCTTCTGAAGACACCTTTAAGCTGAATTTGGATGTGAAAGGCCATGTATGGAGAGATTGGCGATGGAATTATGATCATTCCATCTTTCGACATGATACACGCTCGTTATACCATTTCCTACACCAAGAATGTCTCTTGTTACCTATCTTGAATCCCAGATGGCTTGCTTTTGACGTTGAATCTTTATGGATACGTAGGATGCACAGTGTTTGGGAAATCAAGGTGGCATATAAATTAAGGGTGTTTGCCTGGATGGTTATCTATCAGAGGCTACCCCTAAAGACATGGTTTTCCAAGAGTGGTTTCACAAACAAATTATGCCCCTATTACACGAAACTAGACATCGTGAAACACTTGATGTGGGATTTCACCTTCGCCAACTCTTGCTGCCATGAAATTCAAATGAGGCTAGTAATTAATTTTTCAACACTCTCCAGTGGAGAGCTTCTCTTCTTGGAGATTCCAATTTTTTTTACTGCAACGTATAATGTAATGTTTTTAGCACGCAGACTTAGCAAAAAGGGATTACAAGTTTGGAAGGCTTTATGGGATGCCAACACAAGAAACTGGAAAGATTGGAGGACAATAGCTAGAGACTTTGCATTATTCTCTGTCGACTGACTAGTGGTCAAGGAAATCCAAAACCTCATTCCTTCGAAAGACACCTTTAAGCTGAATTTGGATGTGAAAGGCCTTGTATGGAGAGATTGGCGATGGAATTATGATCATTCCATCTTTTGACATGATACACGCTCGCTATACCATTCCCTACACCAAGAATGTCTTTTGTTACCTATCATGAATCCCAGATGGCTTACTTTTGACGTTGAATCTTTATGGATACATGGGATGCACAGTGTTTGGGCAATCAAGGTGGCATATAAATTAAGGGTGTTTTACCTAGCTGGTTATCTATCGGAGGCTACCCCTAAAGGCATGGTTTTCCAAGAGTGGTTTCACAAACGAATTATGCCCCTATTACACGAAACTAGACATCATGAAACACCTGATGTGGGATTTCACCTTCGCCAACTCCTATTGTCATGAAATTCAAATGAGGCTAGTAATAATTTTTCAACATCCTCTCCAGTGGAGAGCTGCTCTTCTTGGAGATTTCAACTTTTTTGAGTATTTTTAACCGCAACGTATAATGTAATGTCCCTTTCGGGTTGAGATCTGAATTTTCTAGAAATTCTGCAAAACCCTAATGACAGCAAACTGAAATTTATGACAACAAAGTAAAGAAATCTGAATTTAAATAACAGCAGTCAGAAACTACCCCAAATTAGGACAGCGACTTGATTTTTGTTTGCAAAGACTCAATACAACATGCAAAAATCTGATTTCTTCAATTACTCTTCAAATACTCAATTACAAAAGTACCCAAAAGGTTCAAAACACTTCAGGAATATTTTTGGAACATTTAGGAACAAAGAAATAATTTTTGACAAAGAACTGAATTTATTTCATCAACTTCGTGACAGAAAATAGGGACAATTACAGTTGACCCATTAGGAGCATTTGAAAATGAAATAAATGCAGCAATGAATGCCTTAGGGTAGAATTAAAGGTTGAAAAGTCCCTAACTCCAAAGAAACCCCTAAAAATAGTTGGAATTGACCCCAAAGTGGGTCACTAAAGTTCTCAGGTGGGTCGCCCAAGCTGAAAATGCCCTAGATCTGATCCAAAACACTATAACACAACAAAACACTGAAATGTGTGGTTGTTCCACACCCAAAAATCTGAAATTTTGATCTGCCCTTGAAGCCCTAGCACTGAAATTCTAAATTGTGGCTCTAAGATTTTGAATTGCAGCCCAAATATGACATCTGAATGAGATCACCAATGCAGAATTTGAGGGTTTTCGTCCTCAATTCTAAATTCTATTGAGGATTTTCGTCCCTAATAGGATACCGAGGGTTTTCATCCTCAATGGTTGAATATTGCAAGCACAAGCTCCAATCTCCAAAAAGAAATGAATTCATATGACAAGTGATGTTTTTTCCACCCCTAGCAACTCCTTTTTATAATTGTGGGTGGCACAATTTACAAAAAGGGAGCCCAAATGGGTCGAACCCTTTTTAAGTAGTGTTATGTTCCCCTTTTAACTCCACTTCTATTTTTAAGTCGATGTTTCCAGTTTTTCGACCAACTTCACTTTATAATGTTATAATTAGAAAGTTGTTTTTACAAAAATAATACAACGCTTAAAATAGCAACTTACAATTACAACATTAAAGTACTTCCCTTGATTTTCCCTTTAAGCCCACCGAAAGTAAAAATGGGTCGAAGTTTTTCATATCAAACTAGCTTTGAGAAGGGGACATTACATATAAGAAGAAAACAAAATGAAAAAAATAAAAGAACGACAACAGAAGGAATGAAGAAGATACCGCTTAGGATGAGAAACCCACAATGGAATAAACACAAAAGACCGTCAAGATAACTCAGATTTGAGTAAAATGGGTTGAAATTTCTCCTTCAGTGCATGAATGGAAATATGAGAGCAATGTAATGAGGGAAAATATTGTATGGAAGCACAAAGCCCTCTCAAAAATCAGAATATATATATTGGCACAAAGTTCACTCATTAAGATTGACAACACATTTATAAATTAAAGGTTTTCCATACAATCAAGAAAATACAGGTTTTTGATGGGTTTCTTTATCTACAAACAACAATGCCAATTTCATAAACAAAGATTAACAAAAACCCATTAAGCAATAAGTTGATATCACTCATTTGTTTGCATTCCATCAACAATTTATGGAAAAGTACATATACAACACACAAAGTTGAAAAATAACCCTCTCCTAGGGAAAGAGAGAAGAACCCTTTTACAATGTTTACTTCTCCTATTTATAACTTATAGGAGAGTGTAATTGATTCTTGAGTGACATTTCATATTCCCTCTTCTAATTTTATGTTCACTGTTTTTACTATTTACAAAAAGTGGCCTTTCATATTCCCTTTCCTAATCCATCTAGGAGAATCTCCGAGGATTGAACATTTCACATCATTGGATTGCTCATGGAATGTAATGTCTCCTTTTCCAAGCTAGTTCAATTTGGAGACTTTGAGCCCATTCCACTTCACGTGGGCAAGATGGAAATGAACAAGGGAGGTAATTTTCATGTTTTTAAGTTATTTTCATGAACATTGCATTCTTTTAATAATTTTCTACAGAAAGTCAGGTCAGATGGGTTAAGAAGGTGAAAAGCCAAAGAAAAAATAAAATAAAAGTATCCATTATGACATTGGTCCTAAGTGGAAGCTTTCTAATTCGGTTTGTGGCCACAACAAGGTATAAATGAGGTCGCTTGGCTCATTTGTGCATCATCATCTTGTCTACTGACAACTTTGCATGGTTTTTGGGCTGATTGCTCAACTACTTCCACTTGAGGACGAAAACCCTTTTGTGTGGCCAACAAGTGAGGACGAAAACCATCCTTGTTTGATTGAAGAACGAAAACTCTTCAATCCATTGAGGATTCTCCATCCCGGGGTTTTCAAGGAGCTTTAAGAAGATTGAATTTGCAGAATTTCAACTAGGGTTTGGTCGAAGAAGGGCTGCTAGGGTTCTACAAAGATTTTTAGGCCCTCTCTCAGTGTGGCAACTTGCCCTAACAGTGGCATTTGGGGGTTTCTAGGGCACGGCAACATCTAACTCAGCCATCATTGTATTCCTCATTTTTAGCAGCTAGAATTAACATTTGGACTTCATTTTGGGGCTTGGAATCCTTCATTTCCAACCATTTTTGTAACGGTGTTCATTGTTGTTATTTTATTTAATTAGATAAATTCTAGTTGGGGTTTGAAGGCTTATTTCTTGTTGAGTATTTGTTCTAAAATATTTCTAAGTTTCCCTACGTGCTTTGGATGGTGTGAATGATGTATTTTTGGAGGAATATTCCATTTTCATTGTTGTTATAAAAATCATATTGTTGTACCTTGTGTTGGCAAAATATTTTGTCGGAGACAAAATGTGGCTTTCATCAACGCTCATAGGACTGTCCCTCCACTTCAAGATGGGGCAATTCCCATTTATTGAAAGATGGAAAAAATTGTGCACTAAACTATCTCTTGGGGTGGTCATAGACTGGGGAATGTGCAAAAACACCCTTGTTGTGACTGCAACAATATCTAAGGGAGAGGACATTGTAAGTGAGGGGAGAAAAATGAGGAGGAGAATTGCATTAATGGGTTGAACTCAAATTTCATTAACTACAATCCAGAGAGCTTTCCAGTTTTAATCGAAGACACTAGAAAACACACGCAATTTACATAAAGACTATGAAACAAAAACAAAGATTGGTACAAAGTTCAAATGCTTATTTTCATTCCATTTTCAATAGGCACAAAGTCCTTTTGTCCTTACAAAATTCCCATGTATTCAACTAAGTGAAAAGAAGGAGAATGGATGAGAATACTAAGTAGGAAATCGAAGAATTACAATATGCTTTAGAGGGATCAAAAATTGATCTCATAGAATGGAGAGGAGACTCCAATATATAGCCAAAACAAGTGACTTCTCATATCCCTATATGAATGTTCATATTCCTTTCCAGAATAAGACACTTTTCCTTATCTTAAGAAAATTACTTATACAAAAGTGGAATATAAAGTTACTTAAGTTACGTTTTGAAAAAGTGCACCCCCCAACAAAGAATTAGAAATCACTTAAGTTACTTTTTGAAAAACTTATTTCTTCATGAGACAATGGGGGATGAGAAGAAAGAAGAGAGAAGACATCATTCCATGGATGCAGTACCCAAAAACAGAGATCATTGGATGCATTGCACTGGAGAAATCCTTCGACCTTTCACCGCGGAGTTGAACCTAGACACTGCTTTTGGAACTTCTCTCCCATGGGTGATGATAGTATTTGTAATGATGTCAAACCAATGATCAGCTACCCTTTGAATTATCTTGCAATGTTCAAGCTATTTTGGGATCTTTTGAGCTGCATCAAATATGTCTCCTCGTATCTGGGCAAGGGTGTCCATGAGTTGATCACCGTAGGATTGCGGATCAGATAATTCTCCTTTCACAATATTCCAAAACTGCTCACAAATTTCATTCAATGATGCAAGTTTGGAGTGCAATGAGGGGCATCTCATAGTGTTCAAGTAATCATTGATCTCTTCCTTGATTTCCAGGGCTCAGTTGAGATGATACGGACAATCTTCCATAGCCTCAGTGAGGGCTCTCATTTTCAACTCGATTGTCCTAATCCATGTTCATGAACAATTATCTTCTAGACTCAGGAACACTTTCTTGTTGAGCAACAACTTGGGATCGTTGGAGCTCTTCTCACGAATGACTAGCAAAAGCCCATTATAGTGATCAACCTCCTTTTGGTTGTAGAGAAAACATCTCACACCTTCTCAATTGACAAAGTGGCAATCTTGTATATTTTGGTCATCTCAGGGAGAAGATCACATCCGTTCTACACAATGAAGTCAATGCATGCTTTGGTCATCCTTCCCATCTTGCCAAAGCATCGAGCCTCTTGAATGACATGTGGGTCAAACTTACTCAGGAGAGTAATTGACTCGGAAGGAATAAAAGGAGCCTCAGGATCCAAGAAAGCCTGGACTATGATCAATGCATGCACTTGGCTCTCCAATTGCTCTTGAGTTTCTTCAGCCTTCCTTGCTCGAGCGACTAATTTGGTAGCAGTTTGCTCGAAGTTGTGAATGTCTCCTTCAGAACCTAGCTCCCCAAGAGGATACCTAGTCATCTCATAGTCAGATATATGCATTTTAGCTTCGACTTTCTCCACCCTTGGACAAGCAAACGCAATGAATTGAGACCCTCAAACATCATTCATGAGTCGAGAAGTCATCTTGGCTTTCTGAGGAGTGGGAGTGAGTTTCCAAAGCTCGAGAGAGATTTCAATTACCGGAGTCTTTCCTTTGGCGACAGTACGTTGACGATTGCTTATTATATCTTGAACCCACAGGAAAACATGCCCTGTAGAGGAAGATGAAGCATGAATCACCAGACTACCTGCAAGGGAAACAAAGACCAAGGCTCGGCTCTAATCTGGAAAATGTTCACGATCACTATTCATCTAAGATTGCACTAGAAATACAGGGGACTTGCAAGATGATTGCATGAGAGGCTTGGGAGACTTAGACTTGTTCCTCGCTGGAGAGATGATTAATTATCCCGATTCAAGAGTATATTGGTCATCCCTTCTCATTCGCAGTTTCCTACGGTGAGACTCAATGTGAGACTCTGGAGATATTGTTGGGGAAGCTACCTTGCTTGAGTGATGTCTTCGTTCCTAAGAACTCTTGATTACCTAACATGTACCGTATTCCCTGACTTCTCGAATTGCTTACTAGAAGGTGAAGTTGTATAATGTCTCTCGGGAGAGTTGAGTTCATACACCTTTTTGAGAAACCATCTTTTTGACCTTTGAAGAACTGTTGCAGTACGAGTTAGGACATCAATAGGCTCCACAACTAACAAATGCAAGAGGGAGAAGTGTGAAACGGATGGACTCTGAATACTCAGTTTCAAATAGCTCACTAACATCATCCACTATATCCTATGTGACTCATTCGAGAAGATAGTCTTTCATTTGTTGTATTGCCATCCTTGAGAAGTCCTGTTGCCGAACTTCTATCTCATCAACACAATCTTCCCAATAATCCTCTATTTCGAGCTTATGAGAAATGCCAAGATTCTTGTGTTCGGCTCCCATGTACCGCTTACTGTCAAATGATTTCTAGCGGAGCAGGCATATAGGTTGAATGGACTTGGATAAGCCTCAATGTTGCATGGATCGATTGAATTCCTACAAGAGTAAATACCCAGGTGAATTGGAAATGTTACTCCTTTCTTCTTTCTTTCACGGCATTTGAGGTGTACTTTGGACAATTGTCGGCATAGTT
Organism: Taxus chinensis; assembly: GCA_019776745.2. Taxonomy (NCBI): domain Eukaryota; kingdom Viridiplantae; phylum Streptophyta; class Pinopsida; order Cupressales; family Taxaceae; genus Taxus; species Taxus chinensis. The sequence continues at coordinate 46,852,198 of CM034156.1, forward strand.
CAATGAGGACCAACTTATTATTTGGATGTTGAGGAAGTTTCATGGGAGCATCTTTGAATCCTCCGACACGGATGTAGGAGAAAGTTATGAACTGCGTGAAATTGCTCCCACACTTCTTGATCAATTCACAAGTTTCCATTGACAACCTGCAATTGACATCCCCTTCCATTTTTCTAATTAGGGGCATCACGAAGACATCATTAACTTGGGTGTAATGCCTCTTATACTCCCTTAAAGTGAACTAAAGATATACTTGATACATTGAGCACCTTTCGCGAGGTTTCTTTCAGAAGATAATCCAGGCTAATTCTGCAAAGTTGTGATGGCATACACCAAATATGAAGTCATTGTGAACTTCTTGGTCCTTTCAAAGCTTATCAACTGAGAATGCAAATTGTCGTTGATTATTTGGCTCCAAGTCAATCTTCTGAGTTTCTTCAATGGTAATCAAGATAATTTGGGACATCCATGGATGGAAGTCTTTCGTTGATGCCTCTCCCATGAGCATGTTGAGCATGACTATGCAATCGGAGATGTTCTCAATGAAGTAAAAGCAAGAGAGAGTCTTGGGAAGGCGGGAAATCTTATGAGATGTCTTCATCCAGTTGTTGATTGTTACTCCTTACACGCAAGACTCATTTCTTTCCCACTCGAGCAAAGCATTTGCCTTGCTTAAGAACACTACATTCTTGGGTTTTGGAATGCACAGGCATTTTGAGATTCCCTCTAGAGATAAGATAGCAATGATGGAGCCATCATCGCCAGTGATGGTTTGATTATCTGGTTCATAGGTTCTAGGTACAGGAAAGGAGACAAAGTATATGTCTTATGAGAGCCATAATGTGAACCCGACAGCTTGGTAGAGTCCACTGTGGAAAATTCTATCATCTAGTGTAGTGCAGGTTCCATTCTTCCATTCTTCCCTTCAGGTCCTCAAAGTTTCATATGTTCTACATTAATGTCTCCAACATATGGATATTCTTAGATTAGGACCAAAATTATTTTGTAACAATAATATTGGAACTTTCATGTTGTGATTTTTTCTACATTAGAAGATATGAGAATGTTAAATCCTAATAAAACTTGGAGAATCAAAAGGTATGAGTTTCCGGTTTAATTCACTGTACATTAGGGGTTTTCAATGGAATGTTTACGGATGCAAAATTGACTAGGCCATCACTGGAAGAGTAATATTTATGCAAATCACATAGTAACTTGATTCAGTTCAAACATATTTTTCTAAGACTAAGAGATGCTCCAATTTTCACGAAGATCTCTCATCGGAAATAGTAAGAAATGATCAAAAGAAGTTATGGTTGTACATTGTGGGATTTTAAATAAGGATTTGTCAAGCCAAAAATGGATCAAATTACATCAAATGAAGTCCTCTTGATCAACATAAAATGAAAAATAGGATCAATATGAAGGAATTTTGGATAGGATATTTTATGGGAAAAATTTCATAGGAATTTGGCCTTGGGAAACACAAGGTATGAAGATTTAAAATTTTTAGGAGGAACTTGGGAGAAACAATGCTTTTTTCAGTATCAACCCTCAAGTGGGGAGGATAAATAAAAAAATCTTGTTACATCCATTGTATCATACATCATCGTGAAAGGCATTTTAATGAAAGGATTTAATAGTGTGCAAATTTTTGAAAGGATTTGAGCTATGGGAACTCAAGATATGAAGTAAACTAATTGTTTGAGCATATACTAGGGCATCACAACTAGTTTTCATGGAAAAATGAGAGGAGAAATTAAGTTTTCTATTTTGTTTCTCAATGTGTAATTTATCTAATTTCTGAAGTTAAGGTTTTTAAGGGATGGCATATAATTCAAAAATTCACTTATGTGGAGGAGGGGTTTTGGCTTTGCAAGCTGTAAACACAACATGGAAGTACACCAACTAATGCAACCTCCACTCCCTTAAAAATGCACCCCATTACAGCGTGAGGACACACTTTTTGGAAGTGCATGAAACATTTCCAAAGTTTACCAATGCATGCGAGATGCTCAAAAATTGTACGCCAAGGCCTTTGGGGATCGAGCTTAAACACACACAAAATAAGTCCAAAATCTCTTTAATCATGAGTTACTTTATTGGTAAGTGCAGATTGACTAATGAGGTATGATGCACACTTATAAGGGTGGGGAAACATTAGGATTCGCATTAAAAAACCTGTTTTCCACTTCCAAAAATTATGCCTATGCTCCATAAGTGAGCATCCAAATCACTTAAGTTGCTGACATCAACAACTCCATACGAAGAATTAGAACATGAAAGTGCACTTTTTGAGTCCAAGACCAAAAATTTGAGCATTACAATGGGGCGTATAATATATCGATATTAACTAGAAATGGATAAAAAAATCCAATGAAACCACTTATAAGAACTTAAAAATCCATGATTTTGTGAATTGTAATCCAAATAAAAGTTTTGGTGTAGGAAGAAACATGACAATGAGTTGCAGCTGTCACAAGACCATGAGATGAGTAGGATCAAAACCAACACTTGGACTATGAAGAGGAACTCAATGAGCTTTAATTTTTTCTATTGGTTAGGCTTCTAATTCCACCCATGGATTTCCTCAAACCCTTATCGTGTAAGTTGCACTTCCTTCAGTAAATATTATGGTGCCTTAGTGTCCGAAAGGTTTCCATTCTTGAGTAATTCAAAAAACTTATCTATAAAAATACCATCATATAGTATAATCCTGAATACCTTTCCAATGGCTATGGTTTTGGTTTCTAAAACCACATAAGGATCCTGAAATCTTTTCACACAAATATGACCTTCCTCTATGATGATCTAAAAACACCTTCTCTTCAAAGAGTTCTAGAAGTGAATATGTGCTCCCAAAACTAATTCAAAGTCTTCCAGAATATTCCATAAACCATAATGACATGGAGTAAACTCATAGGAAAATTCTAATCACTACAATATAGACTTTTAAAACCACCTAGATCTCCTAGAAACCTTTCATATAAGTTGATACTTTGCAAAAAACACAAATTCAACCAACTTGACTTCAGAGGTGATACAAGTTTTTCATGGGGTTGTCAAGTAAAATGCCTAGACACTTTACATGCTAACACCTTACTGTCATAAATTTCAATTAGTTGTCATAATTTTCAATTTACTATCTATTGGGGCTTGTGCAATTTCCCTCTGCTTCTAGTTAGAGCCCAGAAAGGGACAATGGTATCAGAGCATCGATTTTCCCAGGCTGAGGGTATTCATGCAAGACGTGACAAAGGGTACATCTACTATCAAAGGAGACAAGAAATCAGATCAGTTGTTTGAAGAGCTTAACATCGCCAACCAGGCTTCCCAAGAGGCCAAGATTGATGGACTCATTTAAGGGCAAGAAATGTTGGCAAACATAATGGATTTGCAAGTCCTAACCCTACATAAACTTCATGAGCCAAGGCTTCACAATGGCGATAGCACCTCATCATGGGTTCACTATGTAAGGCAGCCCCAAGAGTTGAATTGTTGATCAGCTACTAGGCCTACCTTCCTCCCAAGGGAAGAAGTCAATTCGGAGGTGGATACACGGCATTCAGTAGGGCACAATATTGCGGTCAGCTATGAAGAATACAGGGCTCTTCCGAATGAGATCTGTGATGTTATTTCGTTTGCCAATTCATAGGGGTAAACAAGGAAAGGTCAAGGCCGGAGCCTAGACATCATGCGCCACAAAGGGATCTTCAAAATCCTTTGGGGAAGGTGACACTCTGCAATTGATGGCTCCAAAAAGGGGACGGCCCTTGCTTAGATACAAAAGTTGGATACTTATCTATCAGTGAGGCCCATGATGGAGGATGAAGCAATTAAATTTGCAACCCATCATCTTTAAGGAATTGCACACAAGTGGCAATACCATGAATTGGTCACACATGGGCACAACCTCATCCACTCATATGATGAGTTTTGTAGGAGGATCAATGGGAGATTTGATTGGGTTGATCTGGAAGTTCATTTTCGAGAGCGAACACAATTGAAACAAGGCACGGTGGAAGACTTTGTCACTGAATTTCAGAGGCTTTCAATGATGATTCCGGATGTGACAGAAAGAAGACTAGTTGTTTTGTTCATTGAGGGTTTGGTTGAACCAAGGGTTTGGTAAGAGCATTTGATAATTTGTCTCTCCAAGAGGCTATAAAGAAATCTTTGGATCTAGAAGGTGTTACTCCAAGGACAACAGCAATTAGTGGGCAGCCAAGGGCATCTTGGAATGGTAGAGAGCCAAAAGGACCTTTGGGACAGCCCAAAACATCTTTGGACCAGCCAAAGAGGCCTTTTCAGTGAGCACCAATCATACCCAAGGAGCTTTCCAAAACAAGCAAAGAAATGGAGTCAAGGAATGCGCTAAGAAGGAAAAACGTGTGCTTCTCTTGCAAGGATCCATGGTCTCCTGGTCATCGTTGCCTAGGTAAGGGTCATGTGCATTATATTGAGGTATTTTCAGATTGTGAAGAAGAAGAAGAAGTGGGTTTTGAAGAGGCAAAACAAAATCAAGATCCTGAAGAAGATCCGAATTGTTTGACATAACTTGTGCCACCTTGTCTGGTGCTCTTAGATATCATCCATTCCAAGTGAGAGGGGACCTACAAGGGTAAAGAGTCACGGTTTTAATTGATAGTGGGGCTACTCATAATTTCATTGATGAGAACTTGGTTGCAAGGATGGACTTGAAGGTGGAAGACTACAAAGGATTCAAGGTTCCGTAGCGGATGGTTATTCCATGCCATGCACAAAGAGTCCACAACTCCTTTTCACATTGGGAGAACAAGAGGTATGTGATGATGTTTATATAATTGGCATAGTTGATACAAATCATGTGCTTGGGGTCCAATGGTTACACTCATTGGGAGAATTCACTCTCAACTACCAATGTATGGAACTAAGTTTCATGAATGGAGGAAATAAGGTTGTACTACAAGGTATGATCACAGAAACCCCTCAAATAAATTATTTGGTAGAAGTCTTGTCAAAAGAGTCACATTTTTGCTCCTTATCTAAGATAACGACAGATTGGAAGTCCTTAATTACAGTTGAGTATGCCAAGAATAAGTTCGCTAATGTTGTTTTTGAAGCAGAAATTGTGGATGAGAGGTATAAGATAATGGATGGGCTCATTCTCTACAAGAATAAGGTCTATTTGGTTCCAGAATCAAAGGTGAAAAGTAAGATATTAAGGGTTGTTCGTGATGCCCCATTGGCTAGTCATCCAGGCTACTTCAAAACATACAAACAAGTTAGAGAGAGGTTCTTTCGAAAAGGACTTAAAGAGGAGATACTTCAATACATATGGGAATGTTTGGTTTGCCAACAAAACAAGGCGGAACATGAAATTCTAGCTAGACTCTGGCAGCCCGTTCCCATTCCCACTCAAAAATGGGAAAGTATCTCCATGGACTTCATCACAAGGCTGCCCATGGTTCAAAGTAAGAGTTGTTTATATGGTTTGGTTGATAGACTCGTGAAATACATCCATTTGTTTCCACTTCCAGCCAAGTATAATGCACCTATAATGGCTGATATCTTTTTCAAGGAGGTGTTCAGACTTCATAGGCTGCCAAGGAGCACCATAAGTGACAAGAACAGCAGGTTTTTAGCATGTGTTGGCGAGAACTTTTCCATTTGACAAGTACCAAACTCACTCATAGCACTAGCTATCATCCCCAAACCAATGGGAAAATGGAAATAGTGAATAAATGGGTAGAAGGCTACTTATGGAATTATATTGATGGGCAGCAATCAGCTTGGGTAAAATGGTTACATGTGGCTGAGTTTTGTTATAATAGTACATTCGAAATTTCCATTGGTATGTCACCCTCCAAAGATCTATATGGTTATGATGCTCTCTCTCTTTTGTTGACTTGGTTATGACAGATAGTAGGGTACTAGGGGCCAAAGACTTGGTACAACAAATTCATAACATCTTGAAGGTGCTAAAAGATAACCTCCAACGTGCATAAAACCAGTAAAAGTTGTATGCAGATCAGCACCGGGTGGAAAAGACATTTGAGGTAGGAGATATGGTATTTTTGAGGTTGCAGCCATATAGGCAATCCTCTCTCAAACATAGTGGTGCGGAAAAACTTAAACTACTATGGACCTTACGAAGCGAAGGGAAGAGTTGAAGAAGTAGCAAATGAACTAGAGCTACCAGAGCATAGGCAGATACATAATGTCTTTCATGTTTCGTGCCTAAAAAGGGCACTTGGACTGCACATGACTCTTATTCAGCTGCCACCTTTGGATGAAGAAGGTAAGTTAATTTTGATTCCATAAGCTATAGTGGATGTTCAAAAAAGAAAGTTAAGGAACCGAAACATTAAGGAGCATTTGATCCGTTGGAAGGAGCTACCAATGGAAGATGCTACATGGAAAGGTGCCACTATATTAAAGCGCTCAAATTTGCAATTGCTTGTGGACAAGCAATTTTGGGAGGAGAGGATTGTAAACTCCCCTTTTCCAAGTTAGTTCGATTTAAAGACTTTGAACCCATTCCACTTCTCGTGGGCAAGAAGGAAATGAGCAAGGGGAGTAATTGTCATATTTTTCAGTTATTTTTGTGAGCATTGCAATCTTCTTTAGTAAGTTTTTATATATAGTCAGGTCGGCTAGGGAAGATGAAAAGCCAATAGAAGAATATGAGGAAAACAAAACTATTAATGCCCCCTAAGGAGGTTGGTCTTTTTAGGAAGACTTTAATTGGTTTTGGTGCTGCATCAAGGTGTAAGAAGGGGTCGTTTGTCTCATTTGTGAGTCATCATCTTGTCTACTAATAACTTTGCATTGTTTTTGGGTTCATTGTTCAACTACTTCCACTTGAGGACGAAAACCCTCTTGTGTAGCCAACAAGTGAAGATGAAAACCTTCCTTGTTTAATTGAAGAACGAAAACTCTTCAATCCATTGAGAATTCTCCATCCCGGGGTTTTCAATGAGCTTCAAGATAACTGATTTTTCATATTTTCAGCTAGGGTTTGGTCAAAGAAGGGCTGCTAGGGTTCTACAGAGATTTTCAAGCCCTCTCCTAGGGTGGCGACTTGCCCTAAGGTGGCATTTGAGGGTTTCTAAGGTACGGCAACATCCAACTCAGCCATCATTGTGCTTCTCATATTTTTAGCAATTGGAATTTACACTTTGGAATTCATTTTGAGGCTTGGAATCCTTTACTTTTAGCCATTTTTGTAAGGGTGTTCAGTGTTGTTATTTTATTTAATTAAATAAATTCCAATTGGGGTTTGAAGGCTTATTTCTTGGTCAATATTTGTAAGTTTCCCTAAATGCTTTGGATGGTGTGAATGATGCATTTTTGGAGAAATATTGCATTTTCTTTGTTGTTATAAGAAAATCAGACTGTTGTACCTTATCATAAATTTCAGTTGGTTGTCATAATTGTTAGTTTACTATCTATTAGGGTTTGTGTAATTTCCCTTTGTTTTTAGATAGAGCCCGGAAAGGCACATTACATACCTTCTCGAATGGGAAACGAACCTTGTAACCCTCTTGGATTGCACTTTGTTCCTCTCTCACTTGGAGAGCATCTATCCAAACAGAAACCTGCAAAATCAGGTTGCATAAAGAGTCCATGACCTCTTTCCAACTCAACTGACCTTCTTGTACTCTTAGTGTCTTGGCCTTCCTTTGATGATCCTCTAACCCCCTTCAATGCACATGTTTGTAGGATAGAGTGAAGCTCCCTCATGGAGTTGCTTTTCAAAATCCTCCTTGCTGTCAACATTCTCAACAAGTGAAGAAAAATACATTGCATAATGTAAATGGTGTTACAAAATGGTCACCACTTTTACAAATTGCCCTTATCTTGGGTCTTACAATTCAACAAATGCAACATACATGGATTGCAAATACACAATTCCATTTACAATATTGCCCTTCTTGGGTCTTGCAAAATACATTGTAAAAACATATTTCAATGAAGAAACATGGATGTCAAAACACACATCCATCAAAACCAGCAGTCTTCTTCTAGAGTGCTACTCGCCATGGATGCATCTCTCACCTTTTGATGTCAGCATAGAGTGCTCCTCACCATGGGTGAAGTTGTGGATGGAGTTTCCAACATTTTGCATGCCAATGCCCACTCATGTTGCAATGAGTGCAATAGATCTTGCACTTTTTCTTAGACAACGTGCCCTTCTCCACATTCTTGTTTGGAGAGTGATCTTTACAACTTGCATCCTTCCTTCTGAGGGAGATAGGCTTCTTTTGGATGGACCTTCTCTTCCAACACATGGCCACACAATGGTTATTCATTCCACAAAATGAACATGGATATGCATACCAACAACTTTGTGCTACAAGGCCATTCTTCTTGCATATGCAACAAACGGCGGAAGATTTGTACTTCCCATACCTCTTTGGGATGCCCTTTATGCAAGCATTATGAAGTGATAATGGTTTACCTCTTCCTTCGGAATGTCCACCCCTCTTTAGAGATGCCTTGCATTATTATTTGACGCTCTTCCCATGGTTGAAAGGTTGCCCCGTTCTTGATTCAAGCTTGCATTCACTCCCATGGAGTGAAAATGTGTTATCTCCTTCGTGTAGCTGTTGTCCTCTTTTTAAAGACTCTTCTTTGGCCCTTGGAGGTGGCCCAATAATACCTTCCTCTTCATGAGAGACCTGCCCATTCTTTAGAGAATCAAACTCCTCATTAGATTTGACAAAATAAATATTGCCATTACCTTGCATGGGCTATTTTTGTAGAGATAGTGGCTTGGGCTCTTGGACTTTGTGAGCTTTTCTTGCTTCAGCTATCTTGGAGCATTCTCCAACCTCATGTTTGCCACTAACATATCCCAAATCGGTGTATTGAGGTCTTTCCTTGGCCATTATGAGGTTAGTCATTCCTTGGCCATTGATGTCAAGGTCCATTCCATCATTATCCCATCTTGGTTAGTAGCTTAGAGCCAAAACCTTCAATATGCTTCTCAAATCTACCAAAGGAAGCGTCTATAACTTGATGGGAAGAAAGAGAAAATGGCAGAGTGCTTTCTTTACATACCTCAGTCATGGTTTGTGTATCTTTGGTAGAGGATAGTCTCCTTTGCATGGTAGACTCTTCTCTCTCCTTCACTCTTTCACCATCATCTTGGAACTTTGTCAACATCATTTCCTTCGTTTGCAACTCAAGTTGCAACTCTTCAATGATGCCCATGAGAAACCCTCCATGGCTCATCAATCTATCTCGCAGCTCTTAATTTTCATCCTTCAAAAGCTCCCATATCTTTTTAACTCAAAGTTTTCCCTCTGGATTTTCCAGTTTGTGGCTTTCAAATCTCCAAGCCTCTCTCTTCAAAGATTTTCCCATGGCTGCACTTTTGCAACCAAAATCCCTGCTCTTTCTTGTCTACAAAACAACAAGGCAAAATGTAACACACAATGCAGAAAATGTGTTAGCAAACCCTTTCAAGGCAAAAGGAAAACCTATTATGATACCACCTAATCCATAATTTGGAGGAGATCCTCTCCAAACGTGTCAATACAGAATGCTTATTTAACTTAAGGTTTTGTTCTCAAAACTCTATGCCAAGGAACATACTTAAGGCTGTTGTAACACGGTATATTTCAGCTCTTGATTGTGACCTTTAAGCATGCAACTCCTTAATGCAACACTTCACATGATTTTCCCACATGCTACATACATTGCATACTACCCTTATCAGTCTAAACTTGCTACTACTCCATACATGACTGCATTTCAATGTGCTTGTATGAGAATGCAAGTGAATGAGAGGTTCTTTCCCTTTTATTGAACAGGTACTATGCTTGTGAATGAGAGCTCTTGAGCTCTCTTAAGTGTTAGAATAGTTGCAGCACTATGAAACATGCAAACAATGAAGCAAACACAAGAAACAAGAGAGAAACACAAGATTTTTACCCCAGAGAAACTCAATGTGAGAAAAGGCCGGCAAGAGTGAACTCATGCTTCCTCATCTCCACTATGTTTTGCAATTTACAAGGTTTATGCCTTTGTGGGCTTACAAGTATGCCAATCTCATGGGCTCCTAGACTTGTAATGAACTCTGCAATGTTCAGCAAGAGGCTTCCCTCATGGAAGAATACTGAATTCAACCCTCTCAGTTGTGTAATCTCTCTCTCTCAACTTTGCCTTCTATGGCAATGAGGATGATGCACTTGGATTGAATTTCCAATCCTCTTTGCTGAGGAACTTTGTTTTCCAACTCCCTTATAATGGTGAATGACCATTCTGAATGAATTTTGCCAAAGACCTCAACTTGCCTTGATTAGCAATGGGAATCCAATTCCAAAACAGTTCTGATGTTTTCTGATTGTAAGTGACCTTCATCAGACCTGTAATGATGCCCTCTACCTCGGGAATCTGCCAAGAAACCGTTTCAGAAGTCAAAAAACTCACAATCTTTATGTTCTCGGCATTTTATTTTGTCCCGGGATAGAACTGCCACTGTTTGGAGGTGATGGTTATGAAACTACCACTCAAAACTGCCACTGAGACACGAAACCGCCACTGAAAGAGACAAAACTGCCAGGGAGGTTCTGTATCCTTAAAAACCCTGTAACTTCTAGAGGCCATAACTTTTGCATACAAACTCGAAATCAAGTGCTGATTTTTTTTTGAAAGTCTGTATTTTTTGGGGGGGAACCCAAATATGTAATCAAAACATACATATGATGAAGTCCATACTCTGTAAAGGCCTTTTAATAGGAAGTTACTTGTTTTTCTCAGGATTTTGGCATATTGCAAACCCTGTTTGATAGCCACGTGTCTCGCCGACTAAATTGGATGATCTTCATGATCCATTTTCAGATCACCATAACCTCTTTGATGAAACCAAAACTTTGTTTGAAAAAAAACAGCTGATGATAGTTTCCAAATTCTATAGACATGGTAATTCTCCAGTTTTGGCCATTATATTTAACCAGATTTTTGAGGATGAGAGTGAACAATCATATGTAGCTCTTGGAGCAGACTTTAGTTAAGATGGTCATTAATGGCATACACCAAAAAAACAAACAATAACAACACCTATGATCAAGAGTTGTATGCAATCATACAAACACTACGCTGTTGGAAACATTATTATGTCAACAGAGTCTGTACAATACACCAATCATCAAGCTTTAAAGTATTTTCATACACAAGATAAATTGCATGCTTGTCATGCCACAGGGTTGAATTATTTGCAATGTTTTACTCTTGTGATTACACAGAGAGCAGGTAAAGTAAATGTGGTAGTAGATGCATTAAGCAATGAAGATATTGTTGTTCACTACATTTGATCAAACAATAGGTTTTGAACAACTAAACAATGTGTATGACAATGATCTGGAATTTGAAGCAGCTTATGGGTCTTGCAAAGTACTAATCATAGGGGACAGGAGTGCCTTTTTGGGTAGTATGGTCAGGATGAATTTTTATTTCATGGGATGCTATTGTGTACTCTCAATAGTGACACGAAAGAGATACTTATAAGTGGAGTAAATGTTGCAGGTCTTGGAAAACATTTTGGAAAAGGCCTAATATTTGTCAAGTTGCTAAGGGTAAGCAACAAAACATAGGAAAAGACCATCATTAACCAATATCAGATAAACCTTGGCAACACATAAGTATGGATTTTACGATGGGAATACCACAGAGCCAAAAACGTAATGATACTATACATCTCGTGATAGATCAGTTTTCTACAATGGTTCATTTTATGGCTTGTAATAAACATATGGATGCATCACAAATTGCGGAAGAAATGTTCAAAAGAAATGATACAGTTGCATGAGTTGCTTCTCTTTATCACCCCCGATAGAAATACTAAATTTTTATGTAAATTTGAGAGAACTCTATGGAAGATGTCAGGAACAAGGCTTCACTATAGTTCTACATGCCATCCTCAAACAGATAGATGGCTATGCATGCCTTCTATTAGTTAGAGGTTTTAATAAAACATGCAAGGCAAAGTAAGACTTGCATGGCTTCTATTAGTAAGACTTCAGAATTCTCTTTCTTTTTCATTACGTTCTCAAATTAGCTAAGAATCTTTTGCAAATAGTCTTTCTTAGATTAGAACTGTTCTTATCTTATCCTATTTTTTATTTTTTATCTTGACTAAATATGGAGGGATGATAATCTATTCAATCAAAACTTATTCAAGGTTGAAGAAATACTTGTGGAGAGTTGGGGCTACCCCTAGTCTTTCAGCGACTATCCCTTTTGGCCAAGTGTGACATTGATGCTGCTCTTGGAGTTTGTAAACCAGACCAGATGGTCACACTGTATCAGAAAGGTAACTTAAGGTTATGATCTGCTTGTAGTTCTTCTCAGGGATTCCATAAAAATGTCCATTTGCATTCCTTCCAGATTTTGGAGTTCTTTGCTTTTTATTTTTCTTTAAATTTCTAGCTCTGGAAAAAGAGAGAGAGAGAGAGAGAGAAGATTCAAGATTACAGGACTTGTTAGCACATAGAATTGCACCCTTGTTTGGATCATAAAAAATCCAGAATTCTAGGCCAACATTGGATTGTCTCCAAGTGAGGGACTTACATCTTGAGACAAACCTCCAGAGAAGACTGATTCCTCTACCTATCTAACCTAATGCTAATGCTACACCTATAGCTAATTTTAAACTAACACATCCAAGGAACCAGGGTTAGATGCAGAAAGTAAAACCTATGCTAAAACAGGCGGTGATAACACCAGAAGAAAGAGATGATCACTCTCCACAAGGGAGAAAAGGAAGGAAAACACATAAGGAAAGGGCAGACAAACGTGCCACATACCAAGACTCTCGCTAAACCTCCATCTCACACATTAACAACACACAAAAATGAAGAAATTTGTAAATGTGACGCACAACATACCAAGAGTGAACAAAGAGGCAAGAATGCAATAAACGCAAGCATAGGACACAGAGAATAGCCATAAACATGGGATTTTATCACTTAAAATATGCACAGTTGATTACAACAACGGCAGAAGGCGCAAAACACATTACAGTTCAGATCCGAAGTCTGGAACTCATGGGAAGTCGGCCACTATTTTGGCATGGTGTTGTTACAACAAAAGAGGGATCCTTTTGAAAAGAATGAGTTCCATACTTATAGAGAAAGAAGGAGAAGAGGGAGAGAAGAGGCGCCATTAATTTTTGCAGACTGGGAAAGGGGGCACCTGACAGCACTTCTACCGCACGCCATCAAATTTTGCAAGTCAAGGGATGGGCACTGTTTATCATAAAATTAGGGTTGTCGAAGTGGTTGGGCATACATTCGAACAAAAAATGTGCAGCTTTGAGGTTCTCCATGGAATTCTGAGTTGAGACCGCAATCTGCAACTTGCAAGATTGCAAACCGTGTCTTTTCCTTTGTCCTGCCGCATCCATCTGAGGGTTTTTCAACTTGACATGTTCTGCGGCCTCTAAAATGTATCGCGGCTTTCTGAATTTGTCCTGCATCTTTTATAATGTTCTGTGGCTTTTGAACATGAGATGTCCCACGGACTTAGAAACCCGCGAGACACCAACTTTTGCATATCATCCACGGAACTCCTCACTCGCACTTTTGTGGACTTCAACCTCTCGCACTTGGTCCCTCGCACATCCTACTCTTTGTCGTACTCACCCCGAAAGCCACGATAAAGTTTCCCTGCAGACTTAGAAATCCACGGAACACTGGGAGAGTGTTTTGAAGTTTTCAGACTTATCCGTTTCTCAACTTGCTCCACTACCTTATGGGTCTAGCGGGGCTTTCATCATGCGTTTTGGCTTTTCACCTTGTCACCCCGCAAAATGTCATTACTTCGTTCATACCGCGGAAATCTACCTTTGTGTTCCGCGGTTTTTCCATCCCAACGGACATACTCCCTGCTAACTTCATCCCACAGCAGCTTCGGTCCTTAGTCAAATTTTAACCCTTCTCGGATGTGAACACCTCCGCGGAGCTCTGCTTCACTTCAAATTCGCAGGAGACCGTCTTTGACATCCGCGGAAGACTCAAACTCTAACTTCTTTGCTCTACAGATTAGCGGAATGTTATATTTCCCGCAACAGTGCCTACGGCTTTTATAATTAGCCACCTAAGTCCAAACTTGAATAAGTTGTCCAAAATTGCATGGGGTGTAATTTGGGACAACATGACTGCCTCAGAAAATGTCCAAAAATTTACAAAATGCAAGTTCTTATTCAATTTATAGTTGTTACAGTTTGGAATATAACAGGATCTAAAGAATGGTATGTGGTCAAATTCAAGAACCAATCCTTAGCTAATGCTACTTGGGTAACAAATGCAATCGCAGTTAGGTTCCCAATGAAGGGATGCCTTAAATCACGCAGCCCACAAATCTTGAGTCAGATCACACCAAAGCAAGATCTCAAGCACAATTTTAATAAAAAACAATGAAATTTTCTTTTATTAATATGAGAAAAGATTACAGAATCAAGCACAATGGCATTAAACTCTAACAATCTTATGATAAGACTGCTAGAATCTAAGAATTACAATCCTAAGACCTATCCTACGCTTGTAGACCTTACAAAGCTTCTACAAAACCTTGGCTCAAATTGGCAAACACCCCCAATAAAATAGATCTCTTGATTTGGATATATGCTTTACATACTCACAGCTCCCTTCCATTTATAGAAATTGTAGTGACAGGGGCAGGAAAATAAAGATACCTTTGCAAGTAAAGATACCTTGCAAAGATTCCTCAAATTGCCATTGATCTTCCCGTGAAATTTCATCCATCAAATCAAGCTCTATCAAATTATTTTGTTTGTCCTTGGGCATGAAAAACGGATCAAGGTCCATGTGTGCCTCCCTCTAATTGTATCGATGTTGACAAGAGATTTTGTCAAATGCATATCCAATCATGACAGCATAAGGTAGTGGTCCCACATGATTACAAGGCCTCACGGCATCGGCAATGGTTGACGCCATCCAAAAATGCATCAGGCAGTCATCAAGACTTGGGTGGTGCACGCGAGGTTTTGTGGCTTCAATGAACAAGAAACAAGTGTTCTGCAATGCGAGACAAGGTCGCAAGGTTCCGCATGGGGTTGGAACTATTGTGTGGTCGAGTATAGGTTTATGCCGCAAGGTTAACTCTTCGTAGCTTGGGTGCGCATCCACAACTTCTGTAGAAAATGGTCCAGGTACTAAGGTTTGTGCGACATGCTTAAGAGTGGCATGGCATTCCGCAAGTCTTTTTTGGGAGATACAAGATTGCTTATGAACCATGTTGCCCGCGCCTTATACACCTCGGAGAAGAAGAAACTTGATCCCCTACTCAAGCGTGTTTAAGGTTTTCAATGGAATGACCAAGTCTAGCAATCTCTTCTTCACTAAGCCAAGATGCATCAACTTCTTTGCATCTTCTTTTCACCGAATATTCTTTATGCTCCTTTCTATGTGTTGTCTTCATACACGGTCATCCAAAATGTATTCAACAGCTTTGAGCCTTTGTTCTAGTAATTGGAGTCTCCAATCTACTTCTTCGCAACCTGCTTCTCCACTTGTCCACCCTTCAAAACATGGGTATAGATCTGCTACATTGAAGATATGTAATGTCCCTTTTTGGGCTGAAAAGAGAAAAGGGGTTTACCGGCTATCACCACAAGATCTGATCTGAAAATGCCTTCAAGTGCACACACGATAAACTGAAAATAGCTGAGAATATCTTAAAATGATCAACCAATACAAAATCTGCAGTCTCCTAGGGCAGCAAACTACCTATGAAATTCGAATTCACTTTTCACAATGTAAATCAATGTAGAATGCCACAAAATAATTTATCTTCGCCACGGCAATATTTATGCATCATAAATACATCAATTATTGAAGAAATATCTAATAAACACATCTGGAATTAAATATTTATGACAGCGGCAGTTGAGCCCAAACCAAGTGCTAGAAAAAATAGCAAATCCTCACATAAATTCTCCAAAGTTCAGATTACAGCCTTATAATTTTTGCCGAACAAGAATATCAAACCAAAATAGTGAAATCAGCCCTAGAACATACAAAACCCTCCACCCATGCAAGTTGCCTAGGGTAAGAAGGGAGAAAAACCGGCAATAAACCACTTTGAAGCACTTTGGAAACCCCCGTTTGGGATTCCCCTCAAGCTTGAGGAGTTTTCATTCCTCAATCTTCCAACAATGGAGGCTTTCATCCCCAAATCTCAGTCACACTAAAGGTTTTGTCTTTAGTGGAGAGTAAGGCACACTATGCACAAACCCAAGATATAAATCTTTAGAATAAACGTGCATAATCCTTCAAACGAACCTTCATGTCCTTATATATCCTCAAGTGGTGCCAACATCAAAATAGAAGCTCAGTGCATAGGCCGACCTTCATGTAAATCTATTTCTTCATTAACCTCTATGTAGGCTCTCCAATCAAGGCCGACCCATAAGGATTAGAAGTCTTTGAACCAAATAAGAGGCCTTCATGTCGAACTCGCCATTAAAAGTATTTAAAAATACTTTTACACCATTACATCAAGTAAAATTCATCATCCAATGAGCCAATATTGACTCAAACAAAGACATAATGGGAACTACAAGAAATATAAATGCAATTCCCATTATGCCCCATTTAGGGGACATTACAAGATAGGCGAAATGTCTATCCCTTCTGGCAGCTTTATTTCATACGCATTCTTCGTGAACTTCTTCAAGACTCTACAAAGTCTAATCTTCTTCCACTTGATTTTATCATACATTCCTCTTGGTAACCCCTCTTTGCACAGTGTACAAGAACTAAGTTTTCAACCTTAAACTCTAAGTGTCTCCTCCTCAAGTCTACACACTCCTTATATTGCACATTATTTTGCTCCAACTATTTGCACACATGCTCATACACTTCCATCATGTACTACACAAAGTCCTTTGCTTCTATGCTTCTTCATTCTCACGGCAACTCTCACAATATTGCAAATCCTCGAGTACTTGTGTCATAAACAATCTGGAAAGGTGACTTAGTGCTCCTATTTACAAAGTTGTTATAAACAAACTCCACCCATACAAGAACTAAATCTCATGTTCTTGCCTTCTCTCTTACTAAACATCATAACAAATGGCCAAGGCTCTTGTTGAAATTTGTGTTTGGCCATTCAATACGCAAAACTAAATTGTGACTTCATGTTCAATTTCTTCCACAATGTTCACCAAAAGTGGCCAACAAACTTAGTATTTCTATCAGATACAATGCCACGCGACAATCCATGTTGTCTCACTTCCCTAAACAACAAGTTAGATATATGTGTAGCATCATTGTTTTTCTTGCAAGCAATACAATGAGCCATTTTCTAGAATCTATCAACATAGAATCATGACCCTATTGTGTTCTAGGGAAACCCAAAACGAGATCCATATTTAGATGCTCCCAAGGTTTCTTAGGTACTGGCAGTGGTTGATATAACCCTGCATTCTAACTCTTCCCTTTCGCTAACTAACATACTCTATCTACATATTTGCACATATCCTTGCACATATGTCGCCATCCATAGCCAGAAGTATCTCACTTATCTGGGCCAAGGCCTTATCTATCCCAAAGTGACCGGCTAATCCTCCGAGATACTTCTCTTGGATCAAATTCTCCTATGTTGATCTTTTTGGCACACACAATGGCGTGCCTTTGAACAACCACCCTTCCAGCCAAAACCATCGTGTGTGATCGACGCTCACTAGTTCTACACATGCTTCTTTGGATTCTACATCTTTTGTGTAGAGTTCATCGCCTCGAACCCTACTGCTTCCACTTGTATCTCACTAACTAAGACGTATTTTCTATTCAAAGAACTTGCAACTCTATTTAATTTCCCACTTTTATGCTTCAAGACAAATGAGTAAATCTACAAGAATTCAATCCATTTCATGTGACATTGATTAAACTTCCCCTGAACATTTATGAATTGCAGTGCTTTGGGGTCTATGTGCAACACAAACTTCTTGGGCAACAAGTAGTGACTCCACTTCTTCAGAGCTTACACTGTGGCAAAAAACTCTGGATCGTAAACCGAATATCTTATTCATGTGTTATTCAATTTCTCACTAAAATATGTGATAGGTCTTCCCTCTTGACTCATCTTAGCTCCAACGGCTACTCCCCTTGTGTCATAATCAACATGAAATACCTAATTGAAATCGGGCAAGGCCAAATACTAGTTGTTACATGACCTTCGTCTGCAGCTTCTAAAACCCATACTTTGTGTAGGCGCTCCACGCAAAATCTTTGTCTCCCAACATCAATTCTATGATCGGTGCACAAATCTCACTCAATCCTCTTATGAACTTCCTACAGAAGCTTGCCTATCCATGGAAGCTTTGGGCCTCCATAACATTCTTAGCTGACAACCAATCCACTATAGCTTGCACCTTTTCCGGATCCATCATCAATCCCTCTTGAGATATCATAAATCCCAAATAATTAGCTCTCTCTACATAAAATTGTTTTTCTTCAAATTCACCAGCAACTTCTCCTCTCGCAAATGCTCTAACATGTAATATCTCCTTCTCAGTCTAAGACCCTTAGCCCATTTTGTCTCTCCGACGGCTAACGAATAAAGTCAAGGGGGACTTAAGTTATAATAATATATTATAAAGTGCAAATAAAAAATAAAAGAAATATTATAAAGCACTTATAGAAAGTATTATGAACTTAATAATAAAATAAAAATAGAAAAGGGGAAAAGCATTTGGCAATGTTTTATTTATTCAAGGGAAAATGCGACTTCCCTAGGAGATAAAAACAAGTGGGAAAAGGATTAAAAAGGAGAAAAAATCTGATTGGGTGTTGAGGGAGGTTAGTTGGCCCATCTTCTCTATATAAGCAAGTCAACTTATTTGAGGAGGGCATCACTTGTTTATTCTCTCATTTCTGATTTGTATGTTGAGCATTTCTACTTACATCTTCACTCTTGAGGACAAAAAACCCTCCAAGAGATCTAGAGAAGGACGAAAACCCTTCCTCTAGTTGTGAGGATTCTCCACCGTGGAGTCTTCATTGCTCATAACTTGAGTAGCAGGTTATTTTCTGTCATTTCCAGCAGTTAGAAGGCAAATAAGTGCAGATTTTGGTCAAGGGTTTGGAAGAAAATATTGTTATTATATTTTATGCCCTTTTTCTAGGTGGAGCGACCACCTAAGGAGTTGTTTCATGGTGTTTTAGGGCTGCTTTGGAACTGTTTTTAATTGTTGTTATTACTCCTGATTTTTATACATCAGATCATCTTATTTTCAGAATTTTTGGAGTCCTTGAAGTATCATTTACAAATGTGTCAAAGGGCGTCCTGTCTGCATATTTTATAAAATTATTTCAGCATGGTTTGGAGTTGTAATCCGGTATTTCTTTCATGATTCTATCATTATAAATATTGTTGATTTGTTTGGCCTAAAGATCACTCTTCCTACATTTGATGGTACGGATAAATGTTCTACTGGAGCTTGGTTGCAAAAGTCAGATACTTACTTGTCACTAAATCCTATGTATGAGGAAAGGCTCTTAAATTTGTCACCTTGCATTTAGAAGGTATGGCTCACGAATGGTGGTATCATGGTCTAGTAACACAAGGACATGGTTCCATTAACACTCTTGAAGAGTTTGGCAAAAAGCTAACAGAAAGGTTTGACAAGAAAGATCCAGAGGTACATTTTAGGGAGTTGGCACAACTCAAACAAGAGGCATCCGTGGAAAGGTATGTTGCTGATTTTCAAAAATTAGCAATCATGGTTTCAAATATTAGTGAGAAAAGGTTAATCGTTTTGTTCATGGAGGGCTTGACCGAACCCCTTAGAGGTTTGGTAAAGGACTTTGAGCCTCCATCCCTTCAAGATGCTATCAAAAGGTCACTAAATCTGGAATTTGCAGTGGGAAAGAATAAAAATCTGCAGTTTGGGCAGCAATGGAAATCTATTTGGGGTTGAAAAGTGTCCTTTTGGGGACAATACAGTGGTATCAAAGTGATGATTCTCCCAGCCTATGAAAGAAAAAATCAGATCTGAAGTTAGAGAAGGTGACCATGGAAGGGCATGATCGGAGAGTTCCTCCTATAGATAAGTAATCTAAATGAAGCAATCACTAGAGGCCACAGAGAATTGCAAATCTGTTGGTTAGATGCTCAAAAAGATCTAAGCGACTCCGTTGTAGGAGCCATTACTGATTTGAGCAGACCTTTACAAGGGATGAGTACTATCAAACCAAACTCTCAAGGAAATCAAGGCAACAATGGTGAAGGAAGCTCTAATGGACCAAAAAGAACACCAACCAAGCCTCCACATCAGATTTTCAGAACCAAGTTTCTCCAAAAGGAGGAACAACCAGTTGAGGATGATGACATAGAGACACAAGGTAAAGAGTATGCAACACTCAGTTCCAAGGCAAGAGCTATGTTGACCTTTGAAGAATTTTGTGAGCTGAAAGATAGTAAAGGCATTAGAAAATATCAACAGGAGAAAAGTACCATGCAAAAAGTGGAGGGAAATCAACCCATGGAGTATTCCACCATGTCAAGTGAAGAAGAAGAAGCTTCTAGAGAAAAAGGATGACATCCATTGAACAAAAGATTTATAGGGAAGGCTGCAAAATTGAACAAGATGTTTCAGTCCAAAAGCAGCAAACAACACCTTTGGGGCAGCCGAAGGAATTTTTTGGGCAGCCAAAGACTTTTCAACTAGTGGGCAGCAAAGTATGAGGAATGGTATTCCTCAAATTGTGGCATTCAAGAGCATGTAAGGATCAATCCAGGAAAATGTAATATCCCACTTTTTGAGATCAATAGAAATTAGGCAAACAACCAACTCTTCAATCCATCAATCAACTGAACACAACAAACTACTTATACCGGTTGAGTAAATGACTCAAGTAAGGGTTTAATGGCCTTAACTCATCCACTAAAATTCCACAATCTCATGAATATATACTACTGCAATAGAAATCTGATCACAGTATTCTCCTAAAAATAAACAAGACAAACCACTCTCAACCTAAACTAAAATGTGCTTAGTTATCAAGGTATGATTATTTAGACAAGCCACATGTGGATCTTTGCTAGAAGGCTTCAATTCATCCTGCATCACATACTATCAATCTGCTGGACACATGAAGCTCAAATATGCATTAATATCCTTCATTATTTCCTTTCAAATAAGTTGATGGCTCTGAGGAAGGAACAACACCTTACTACAAACCCCAAATCAGATCCTGGCACACCATATGAAGTCACGGTGACTAACAAACCATCATTACAAGTTGCTGGACATATAACTCAATATACATGTATCAGAATATTGAATTATCAACCTGAGGAAGTCGCTAGTTAGAAGAAGAACAGCTCTATTCGTCGGGCAAGGAAAGAACAACAAACACACCCCAAATTCAGTCCCAAATATACCCAAGTTGATCGCTGCAATTAAGAGACTAAGGAGCCCTTGCTAACTATTGCCCAGGATAAATTGTTGTCAAAGGAAGTAACATCATGCATTTAAACTTGATCTATCCATCTCAAATGAAGTAAGCAAATGCTCCACAAACATCATAGGATTCGTTGTATACAAGGGAGCAATTACTAATCAAATTACTTCAAAAATGGCCCAAGAGAGTTACCCAACAATGCCCAGATTGTCGCTGCACATGAGCATACAGAGATCTGGTTATTTATCATTCACAAACAGTCCACAACTACTCAGGCATAGGTCTCAGTTACTTCACTTCAAGGAATAACCTAACTCCAGCTGGTCGATTCTACCTTAGTTATCACATACAAAATAGCTCACACATATCAATAACACTTTGATTTGATCATAAAAACTTAGCTGCTACAGTGACGACGCTACAGTGACGATGCTACAGTGATTCGCTACAGTAGAAAAAGGCAGATTTTCGCTTGCACGTTTAACCAAAATGTTTGCCAAAACCACAAACATGGATCTCACAAATAAATATTTCAATTGAATCTCAAAACCAGCTCAATACCATCTCCCACGCAAGAGAGAGAGAGAGAGAGAGAACAAATGGGCATGCATCCCAACTCCAAGCATGGAGCATAAAATAAATATCATCATAACATCAAAATAATAATGATCCTAGCACTTCTTTTATAAGCAAGGAGGCACAAAATTCGCAATCCCGAGGAGAGAGAAATTATTAAATAGAGAGGGAAATTATTAAATAAGAGCAGTTTATTTTCCCTAGGTGTGGCTTCCCCTTTTCTAAGGGTGATTTTATCAATAAAAGCCACCTAAATATTTATTTAATTAATTCCCCATTTAATTTTATATTTTGGGAATTAAATTAAATAGTCTTCATAATTAAATAATTAAATAATTATTGCTTTCTAATAGAAATCGCTCTCTAAGCAACAATATTTAATTATTTAATAAAAAATTTCCCCTTGCAACATTTCAAAGCCTACAGGGAAAGATAGGCTAAGGGTCTTCAAAAAATGGGGGACATTACAGAAAAGCAAATTGCACAGGATGAGGTTGGCGAAGAAAAGAGCATGTTATCGCAGCAGTTGTCTCATGAAATAATTCAGCCCTTTGTTGATCATGAAGACATCACAAGGTATGGGACAAATGAAATAATGTCATATATATTGCATATTCAGATTTGTATTGAGAAAAATGATGAAGTAGAAGATGAAATTTGCAATCTGAATTATGTGATACCTTGGATGCAACCTTGTATATATGAGCATCTTGTGAGTGATTGATGGTGGCAACTTTTAGCCCACTTCACAGGTATAGGGGGCAGGTTTTTGGATCACTTCATCATGTTTTGTCTCTTGTGCATGGCACTTGGACAAACAAGTCGCAATTGCTTGAGGGCAAGCAATTTTGGGAAGGAAGAATTGTAATATCCCCTTCTCGGTCAAAGACCCTTAGCCCATTTTGTCTCCTCGACGGCTAACGAATAAACTCAGGGAGGACTTAAGTTATAATAATTTATTATAAAGTGCAAATAAAAAAATAAAAGAAATATTATAAAGCACTTATAATAAAGTCTTATGAACTTAATAATAAAATAAAAATAGAAAAAGAAAAAAGCATTTGGCAATGTTTTATTTATTCAGGGGAAAATGCAACCTCCCTAGCAAATAAAAACAAGTGGGGAAAGGATTAAATAAGGAGAAAAAATTTGATTTGAGTGTTGAGGGAGGTTAGTTGGCCCATCTTCTCTATATAAGCAAGTCAACTTGCTTGAGGAGGGCATCACTTGTTTATTCTCTCATTTCTGATTTGTATGTTGAGCATTTTTACTTACATCTTCACTCTTGAAGACGAAAACCCTCCAAGAGATCTAGAGAAGGACGAAAAACCTTCCTCTAGTTGTGACGATTCTCCACCCTGGAATCTCCATTGCTCATAACTTGATTAGCAGTTTATTTTCAGTCATTTACAGCAGTTATAAAGCAAATAAGTGCAGATTTTGGTCAAGGGTTTGGAAGAAAAGATTGTTATTATCCTTTATGCCCTTTTTCTAGGTGGAGCGACCACCTAAGGAGCTATTTCATGGTGTTTTAGGGCTGCTTTGGAGCTGTTTTTAGTTGTTATTACTCCTGATTTTTATACATCAGATCATCTCATTTTCAGAATTTTTGGAGTCCTGGAAGTATCATTTACAGTTGTGTCTGCGGGCAGCTTGTCTGCATATTGCATAAAATTATTCCAGCATGTTTTGGAGCTCTAATCCTGTATTTCTTTCATGATTCTATCATTATAAATATTGCTAATTTGTTTGGGCTAAAGATTCAATGGGTTCATGACATATTTAATGCATTATCATACCTCGCCCTAGTCGCATTTTCCTTGTTTAATTCAGATCTGCATATTATCCTTTGGTATAATTTCTATAAATTGCATATTGTGGATGGGATTTGCCTAAAATCCCTTTGGGGTTGCAAATTGTCGTTTTGGGGATATTACATAACACCTTCCACAAATGGACCAAGTATTTTTCCTATATTTTGCTGAAAATCATAATGTCATCCAAATAAACAATGACAAGCTTACTTAAAAAAGGCTTCAATACTTTGTTCATCAATCGCATGAACGTCCTCAATGCGTTGGTCAACCCAATTGGTTTGACAAACGACTCATACAATTGTCTTGAAAGCGAACTTCCACTCATCTCCTTCTCTTAGCTTGATTTGGTAGCATCTACTCTTTAGATCAATCTTCATAAAGTACCTTGCTCCACTCAAACAATCCATTAAATCATCCATACACATCAATGGAAATCTATACTTGATGGTAATCTTGTTGATGGCTCTAGAATCGGTGTGCATTCTCCACTCTCCTTTCTTTGGTGCCAATATTGCAGGTACTGCGTACATGCTCAGAGAATCTCTAATCAACCCCTTCTCGAGCAATCCTTGCACTTACTTTCTCATTTCTTCGTTCTTTATAGTTGTCAACCTATATGCAGCCTTGTTTGGTAAAATAGACATTCGTATCTATAGACGCCTAAATTTGGCAATGACAATATGTAATATCCCTTTTCCATTCGAAGACCTTTGGCCTATTTTGTCAACCCGACGGCCAAAGGAAAAATATAAGGGTGGCTTAAGTTATATTTAATTATTATAAAGTGTCATTAATAAAAGAAAAAAATATATAGAGCACTTATAATAATTTATATGACTTAATAATTATTAAATCAAGGATGGAAAAGGCCCAAATATAAATTGTTATCCATCCTAGGTGAAAAGGCGACTTGCCTTAGAAGGGGGAATGAGAACATAGAAATAATAAATGCCCATTTTACTATGTATTTCCCCTAGAAAAATGTGACTTGCATTAGGAGGAAAAAAGTTGTTGGAAAAAGCATTTAATATGGGAAAATATTAAATGTTTACAAAGGGAAAATCCTTGGGAACTAATTGGATATTGTAGAGGTTTTGGGTCTCTTCTTCCTTTATAAGGAGAAGTCGACTTGAAGGGAAACATATTCCATACCATTTGATATTTTCTAATTTGTGTCTTAAGCTTGTAGCTTATGCATATTCGTTCATGTGCAACTGCTGTTTGCAAATATCCAGCTTGTGGAGTAAGATCCCACAGGAACCCTAGCTTCGATGGTGAGAAATCCATCCCTAGCTAGCAGGGCATTCTTCGGTAGTGAGAGATCTACCCTAGCTTGTCAATTTTGGAGCTAAATTGATGCCCTAAATGTGTTGGGCGACCTACTTTTTAGGGCAAAATTAGGGTTTCGTGTTTGCTGTGCGAAAACTATTTTTGGAATATTATTCTTCATATTTTTGTGGCCCAAGATCCAAAGTTTCAGCTCATTTGGACTTCTCTAGCAAAAGATATTAATTTTAGAAGTTTTCAGTTGTTTAGGGCACGCTGTAAATTTCTGGCAGCATTCTGTTATTCGAAAATTTCCAAAAACAGTTCTATAATATTTGTTATTGTATTAGCAAACTCTATTTAAAATTTCAAGAGAGTTGAGCAAGTATTTTTGGAGTTATTCATTATTTTCTGTTCGCTTCCCTAGATTTAATTTTCTGCAAAAATCAGATTTCTGTTTGCCTGCAATTTGTCTATATTTTGCATATTTAAAGTTGGGATTGCCTAAAATCTGTTTAGGGGTAAAATAATGTCCATTGGGGACATTACACAATATTGGCTTTGTACCTAAAGCATGACTTGCACACACATCCTAGCCTAGGTGACTTATCCTTATCTTTGTTGCATAACTTGCTTCTCTATTCACACTACTCAGTTGCTCACATAACCAATTATATCAATCCACAGCAATATGTTATTCTTGGGCATCATTCCATGAAATTTGCAGAATCCCACAAATTGCCTATATGAGACCCGTCCATTTGGGACTGTCGACACTAAAATTTTCCTCCAAAATTTCTATTTCATTAATGTATGTATTAGGAATAGGATGTTGTTAAGTGTAATTAGTAGTAGCGTCCGATAGAAGATAACGGCGCCGTCAGTACGGTGCCGCCAATAATGTGGAGTACGGTAACAGTCAAAGTACAATAGGAATGTTGTAAAAAGTAAATATTTGTCGTAAGTGGTCCGGTAATGTTAAAATGTCAAAGTTTGGGTAATTAGAGAAGTAGGGTCTACATGATTAGGAATTAGAAATATTATATTGGTAATAAGGACAAGGAGTGAGGTCATAAATATTTTGTGTATTTTATTTGTAAAAAGTCTAAAAATG
Source organism: Taxus chinensis (assembly GCA_019776745.2). NCBI lineage: Eukaryota > Viridiplantae > Streptophyta > Pinopsida > Cupressales > Taxaceae > Taxus > Taxus chinensis. Next base: position 46,878,390 of record CM034156.1, read on the forward strand.
TGGAACCCATGTAAAATGATAAGGTTTATCTTATCTTAACAGATAAGCCTACATGTACAGATAAGAGTTAAGGTATGGAATATGATTCGTCAGAGTGGATTTCTTATCCTATCTTAGAGATAGGATGGATAAGCCTGGAAGTTCTATAAATAGAGAGGCCACCCCCCTCATTTAGCATAGAAAGAAGTAGTGAGAAATATTGTAGGAAGTGTGCGAAGGAAGCCATCAGTTAAAGGTGTGTTGAAGAAGCCATCAAGAGGTGTAATTGTAAAGTTTCTCCCATAGTCTTGTTGAAGTATCTCATGGGTGAGATTGTAACAGTTTCATGTTAATATTATAATTTATTTTGATATTTCAGATTTGTCGTCATTCTGTCTTATCATAGTCAATGGTATTCTTGTGTTCGGTTGTTGTTTTGCTTCCAGATTACATCCACCAAACTAAAGTCTGTGCATTAGTAAATAATCATAGCACGAGGAGTTCCCGGTGAAGAATTATCATAGTGCCGGATTGGTGATGACATTTTGGTTCCGTTGCCGGGACCATTCCTCGTTGGTGGATTTTCTGGAGAGATATTCCCACTTAGGCAAAAATTAATTGGAGGGTAACCTTGTTTTTACTGTGCATAGTAGTTACCATGGTAAAGTCATTTTTACCGTGAATAGTAGTTACCATGTTAAAGTCATTTTTGCCATGAACAGTAGTTACCCTGGTAAAGTCCTTTTTGCTGGGAATAGTAATTACCGCAGTAAAGTCACTTTTTACCGTGAATAGTATTTACCGCAGTAACTTCACTTTTTACCGTGAATAGTGTTTACCACAGTAAAGTCAGTTTTTACCGTAGTAAATCAAGTTTTACCATAGTTTACCGTGGTCATTTCTATTTTACTGTAGAAAGGTGTAAAGTCACTTTCTAGTATAGTGATTCCAATTATTTGTGCACATAAGTCTTGTTAATTGTACTTGTGGGTTGGTATTTCACGGTGGTTACTTTTGAAAATGGGAAAGATTCCTGTTTTTTCAGCTCAATCTAATGAAGATGCTTCTTCTTTCATTCAAGAGTTTAAACGATCTTGTATTTGTAATGGCCTTATAAGAAGGGAACAATGGACTGAATTTTTTCCTACCTTTTTGGATGGTTCAGCACTTAGGTGGTTTGAAACACTAGGTGATAATGTGAAAAATTCATGGGATTTATTAACCGAAAGTTTTCTTGAAGAATTTGGTGAACAACAGAAATATGCAGATCTCATGATCGAGATCACAAAGCTATCCCAAGGAGAGAAGGAGAAGATAAGGGATTATCATGCTCGTGTTCTAGAGCTAAGGAGGAAGCTCGATGCCCAGATCCGGAAGGAAGGACTAGCGGATGGGTTGATGAATGGCGTGGATAATCTCCTCTGTAAGCACTTCATTCTTGGGATGAAGCCGGAGATCAGACAACGAGTGAAGTATGACCGCCCAGCTACCATTGAACAAGCAAAGGAGATTGCAAGAAGGCAAGAAGAAAGCATGGAAGAGGAGCCCAAAGAAATTGTTGCTAAAGTAGAGCCTACACCAGCACCTTTGGTCCTGAATCCACAACCACTCCCGGTGAGCACAAATATTTCTCCTAATACATCTACTGAGTATGAAGATCTGCTCAAAAAGATGGGTCAGTTAACTATTAATCTTCTTCAAGGAAAGGAATTTAGTTCTCAGGGAGGAGATAGAGGTCCAAAAAGAAATATTTCTGAAATTGTTTGTTATGGTTGTTATAAAAAGGGTCATTATAAGTATAATTGTCCAGATAGAGCTTCTACATCTGGTAAGGGAGATAATGATAAAGGAAAAGCACCTGTGAATTCTTTTGATGTAGTAGATAAGAGCAAAAATAATGAAGTAGATGTGTTTGTAACAAAAAGAAAGAAAGAAAAAGATAATCAAGATGGAAATGATCCTAAGAAGATGAAAGAAGAAACTAGTAAGAAACATAGGAGAAGAAAGTTGGGTGTGCAGGATTTTCTGATTTCACAGGGGCAAGGACCATACTCCATCTTGGAAGATCTGTCCAAAAGGCCTGCAAATATTACATATGGTCAACTCTTGGCTATGTCTTCTGAGAAGAGGCGGGAGTTGCGAGGTGGACTCAATGCTCGAAGAAGGAAGGAGGTTGAGGTCCCTGTTTTGGAGGCAGAGGCAGATCCCTATGCTCCACAAGCTGAGGTATTATGTAATGGTATTTCAATTCATGATGTCTTAGTTGATGGAGGTGCTGCAGTTAATGTAATGACCGAGTCTGTAATGAATATGTTGGGTTTAAAAATTGATCGCCCTTCAACACTTATGTTAAGGTCATTAAATAAGGGAAAAACTAAACCAGAAGGTGTAGTTTCAAATGTGGCAATATCTGTTATGGGTGTTGTATGTGTGGTAAACTTTCAGGTGATGAAAAATGGTACTGTTGCGTACCCAATGCTGCTGGGAAGACCATGGCTAAGGAGAGTTCATGCAAGAAACTACTGGAATGAATGTTTCATGACACTTGGGCGTGGTAGAGAGAGGGTGAAGATAAACGTGATCCCTCGACATCATAAAGTAGAACCTGTGGATTCAAGTGATGAAACTGATGATTGGACATCCTCTGATTACTCTAGTACCAGTGAAGTGGACACTGAAGATGAAAAAAGCGAGGTGGATGTTTCAATCATGGATATCCTGCCAGTCACACCAACTCATGACCCCATAAAATTATCTGAAGAAGTTAATGATCGTCTCCAACAAATAAAGATTGGTGATGTTGTGATGGAGAGTGAGAAGGAATCCTACCTCCAGCTCTTTCGAAGGTACATACACCTATTCACTTTTGATTACAAGGAACTCCGTCAAGTAAGTTGGGTAGAACATTGTATTGAGCTGGTAGATGGTGCTAAGCCTATAAAGCAAATGCCATATAGAATGAATCCTAATTTTTTCAAGACTGTAAAAGAAGAAATAGATAAGTTGCTTGATGCAGGATTCATATTTGCTGTGGAGAATTCAGAATGGGTTTCTCCCATTGTGATCTCAATAAAAAAGAATGGGAAGCTACGCATTTGTGTTGATTACAGGAAGCTCAATAAGGCAACAAAGAAGGATCATTACCCTCTTCCATTTTCAGATCAGATCTTGGACGAAGTAGCTGGCCAGGAGTGCTATAGTTTTGCTGATGGATATAGCGGCTACAACCAAGTTCGTATAGCAGAGAAAAATCAGCTGAAGACCACGTTCACCACTCCTTGGGAAACGTTTGCTTATAGAGTTATGTCTTTTGGGTTGTGTAATGCTCCAACAACATTCCAGCGTTTGATGAATAGGGTGTTCGAACTCTACATTGGGACCTTCATCAGAGTATTTCTGGATGATTTTTGCATCTATGGGAGCAAGTTGGACCACCTGCACCAGATGGAGACAGCATTTCAAAGGTTAGATGAAGCACAAGCCTCACTAAACCCTACAAAGTGTGTCTTTGGATGTTCTAAAGGCGTTTTGTTAGGGCATGTTGTATCCAGAGATGGTATTGGTACTGATCCTGATAAAGTTTGAAAAATCAAAGATTTACCATTTCCTATGAATAGAAGTAAGTTGAGATCATTTTTAGGCCATGTGGGTTACTATAGAAGGTTCATCAAGAATTTCTCAAAGATTGCACAGCAACTAACCCAGTTCTTGAAGAAGGATGTTGCTTATGAACCAGGAAACAAGGCGCATGAAGCTTTTGGACAACTGAAGGAAGCCCTGATGTCTTCACCTGTTTTGAAGAATCCAAATTGGAGCAAGCCATTCATTGTGTACACTGATGCCTCAGATGCAGCACTAGGTAGTACTTTGAGCCAAAAGGATGAAAATGGGAATGCACATCCAATTTACTTTGGGAGCAGACAAATGAGCAGTGCTGAGGTAAACTATACTGTAACTGAAAAAGAGGCTCTGGCTATCATTTTTGCTGTAAAGAAGTTTAGAAATTACTTGCTAGGGCAGAAATTTATAGTTGTAACGGATCATCAGGCTCTGAAATATATTGTCAATAAGCCTAACCCATCAGGGAGGATAGCAAGATGAATAATTTTGCTACAAGAATTTGAATTTGATATTATAGATAGGCCAGGAAAGAAGCATGTCAATGCAGATGCACTCTCTCGAGCCTATGATGGTTTAGGATCATCTTGTGATGATGATGATTTTCCCGATGCAGCATTGTTCTCCCTTGACACAATCCCTAGTGAATACATAGATATTTGGAATTATCTGAATGAATTCAAGTTTCCTGATGGTGCCAATGCAAAGACTAAGAGAAAGATTACTCAAGTCAGTCGTCCATATTCTATTCTGCATGGAGCATTATTTCGAATAGGACCTGATGGACAGTACAAGAGGGCAGTTGGACGTGATCAAGGAAAGGAGCTGCTAGAAGAATTCCACAATGGTACATGTGGAGGGCACTTCTCTGGACAACTTACAGCAAGAAGGATCTTGGATGCAGGTTATCACTGGCCCACTCTTTTTAAAGATTGTTATAATTATTGTAAGACATGTGATATTTGTCAAACACATGGTAACCGTAAGACTTCATCAGCTCCATTATGTCCTATTCTTCCCCTTGGTCCCTTTGAAAAATGGGGAATAGACATTGTAGGTCCACTTCCAACTACATCACGTCAAAATAAGTATATTGTAGTTGCCACAGATTATTTAACCAAGTGGGTTGAAGCTAAGCCATTGAAAACAGCTTCCATGGATGAAGTGGCAAGGTTCATATATGAACGCATTGTCACCAGATTTGGTTGTCCATTAGAAATTGTAACAGATCAAGGAAGCCACTTCATTAATGAGGTGGTAGAAGCCCTAGTCAATAAGTTTTCTATCAAGCACAGAAAGGCAACAACATACAAGCCAAGCACAAATGGACAGGTGGAACGAACAAATTTTGTGTTGTGTCAAATTCTAGCAAAAGATGCAGCCTTGCAGGTACATAAATGGGATAAAAGAATTCATGCAGCATTGTGGGCATATAGGGCAACATCAAAGTCAGCAACAGGATATTTTCCGTTTCAGTTAGCCTATGGCATTGATCCAGTTCTTCCTATTGAGTTTGATATTCCCACTGTGAGAGTTATGAAAAATGAAAGGATGGATGAAAGTGATTCAGTAAAAAAAAGGTTGGTACATCTTCATTTGCTAGAGGAAATGAGGGAAATAGCAAAGGATACAAGCCATAAGAAGAAAATGAAGCAGAAGGAATACTTTGATCAAAAGATCCTTTGGTCTCCATTTCAGGTGAATGACTTGGTTCTAGTATATGATTCCAGATACAAAAAAAAAAAGACAGAGGAAATTTCTTCCAAAATGGATGGGGCCCTACAAAATAGCAGTTGTGCATGAAAATGGTACGTACCGACTGGAGGAATTGGATGGCACTCCCATTACGAAATGGGTCAACCACGACAAGTTGAAGATTTTCCAAGCACCAGAATAGTCTACTCCGAGGACGGAGAATAAGCTAGGAAGGGGGAAGATGTCGACACTAAAATTTTCCTCCAAAATTTCTATTTCATTAATGTATGTATTAGGAATAGGATGTTGTTAAGTGTAATTAGTAGTAGCGTCCGATAGAAGATAACGGCGCCGTCAGTAAGGTGCCGCCAATAATGTGGAGTACGGTAACAGTCAAAGTACAATAGGAATGTTGTAAAAAGTAAATATTTGTCGTAAGTGGTCCGGTAATGTTAAAATGTCAAAGTTTGGGTAATTAGAGAAGTAGGGTCTACATGATTAGGAATTAGAAATATTATATTGGTAATAAGGACAAGGAGTGAGGTCATAAATATTTTGTGTATTTTATTTGTAAAAAGTCTAAAAATGTGGAACCCATGTAAAATGATAAGGTTTATCTTATCTTAACAGATAAGCCTACATGTACAGATAAGAGTTAAGGTATGGAATATGATTCGTCAGAGTGGATTTCTTATCCTATCTTAGAGATAAGATGGATAAGCCTGCAAGTTCTATAAATAGAGAGGCTACCCCCTCATTTAGCATAGAAAGAAGTAGTGAGAAATATTGTAGGAAGTGTGCGAAGGAAGCCATCAGTTAAAGGTGTGTTGAAGAAGCCATCAAGAGGTGTAATTGTAAAGTTTTTTCCATAGTCTTGTTGAAGTATCTCATGGGTGAGATTGTAACAGTTTCATGTTAATATTATAATTTATTTTGATATTTCAGATTTGTCGTCATTCTGTCTTATCATAGTCAATGGTATTCTTGTGTTCGGTTGTTGTTTTGCTTCCAGATTACATCCACCAAACTAAAGTCTGTGCATTAGTAAATAATCATAGCACGAGGAGTTCCCGGTGAAGAATTATCATAGTGCCGGATTGGTGATGACAGGACTGAACTGTCTAATAGTTCGGTCCAAAGCCAAGAGTTTCGTCCCCGACCACCCAATAGCAAAATTTCCAATTTAATATCTTTCCATGGGTCGGTTTATACCCCATAGGACAGCCTTAATGTGAAATTAAACCTGTGAACGCCTTTAAACCAGCAAATCTAAAGCTCACTCACTAGACTAATGTTATTACTCATAAACAAACCAAACTCTACATGACTTAAAATCCTAAATAGCATATTAACATTTGTGCCAATCTGCTTAGCAGGACATAGAAACCCTTGCTCTGATATCAAATGATGTAGTCGAGGGTTAGGGGTCCCAATGAGGGGATGCCTTAGACCATGCAGCCCACAAATCTCGAGTTAGATCCCACGGAAGCAAGATCTTAGGCAGAGCTTTAACAAAAAAACAATGAAAGCTTCTTCTATTAATATGATAAAAAGATTATAGACTCAAACATAATGGCATTACACTCCAATGAAAGTCTTATGACAACACTTTGCAAGATTTATCTAAGAAATCCAATCCTAAGACCTATACTAAGCTTGCAGACTCTACAACGCTTCTATAGAGCCTTACTTGGCTCAAAATGGCAAACGCCCCCAACAAGACAAATCTCTTGATCTCCTGATCTAGATAGATGCTTTCCATACTTACAAATTCCTTCTTTTTATAGAATCTCTAGTGAGGTAGGCAAGAGAATAAAGATACCTTTGCAAGCAAAGATACCTTTCAAAGACTCCTCAGGATGCCTCAGATAGCCATTGCTATTCCCATGAAATATCCTCCATATCAATAACTATCAGATTATTCGATTCACCCTTGAGCATGAAAAACAGACCAAGGTCCAAATGTACCTCCCTCTAATTATATCGATGTTAAGAGAATATTTTTCCAGACGCAGATCCAATCATGGCGGCATAAGGTATTAGTCCCGCGGGATTACAAGGCTTTGTGGCATTGATAGTGTTTGGCAGCATCCAGAATGCATCGTGGCAGCAATCAAGGCTTGGGCAGTGTTATCCAAAATACTCCCTCCCATATTATTTTGGTAACTTGCAATTCCATCTTGGACCTGGGCAATGCCAAACAAGGTAAAATTCACAATTAGGGACAAGTTCAATGATCCAAGACATTCCTCTCCCTCTTGTTGGTCCCCACAATCCAACACTTATCCAAATTGAGTGAAATGGGGCAAAACACAAGCAAGTTGGCGAAATCAGCCTTTGGAGGAACAAGAGGAATTGTTCCTTTGTTCCTCCTATTCTCCGCATTGCCGCATCATCCTTTATTGGGTTTGAGGCATTGTAGTCGATCAGGTGAGGCCTTTTTAGAACACGTGGAACGGTTCCAACGGGCCTTGTGTTCACTGCACAAGCAATCAGTCCGAGAAGATGTCGAGGGCAGTGTTGTAGGCGAGGTGGAGAACTCAAGAACAAGCGGAACGTTCCCATGTTCCCTCACAATCCAGCACTTAACCAAATTTTAAGTGAAATGGGGCAAAACACAAGCAAGTCGGTTGAATCGGCCTTTGGAGGAACAAGAGGAACGGTTCCTTTGTTCCTCCTGTTCTCTGCATTGCCGCATCATCCACAATAGGGGTTCAAAAATTGTAGTCAGTCCGATCGGGCCTTTTTAGAACATGTGGAACAGTTCCCACAGGCCTTGTGTTCGTCACATGAGCAATTGACCCAAGCAAAATGGACGAGGGCAATATTGCAGGCGAAGCGGAGGACTCGGGAACAAGCAGAACGTTCCCACGTTCCGTTGGTTCGCCGATCGAGCAACTTAGGCGACAGGAGAAAGAGTCAGTGAAAACAAATAAGTCGGGCCCAAGTGGCACACTAAGAATTGTTCCCCCCTTCCTCAGGTTCGCAGACCGGCCGATTCATCTACCCAATGCAAAAAAAGATAAAAGCGGTCTGTTGCAGCCCGCAGGGTACCCCATCGTGTTTCTCACGAGATCCTGAACTTCAAATAGTCATAACTTATGCCCTGCAATTCCAAATTTCACAAAATTGGACTTTTTGGAAAGGTCCTCTCATGAACTTCACCATGAAAACAAGAAATCTCAAGTTTGCTGAGGTTAGGTAGGTGAAAAAGGGGAAATACAGTCCCAGCATTAAAAGAGCAATTCCAAGTAGCTCAACCACCATATTTGATGAGGTATGGTGCCCATTCCTTCTTCTATAGGCAAGATATCATGGGGAAATAGTCTTGGCAAGGTGCCCATGCCTATTTTCATATATTCAATGCATGTTGGTGGTTGAAGGTGGAAATTCGAGTTTTCCCTCTCTTTTCCCTTCTCTCTCTCTCTCATTTTCTATATATTGTAAAATGATGCCCATTTGTAAAAGTTGGACTCTCTTGGAATGTTGGTGCATCATCCTACAAGTGTTGCATATGTATTTTGAGTTACAGGCCTCGAATTTGGATCTCTACAGGGTGATTCTTGTCTTCTTCCTTAATTGTAATAGACCGTGCATCTCTTTGAAGCTGTATTTTGTGGCTATTCTCTGCCCTATCCTGTGTTTATTGCATTATCTTGCCTCTTCATTTACTTGCAGGTATGTTGTGCATGTTTATTCTCCTCTTTCAAGGTTTTATTTCTATTGTGCTCCATGAAAATGAGAGTTTGAATGTTGTTTTGGACTTTGGCACACATGTCTGCCTTTCCTTTAAACATTTTCCCTCATTTTCACTCATTTGAGAGTGTTCATCCCCTTCTTTCTGGTGCTATCACCTCCCTTTAGCTTAGGATTTCATTTTATGCGTCTCCTTCTCACGTTGGTACCTTGGAATCATAGAGTAGAGTTAGATAGTTGCATTTCCCTTCCTAGGAGTAGTTTTAGCAGTAGAAATAAGTAGAGGAAGCCGGCCTTCTCTAGAGGTCTGTTTTTCAGTCTTTTTCATAAGTTTGCATTTTCTTTCATGGTTTCTCACTTAAGCTAGGTTGGCTAGGTTAGAGGAGTAAAAAGCTAAAGACAAAAAAGAAAGGTAACGTCATTATGATTTCGGTCATGTGGGAAACTCCCTCATTGGGTTTGGCGCCACCCAAGGGATATAAAAGGAGGTCGTTTGGCCTCATTTGGGCATCATCTTTTGGCATATAATTTATACTTTACTTAGTTTTGGGCTATTTGCTCAATTTTCTTCCACTAAGGGGCGAAAATCCTTTGATGTGGCTTCACAAGGAAGACAAAAACCTTCCTTGATAATTGGAGAACAAAAACTCTTCAATTAATTGTTCCAAGTGCTTCAAAGAGGTGGATAAGGCCTATTTTCAGCGAAGGTTTGGTTCTAGGGTGAAATTCAGCCCCTCTCCTAGGGGAGTGACCCATCTTGGGGAAGAGATTGGTGGTTTCTAGGGCACGACATAGCTCAACTCAACCATCATTGCATTCTCCATATTTTTGGCAGCCGGAATCTACTTTTTACTTCATTTTTAGGGCTCGGAGTCATTCATTTCCAGCCATTTTGTAGGGGCATGCTCTGCTGTCATTTATTTTATTTCCAGCTATGTTTAGAGGCTGATTTCTTGGTTAATAATTTTCTAAAATATTCTTAAAGTGCCTCTACATACTTCAAATGTTGTGAATGGTGATATTTTGATGAATTATTGTTTTTTCCTTCTTGTTGTTCTAAAAATCAGACTATTGTTCACTGTTCTATTATTCAGTTGGCTGATATAAAAAACAGACTATTTTCAGTTTGGGTTTGTGTTATTTCATTTCTTTTCAGTTCAGCCCTCGAAAGGGACATTACAGGTTATGAGTTTTATTTCTATTAAGACATGCATATTAGAACTTGCTGTTAAAACAAGGTAAGTCATGTTGGACATTCAGGGACACAAATTACTAAGTTCAGACTAGACAAAACTGGAATTAGTGTGCACTGTTTATCTTTTAAAAAATATGTCTAGGGATTCATCAGAGGAGAAGACTAAGGAGCATATATATGATGTTAAATGGAGCATGAAGAAGAGAATTCTGTCAAATAATAAATGAATGGTTATGTTATGTAATTTTGATGGCTGCATTTGTTTGCTGTTTTTGTAAAACCTTCAAAAGAACCAAATCCAAACCAACCTATTTGAACATGAGACAGTTAAGCCTCTAGCATGTATCAAAAATATGCAGATTAGTTAGGGTCTTAACAATAAGAAGGCATGGGAGCACTATCATAATTGTTATCAGACTGGAATGAAGTGCTATGAATCAGGGAATGAGAAATAAAATATAGTTAACCCCAAACAAGAGCGTTTTCTCTTTCTGTGTGAAACATACAATAAAATACCACATTGATGTGACGGCTAAACACCAAAGTATGGTTTGTACATGACTTTTGGTTAGAAGATTAAAACAAGATTTTAGATTGCACAATATTTCAGATTGCCTTCACTTACAACATGAAGAAAAAGATTTATTAGCTTATTAATGCATGGGGGCCAAAACCATGCCACCCTTTCCCTGTATATACTCGGTGGGCTGGAAGCATTTCTGTTTACATGCAATCAAGTGTTTAGGATACTAATGGCCCGTAATGTTGCCATCGCCAAAGGCCTTGGTAGTAAGTCTGAGGATAGTAGTTGGTCTGGGTTCATCTAAAGAACACATCTGATTTTTCGTACTTTGCTTGACTATATATGAGTTTAATTTTTTACCTTAAAAATAAATAATACTAACTTTTCCCAATGAGTTTGGGGGATGAGCCGGAGGAAAAAAAAAACCTTCACACTATAGACCAACATTCCATTTCCACATACTCTTCGGGACCTCAAAGTGGCCACAAAGGCACCCAGAGGTAAGCGTCCATCTTACAATTGTGGCCCACATTGGACTACGGACCAATGCCCACCTCCAATGTACCCTGCTCAACTATAAATGAGTGTAATTTGTTTTTTAGCTTAAATATTATTAATATATTATTAATAACAACTTTTACCCAAAGGGTTTGGGGAAAGCAGTGGCAAACAATAACTATCACACCGTAGACCAAGGTTTTGTTTCCACGGGCTTTTGGGTACCTCGAAGTAACCATGGAAGCACCCAGAGATAAGGGTTGATCTTATGGTTGTGGCCCACCTGGACTACAGACCAAATCCCACCCCTATGTTGTCGTGGGAGCACCTCAAAGTGGCCATGGAAACACCTGGAGGTAAGGGTTGATCTTGGACTACAGACCAACGCCCACCCCTATGTGTTGTCATGGGGTGCCCTTGGAGGTAGGGATCAAACTTACAGCTGTTATAATAGGGACCTAAGCCGCCCCCATGTAGGCCTTGAGTTTGACCCTAGCATTTATCGAATGGGATGAGCTCGAGTGGTAAAGCATCAAGGCCAAATTTTTCGCAGAAAAAAAAAAATTCTTTTTTTGGCAATTTTTTTTTTTTTTCGGTTTTCAGCAATAAAGTGGAGGTCTCAAACAAAAAACCCACCTATGCGCTCTTTCTCAGCTTCAGCTTCATCTTTAGCAATAAGAGCCTTATCAGTAGAAGCCATCATCCCCTCAATAACCATATGTGCCTCCATCAAACAACTCGTGCTAAAAAACCAAGTGTGGAAGTTACCACAAATCACCATGCATAATCGAAAGCAAGTAGGTACACTATGCATGGATACAAAGATTTATTCACATTTGTGAACTCGTCACATAACTTTATACGCAATCACGAGCCATAAAAGAGGAAGAAAAACATCCTCTAGGGCACACAATACCTTGCAACTCGCAAAAGGTTGGTCTCCTTATAGATACACTTCTGCGACATGTATCATTATCATAGTCGTCTAAGAAAACACAAATGAAGAAAATCTGATTCTCAAACCAAGCTCATAGACAGAAAAAAATTTGCCATTTTTGGAAAGGGTCCTGGAAGATGTAGCAGCAAAAATTTGCATGTGCCATAACTTTCATTCTGTGGCTCTGTTGCAGCTATCGTCTTCTCTAAAAGTGTATATTTTCTCGAGCTCTACGCATTGATGGCAATATTTTTCTTATTTTCATAAAATCCATTTTCGCACCTTTTTGGACCAAGCAACTTCTTGCAATTTTTTAAAAGAATCATTATCATGATGATGATTATGGTAGATGGATGCTTTTTTGTATGATTTGTCTATATATAATGATATAAGTATACAATAATATAAATTTATAATAATATAAGTATATATATTCCGAACCAGATTTTTCCGTATTTTTTCGAATTTTTTCGAGAACTCCGTAGTTTCAGAATTTTTTGCCCTTCCGAATTTAATCAGATTTCCGAACCTGGTAACTATGGATTCGACACCACGACTTTCATAAGGGAGCCACAACCTCAAATTCCCTATGAGGCGTGATAAAAAATTACAAGTGGGTAAGATAACACATCTAATTCCCTGGGTAACACACGCCCTGACAGACAAAACAGACAGGGTGGGTATCTTGATAATGCCATCTATGATGAAGGTTACATAACAAGGGAAATTTACCTGTCAGAAAAAATAAATTTTAATCTAGCTTTAATTTGTGTCCTAATTTTAGGGTTCTGGGCATTTTGCATTGCGTTTTCCTCCTAACAATAGAATAACATAATAAGAACACGAGGAATAATAACAATAATGCCAGAAGATTGGTTGAATTATTATGACCCCAGGCAAAGCAAATATGTGATAAATTTATCAACCAAACTTTTACTGACAAAAATCCTTACAAATGGGCTTTCTGGAAGAACCTGCGCCATTAAATGAATTTTTAGAAAGCCCACTCATAATGGTGCACTGCCTAAAAACAAAGAACCCTGATAAACCTAATAATAAATTCAAAAAACGCATTACAACATATAGACTTAAAGCTTATTGAGTCGTGAATTGTTAATAACAAATTCTTCTTGGAAAACACCACGTACAGAGATTTTTAACAGATGTAGAGATTAACCTGATGAAATTGCGGTGAAATTTTAGCAGCAGGGTACCCCAAAACTGAAGAAGAAATGCAAGCATGAAAAAGATCAGTGTTCTTCTTTAATCAAATCCATTGGATTCTTTGCTTGCAGGGTAGAAAATTTTTCAAGTTCGGCTTTTGTAATGGAAGAATATACGAAAACAGAGAAAATGGCATTGTTTTGCAAGGGTTGTCTGTCAAATCAAACAAACAATCGTTCAAATTGCGCGGCATTTAGTACGAAGTTGACGGCCGTAAAATATTTCCAAATTATGGGAGTCTCTTCATCATTTTTTTTTTTGGTACGAATATATATTATGATGAGTGTTTTGTATAATTTCAACATAAGTGCCCAAATTACACAAAACGGTACACTGATTAGACTCTTAAAAAATATTAAACACTATAGAAAATAAGCTGGTAGTGGAAAAAATTATAGGAAGTAGACTATCAATGGGAAAGAGTATAGAAAATAGACTACTAATGAAAACAATTGATTTCAAATTGAATGCATCAGGGAAAAGAAGAATTCACACATTAATAGAACACATTTGATTGAGAGTTGGATTTGGAAATATTTAGGGAAGACTTACGAAGTACAGAAAAAGGAAATTTAAAGATTTGTCAATGTTTTGACATTTTGGAGCATAAACAAAAGGGTACAACTGATTACAATCATTGTTAATGGGCACTACCAGAAATAGATGTTGATAGAGGTACAGGTTTGTCGCTAATGGCTTTGATGGTCAAAATGCCCTAGTTTTTCATATTTTCCTTTGTTTGCTCTTACTTGACAATAACCTCTTCTAGATTTGTGAGCAAATGAGTGATGATCTTATAGTGTTTTATCCTTTGCAAGTCGACTCCAAACCTTAACTACTCACCTAAGAAGGACAAAATGTAGAGTAATTAGCTTAAGCCACCCACCCTTGGGATTGCTCTACATATCATATTAGGAATCAAGTATCAGTTGTATGTATAATAGTATATTTCTCAAGTTGAGAGAGGCCTTAATCCTCTCTTTAGCTCCAAGAAATGAAAGTAACTACATGAAGTTTCACCTAGGCCTTCTCTGGTACAAGCATATAGAATAAAATAGATCCAAGGAAATAATATAATAGATAGTCATTTAGAATAGAATCAATCAGGGACTTCGATGTTTGTTATGAAACTTGTTATTAAAATTCCATTGGGGTCTTTGTGTATATAGGCTACTCAAATTTAAATTGCAAACGTAGTAGCGTGCAAATCAACCCAAATATTGTGTAAAAGTCTAACACAAGGATCCCTAGTCAAAAACAAATTTACCAAAATTCAAGGAATCGAAAATGGTACCCCTTAACCACTAACAAACATCGTTAGTGTTCAGAGACCATTAACACGTGCCATTAGTACTTAAAGATCGAATATGAAGGAAGGATAAAAATGCAAGTGACCCCATTGTAAAGGACAAATGAAAGAGGGAAAAGAGGATGGTGAAGTACGAGGGCATTTGAAGAAGAAGAAAGGGGAAAAAAGACGATAAAGCATTGCAATAAGAGCCTAATTTGAAGTGATAGTCCATATGCATAAAAGTCACGCTAAAATCATTACAATAATAAGGCTTGTACCAAACTTAGATGTATACATAATGCCCCATTTTGATGTATGTGCACACATATATAGTGAAGTAAAACAAGAACGTGTGTATTTGATGAGCATACTTAAGGGAGTGCGCATATATAAGAAAATGTGAACACGCAAGTATATCAATGTCCTAGAAGATAATAATGTAACCAAATGAAAAAAATGAAAAGGTGAAATAGATAAAAGGAATGAATTCAGTAGGTGGTCTTCAAACCATGTTATTACTTCTCATAGCTCTCAAATTATTGATTGGAGAAATAACAATCTGTCACGTGTCCTACTTGACCCTGTTGAATGGAGAGATAGTAGTGTCATATTTTGATAGCATTTATTTCTTAACCAAAGAAGCAAATAATTTGATCATTATGTATCTCGTGATCCACAAGTTCAAAATTAACCCTTTCCTAAAGAGAAAAAAATTGTTTTTTGAGTTGAACAAGTGATGCAAGAGCAATCTAAGTTCCCCTAGACAATTATATATCAACCAAAAATAGTTGAAAGTTTTTTATTCAGTTGTGTTTACATTTATGGAGTATTTTGTGTGGCGCACATTGAAGCATTGAATTGTTGGCAAGTTGTGGAGTATAGTGTTGCATTTTGTTGAGTGTGCAAGTCCATTGCATAATGTTTGTTGAGTGCACAATTCCTTTGCACAATGTATGGTTTGGTGTGTAGTTGTTCAGTGCATAGAATTGTCGACATAATCTTGTTCAAGTTGTGAACTTGGAATAATTGAATGCTTGAAGGCACAAATTTCAAATTAAGGTCAATTGATTGTGCTTTGGATCAATTATTGGGTCATTCGGACTTTGCAGTTGAATTATGCAAGTTCAGGAGTCTTAGGAGGTGGTGTGAATGGGTATATAAGTAGATCCCAATTGCCTTAGGAAAGAGCTCAAGTCTTGGGAACTCAATAAGGAGTCCAAGAGGGAACTCAAAATAGAGTGCGGATGCAAACTTAAGGCTCATAATGCATGTCTTGTAAGTGATGTAATAAGACATGGCATAGTGAAGGTGTGATTTGATTGAGTATTTTATTACAATATATAGAGGAATTTCCATACTTGAGTGGCACGATATAACATGAGATGATTATATGATGTATGTTGTGTAAGGTTGTATTGTTGGTGATCAACCTGATGGTGTCATTTCTTTGAATAGATATCCCAAAGCTTTGATTTTATTTAAATATGAATTCATTAGATATTTTTGTCTATGCATGTTTTCTTTCTATTGATGTGATATTTTGCACATATTTTGAAGGTTGCGAGGTGCAAACCAACTCTTCGTTGAGCACCCTGACCCCATCTATATCATTTGGTATCAAAGCGAGGATTGCCTTCTTTACAAGTAGAAACATGATAGATCTTTACATTTTTACACATTTACGAGTGTGAGTAGAAAATACTTGTAGACATCTGCCATCATGTAATTTTTGGGCAAAAGGTGTGAAATATTGACACTATTAGTTTTGCAATTTCGTAAAGTGCTAGTTGTGGGTAGAAGGTTGTTGCAGGAATCTTTCAATAAAGAGGATTGTTATTTAGAAGACTGTGGAGATTGTGGTGTTGAATTTTAGAGATTGCTATTTTTATAAGTGGGTCTTCCCGATATTGAAATGGAATGAAAGAGGTCTCAAATGTTTTCTTAATTCACAAGGATGCTTTGCTCCAATTTTTGAAGGATTTCAATTGCTAGAACTTCGTAGATCTGAAAAGTGAGTTTTTATTTCGAGAAAAAATGTTCAAATATTAAAAATAATTTAGAACACCATTGGATGCAATGTTCATATCATTAAAAAGGCGTTTTAGAGAGGAACATACAGTCAAAATCTCATGACAAATGGACATGGGACTTGGGAGATATGAGCAAAAAGGGTTTTTGAGCATGGAGGATGTCTAAAGAAATTTTGGCAGCATAATAGCACACCAGTAGCAATTAAGGAGATAAAACAACACAAATGAATCTGAAAATGGTTAAATGTTGCATTTAAATGATTTTCCCTCTTTCAAATTTGTTTTCCCTCTCATTTATACGCCTTAACTCATATTAAACCCAAACAAGCTCAACCCAGGTCAGATGGAGGTTAGAGGTATGGTTTCACCCTAAAAAATAGGGGACAAAGGGACATCAACCTCTTCAAAATGCACCATGGGTGAGGCTCCCATGAGAAAGGGTTCAAATTTTGTGAAAAGAGTGAGTTGTTAACACTTCCCTAACACCCAGGCTGTCACTTTTAAGTGATGAAAGGTTACCTCAATAGGGGGAGCACACTTGTGTGTCCCCCATATCCCCTTATCTATTGGGACAAAGGGATAAAGGGACATCATACCTCCAAAATTCATCCATGGGTTTATTGGTCATGAAAAAGTGGTCAAAAGTCAAGTTGGGTGAGTTTATAACACCTTCTAACCACTTCGATTGTCACTTTAAGTGACAAAACATAAAAATCGATGTGGGAGCACACTTTGGTGTCCCCTTGCACCAAGGGGCAAAGGGAAAAAGGGACATCAAGACTCCAAAACTTTTCCCAATCTTATTGGAATGTTGATGTCATCAATCTCAACGTGAAAATAAACTAAGGACTATTTTTTTGGTCCGGAGCAAGGCATGGAGTTAGGAGGGCCAACCTTATATGATTTTGAATCCAAATGACCCACTAAGTCCATTCCCACCATTTTCAAGACCTAATTCAGCTTGAAATTTTCCTTTTCAGTCCACTTTCCACTTTTTCCCATGTGTGTGCATTAGTAAGCTGAGTTGTCACCAGGGTCTAGAATGAGTATGATACAATTCAACACATGGAACATAAGGAGGGTACAATTTACTCCACTTTTAAATTTGGTTAGGCTCCTAACTCTTCCCGTGGTTGTGAAACCCTTTGAGAATATTCCACCTTGTAGAAAGAATCTTGTGTTGCACTGATGGACAGGTCTTTAGATTTTTAATACTCCAAAAATTCTATCTTGATTATTAAACCATGAAGTAGGATTTATCATCTTTCCAATTCCTCGGATATGATCTCCCAACACTTCATGAGGCTCCTAAAACCCTTTGAACAAGGTGACTATCTCATTTGAAATATGCATTCCCCACTGTTGTGTCCAAAAAGACCCAGTTTTTCTTAACTTTTTCCTGACCTCGATTATCTTCATAGAATTTCCTTAAACTGTCCTAGATCACTTTGTTTCTTAGGTGATTTACAAGTACCAAGAAAACAAATCCATACAACCACCACAGTTCTAAGCCATTTTAGGTCATAAGACCACATTAATGGAGGTGTTCTGGCCCAGATTCCATACACCTTGTTTTAGAGCTCTTATTTTAACATAGGCTAGGAGTAAGCTCTCAAAAGCATTCAAATCCCCAACTTTATCATGGGCTGAGAGGATGTATGTGGGAAGAAGTATGTGCAACACCTCCTTCGAGCTCATGCCGCCCACCTCCATCCCTCCTTTTGCAACCTAAATGCCCTTGTAAACCTTCATTTACACACAAGGTAAAAAAATTCCATAACTTGCCCCTTATTAGGGGTTTTATTTTTATTTATTTATTTATTTTCATCATTTTAATAGCACTACCTCAAGTGGATGAATCCCTTTGTTCTCATAGTCCCAATTTCTTACCTATCCCACAAAAGGGTTAGTGTGAATAAATTATAAATTTTATCAATCTAAAACCAACATAGCTAGTGAAAATGGTAAAACACCACTTTAACTCTTATGAGAACACACATATAGGTGCATGGTAATACTAGAATAACAAACATCTTGAGATTAATTGCACAATTGATTAAGAGACAGGC
The DNA here is from genome assembly GCA_019776745.2 of Taxus chinensis. NCBI lineage: Eukaryota > Viridiplantae > Streptophyta > Pinopsida > Cupressales > Taxaceae > Taxus > Taxus chinensis. The sequence continues at coordinate 46,897,145 of CM034156.1, forward strand.
GAAAGAAAAATAGACTTGAAACAATATGATGTGAATAGTAGACAAGCTCCATCTTATCTTGGCATCAATGAATAAGGTTTCAACAATTAAAAGGTACACTAATAGACACTTCCACGAACAAATCCTCAAGGTCAACAACTTTAATTTTCGCATTCAAAATTTATCAAGTACATGAACTATGATCAAACACTATTCACCAATTAAGTGAGTTTCATACTAACAAGGCACCACACTCCAACACCGAGACACAAGTTCACAAAGCGTCACAAATTCAATGGAACATGATATGCTTGGGAAAATGGTATGGAACATAGAGGGGTCATTACATTTCCCTCCCCTTATAAGAGCATCATCCTTGATGCTCACAACGCCAAGGTTAGAAGAGGAACTTGTGAGCAAGGAGGAACCCAACAATGATTCATGTTGCTAGGAAAAGGAAATTTTTCACTACCACGCAGACGTAAGGGAAAAACATAATTTTTAATTTTCTCCAATTATATATGTTATGTGAAGATTGTAAGTTTTATCTACCATAGAGAATTTTAATAAAAATTTGATAATCATGTCTAAACATGTTTTCTTTTTTTTTTTTGACTGCACTCATAAATTTATGGCTTTCTCATTACACAAGTCCTTTGATTCAATGATCTTTATATTTTCCTATTAACAATTGGTTTTAAATTTCCAATACATTGTCCAAAAAAACACATGACAACTATCATCACATAAATCCCATCACAATCACAGACCGACTATACACACATATCCATTTTAACACATTTGACGCAATAATTTTATGACTTGAAACTTGCACCGTGAGAATAGTGCACCATAAAAGTCACCTTACCAAGGTGGAGAGGTGTTATAACCAGTCATATGTTTATTATAAAATGTACATATTACCACACTAACACATCAAATTCTCACCAAGAACCACCCACACATCTATGGAAAAGGTGACAAACCACACGAAACACAATCTTTGTATCATAGTCTCTATACAAAAAAACATATATACCAATGCATGCAAAACACATAACAATATGATATAACAACAATATATCTATATCAGGGTCCCCATGACCAAAACTAACAAATATTTCTATGTATAATGTCCATGAGTCCAAGTTTAACAATATCAATCAAAGAACTTGTAGTTCAATATCTCACCCTCTCCTCAAGGGAGCTAACAGAGCCAAGCTCACACATTAAGTAGCCCAACAACATGTCTATATGTGTATCCCACATGCCCCAAAAGTACATTGTCCCCAAGTAATCCAAATTTTGAAGGAGTGTAAAATACTAAAACATAACCATGGATTTTGAACTGAATATAAGGTCCATATCAACGGTAAGAACATCCCCATGTGGTACAAAGAGATCAAACATACATTCTAACCCACCAAATGGTACTAAAGATCATGAATTCCACTCCACCAAGGAGATTTGAGTATCATAAGAGTCACTCAACCATAGAGGACTAAGTATCATAAATGTCACTCCCTCATAGGAGACTGAGGATCATAAGAGTTGCTCAAACATAGAGGACACAATATCACAAATGTCACTCGATAATAGGAGGAATGAGTATCAAATGTCACTCCACCATTGGAGGATTGAGTATCAAGTATCCAAGTGATTTTGAGTCCCTTCATGGTTTTGGACACATAGAGCCTCGTCACCTCAAAATCAAGGGCATGTCCAATAATACCAAGCATGTAGACATGACACCTTAGGTGTACCACCATACAACATGTAAGCACATTACAAACAATATAGAACCAACTCATTAAGTAAGAAAAATCACGTTAAAATTCTTAATGATAATTAGACAAACATCCTCAAAAACCATAAAGCTTTGAGTTATGAAAATTAAAAAAAAAATCTTTAAAACCAAAGAAAAATGGCCAACTAGTCACATTCAAACTATGAAAACATCACAATAAAGTAAAATAGGAAGTAAAACGAGCCTCAAAGCTTTGCAATAAATCAAATAAAAACTAGTTCTATGAAAGTCAATTTCACAAATAAAACTCACATGATAATATTCACATCACAATAAATGTGCAACCTCTAGTGGCCACATATAGGGGTACTACATCATCGAGTGTGCATCTCAACATATAAACATAATAATTGATTTAATGATGCAATTTTCATAATCTCTGACTGAATCATAATTTCCCAAAATATATACAAACTAGACTAAGAGCATTTTATTTCCATTAGTAACAACATACCCATAACAAAGGTCTCCAATAGTGGTATCCCTTAGAGAGTCACATCCCATTATCATTATCAACTCCCCTCCTAATAAGCTACTCCCTACGTCTAGGCACTCCCGACCGGCTATCTAGAGCATTCCCAGTTTCACTTGCTTTGCCTTTATCTATATATGGGGTTCATAGTGACGGTGATGATATTTGGCATCAATGAATAAGGTTTTGACAATTAAACCAACCACTCTATTCCTATTGTCTTTGACGGATCTCATTAACGGTGATGATATTTGGCATAGCCACAAGGAAATAAATGAATGAGGGGGTGCACATTGGCATAACAATACAGCCAGTGCCTTGATAGAGATATGGGTACTCGGTCGGCCGAGCCCTATCCATATATGGGGCAACCTCCTCCCCATCTCATCATGATTAATCGATCAAATATTCTAAGAGTGATTGTTATGGTTGTCCAAGGTTTAGAGCTTTAAAGGTCTACGAGGAATCTTGAATGGTTCAATGCATCAACGCAAGATTATGTAGCATAGAAGTTTCATAATCTAGGTGAATAGTTGTGAAAAATTAATTAATTGGCCATCAATTTCATAAGGATATGCATAGTCGTACATGAAATTGTGATGAGTATGATCATATGTTTAATTCATCATGAATAAGAATAAGATCTCTTAGGATTACATATGTGATAACATCAAGATAAGGTTGTCAATGATTCAAAAAGGTCATTAGAAGTAAGGTGGAGAAGGGTTGAAGACCAAGTCAAGTGTTTTAAGGAGGAAGAACAATATCACAAGTGCCAAACAAGGTTAAATAACTTATGCAGCTGTCATAACCACTAAATGATAGAACTCAAGAAGAAACTCGTCAATCTCCTGATATCTCCCACACCAGTCTACAAATGTATCCCATAGTACCACTATCTAAAAGCCTCACAAAATAGCTAGAGAATCATAATATCTAGGTGAACCAAAATCCAAAGGTCTCTAGAGTCTCCAACAAAATATGAGCCCACACAATATAATTCTAAGTCACTAGAACATGGATTCACTATACAACATATTCCTAAGGAGTCATATATATATTACAATAAGTAGGGTTGGGCCACTTCACAATAACAATCACATAACTCACAAGCAGGACTTGACAAGACACACATGCGACTCATCCTCCCAGAGGATCAAGTGTTTGAAAAATTTCTCTAATACCAAATGTAACGCCCCATAATTTCACCAACTAAAATGAAACAAAAAATCTTGATTTTTTTTTAAATATTATTTTTGTTTTTGTTATATGACACAACACTTACTACATCTGTGTTGATCATAAGACATGTGACATTGGGCCCACATAACACTAACACCCATAGCTGGATTGATACAATTAACTCATGCTTACCAATTTTACCTTTGTATGCATTGCATTTAGTTACTTAAGAATTATTTCATTTGTGGAAGAATGGATAATAACTTTTTGACACACAATACCACATCGCAGATAAGGTTCATTTCATTCTTAGGTTCAATCATGTGGTAGTTTCCATATATTTGTTCTCATTACTTCTTTCAAATCAAAAAATTAATTTTGATTCATAACACAAAGGTTAGGTCCAAGTGTGTGCCACTTTGACATGACCTAAAATGCACACTAACCCTTGTTAAGGAAGTGAGATGTTCACAATTGAGTTATTTATCCCATAACAGGTTTCCTTACCACCTTCCTTCTACATAATTCAAGTCACACGCTACTAAAGGCAAACAGTGCAACTCGATACACCTTTCACAGGGTCAATGCACCTCCTACTAAGGTGGTTTATACAAACATTAAGTAGGTTCAAACATGAGTTATGCTTCTCTTAATTAGGTAAGAAAGAGATGCCCAACTTAGCACAAGAGCATGACTATGAAATGACACCAATTTTTTCCATGTTACGATGACCAAAGACTTGTCCACTGTACAGGATGCTCCCCCAGGACAACAATTTCCACGAAGATCATTACTAGCCAAGGTATAGGGCCCTCACTTTAGTTTATCACTCAAACAAGGGTTGTTAAGAAGATCACTTATGAACTCACTATGAGACCTAAGGGACTCGTTGCACGGTATAAACTACGCTTGGCTCAAGTTGCCTTTCACACATTGTTATAAGTTGTTCAATGGCACGAATAGGGGAAACAATGCTCAGGACAAACTTGGGAATAGGGATTTATTTAATCGATGGATGTGACAATACTATTCATCAAATAATTCCAAGCAATTTATTACCACAAGCTATTAACAAGAGAGACTAAATCCCTACTTAAAATCATGAAAGTACTCTCCCTTAATTCTTGTAGTGACATTATCTCACGATAAAGTTGTAACTTTATGAGATTTACCTTGTTTGATCCCTTCCTATTGGAAATTGACATAAAAGGATTTGGAAATCTTTATTAGTTTCCATGCGATAATCAAGCATAATCTATCAATTCCTTTCACATCGAACACTCGGGGTTTTACTTAGATCCAAAAGGGATGACCAATTACATTTCAGTGGAAGGGATTCCACCTTTTTTCCATTTGTTACCATAGCCGTTATAGTAGTGTTACCATTATACGTTGCTATATACTTTCCTATGATAACATAAAGTTCCATCATTTCACTACTTCTTAGTTCGCTTTAAATGAGCATGCTATTACTTAGTCATCACACTAAATGCACTTAAATGCACACAAACACCTAATTTTTAGTTTCTAAAAGATACGCGAGAAGAGTGGGTTTTCTTTATTATCATGATAAATGAATGGAGTTTTTTACAAGGTATACAATGTTTATGTGACCAACCTACTTGTGTCTCTTTTGGTAAACTAATTTCTTTTAGACCCTAATTAACAAGGAAGCTCAGTTTACACATCCTAATAAACATCACCCTCCCTATATGTGATATGAGCAAACTCCCTTAATATGGAGCACAACTTAGATACCCATGACAAATATGACACTACGTTCTAAATTAAATACTTGGGTTGATTTCTTTAATTGAACAAAGATTCACTATACACTATGCATTACATACAATCATTATTGTTAAACGTTATTACATGACCTAACAATGGCTATATCAAAGTCTAGTTTTCAAGCTTATAATTTTAATTTTTTATTTTTATTTTAAGTTACAATAGCATAAATTTACACATACAATTAGATCAAAGATATTATTTATCAACCAAATTGGGACATTATTTTTCTTTCTTAATCCAGGTTACCATGATTTTATCTTATGAACATGCTAATTTTTCCATGACTATTTATTGTTCCTTTAGCAAGCCTATTTTTAAGCATACAAGAATATCAATCAGCTGAATTATAATTACCCTACCATTATCGTTTCCTTAGAAAATGAAATGTGGTTCTCACTTGAAATAATACAACAATAATATTTTCATCAATCATTACCTAAATAATGTTAAATTTTCCATAGCAACTACACACATTTCAAACTATACATATTAATGCAAAACAACATACTATCGCTACTAAATCCTTTTGTCTAGGGTAGTTACAACCAAAAGCATGGTCAGCCCAAACGGCTGGCATGCCAATCCCCTACGATCTAACACATTTCACGATTGCATAACTTTCCATCCACACCAATTCAAACACTTTGCACACAATATAGAGAGGGTAATAAATACATTTGTAGTTCCATTTCATTTACAATCAAGAGAGGGAGAGAGCGAAGAGAGAAAACACACAATATTTCCCAAAAGCAATATTCTTTAAGAAAGTGACTAAAAGAGGTTCCACACAGTCATATGAAGATGTCGTAAGGTATCTCAACAATTATTGAGCAAAAAGGGGTCCCACGACAATTTTCCATATATAGATGCATATTTACCAAAAGTGCCCCATTGATCCAGAGTGTCTAGGAAACTGAGTTCAAAGACCAATGTTCAAGACTCAAACATGCATTTTGTTAGTTTTCATTTACTCCCTTGTATATAGAGAAACTTTCGAAATCGACAGAACTCATTTTGACAACTAGGGTTCAATTTACGCCTACCTTCCCAGAGTCAATTATCGCAAATACATCAGTTTGTCCTTGTTACAGAATGTCCGGTAGCCTATAAAACCAATTTGCAAAACTAGCTTCCCATGTAGTTTTCTCTAAACTAAAGGTGGCTTATGATTTTCATGGTGACACTCTAGAGGTATGAGTTGGTAGAATTTTGTTTCCCAACAGGGATCCCTAAACTATGAGCCAAAACCAAAATGAATTTCTAACTTTTGGCAGTTGTCCCAAGCTGCGAAATAGCCAATTGGGATCTTAAACACGTGTCATTGAGCAATCAAACGGTCATTTAGAGTTGGTTTAAGGGTTGATGTGAAACTCCATGCCACCAATGAATACAGTCAACAATCGACATCTCCTCTACGAGAATCGAAAAAGTGTTTTGCACTTCGTTTTAAAACGTCATTCATTGGTTTTTACAATCATGTTTAAGAAGAGTGTTTCAACAAAAAAAATTGTGTTTTATAACCAGTGGTGACATTTTTCGTAAATATGCTCGCCTAAGTTAGTGATTGGTCCCAAACACATTTTGTGAGCATGGTACACCTTCCAAAGCAGTCATTCAAGTTTGGTTGAATCCAACTCAACTTCTTATAGTTTGGTGACAAAAGTCGATTCTATTTTAAATCACACACCCGTCAGTCGATTATAATTTCAATGTGATAATAAAAGGAAATTTGAACAAAACGAGAATCATGCTAGGAAGAGGAAGAAAGCCATGCATGTTAAAAAGTGAGGCGGTATATGAGGTGCTCCAAGCTGGTTTGAACACGCGCATTCTACGAGTCCACCACAAGAGCATTTTATCAATCAGTTCACATACATTGCATATGTTCCCTCATTTTGATAAAAAATTAGCTTTCAAAATTTGTTTGAATGGCTAAACCCTGCTCCAAGTTTGGCATAAGTTGAGAGGATGCTAGAGAAGGTTGGAGTTTGACTTTAACACCCTCTAATTGCATTTTCTTAAAGGCTCCAAAGCCTTTTCGGCAAACCATCAAAATAATGGATCTAGTAAAAGAGTTTTCCATTCACGGCCTCAAAATGATTCTTGTAACTCAGGATTTTTATTTTTATTTTTTTGAATCCCTTGCCTATACCCACTAAGTAATCCCCCTCCGAGCTTGAAGAGATACCATAAATGCTTAAAAACTCCTAGTTCTATAATCTTAGACGATCTGTAAGTAGCAAACAAACAAATCCACACGACCACCACAGGTCTGAGCCATTGCAAACCATGAGACCACATTAATGGAGGCGTTCTGGCCCAGATTCCATACGTCTTGTTCCAGATCTCTTCTTTTAACACAGGCTGGGAGTAAGCTCTCAAAACCATTCAAATCCCCTGCTCTGTCACAGGCTGAGAGGACGCGTGTGGGAAGTAGAATGCGTGACGTCTGCTTGCCAAAAATGTTTCCGAGAGCCTTTTCTGATACAGATTTAATGAACGAAGACATAGATGACAAATCCACCAAATACAGCAAAGGAGCGTTTAGAATTATTTCGACGTCTAATAACGAATCGACGGTGCAGGATTCGACTCACCAAAGAAGTGCTTCCTTCACTTTTGTCTATCGACGACAATAATTTAATAGAAAAACTTGTAGATCAAAACGTTGAGATGAAGCAGCATAAGCCTTATGTCTGGAAACCTGGTCTTGAAGCCATCGCTGAGCAGCTCAACACCCTTTTCATGTTATTTTTCCCTTGAGTTACTGTATCCCGGAAGCAGGCGGTTATAACGTGTATACTGCAAAGTATTCACAAAAAATATTTATCTATCGATGTCTACAAAACTAGCAGAAAACATTTGCCGTTACCTACCATCTAGAAAGAGTAATGCGTTCTACCTATCCCTCACGCACGTTCGCGCGGGGGGCATATTTATTCAAAATCAGTCAAACTTGAACTAAGTTATTATCGCGGCACAGTGGTGGGCCTTTGGCCTGTTATTTTGGAGGTCGCGGGTTCAAATCTGCCTGTCTCCCTGCGAACCTGCGTGAGAGATAGGCTCCGCCAGAGTAATGGAGAACAACTTCAATGCATAAACTTCAATAAAATATTAGTCTCTATTTGGTCTCACCTAAGAATCTTGGAGCCCGCTATCCCGGCGACAAAGACAAAACCACATGTCCCCCCCCCCATGATGCCATACATGCCACACATGCGCGGGTGGGACCCACAAATCTTATGTCTTAATTTTTTTTGGGTTTGTGGTATACACACAACATGTGTTTATACCACAAACCACAAAAATACATGGGATTTGAACCCATGACCTCTTGGTTGGAATCACACATGCCTACCAATCCACCTATACCCTATTGCATGCCATACATCCTTTTCATTCACATATAATGTGTATACCACGAAAATCTGACAGCTCCGCAGTAACGGGTCCCACCCCACGCACGCGTGACATGTATGGTATGCGGGGCATCATGGGGGGGGGGGGGCATGTGATTTTGTCACTAGGTTAGCCACAACCAAGAATCTCCCCTCGATATTTATTGGTAACTGTGTGTTGACTGGATTATTGATCTCAATTAGGCATTATTGGCATTCAACAGGTCATCTCTATAGAGGATTCAAAAAAACATGATTACTAGCAAATTCAAACTAAAGATCTTGGCCCCATATGAGATTCTTCTCGTTGAAACAAGGTTTGTACCTCTAGAAGCTATTGTTATGGTTCGTCTCATAACATATTTAAAAATGATCGAACAAATGGCCTAAGGTTGTCCTTAATGAGTTTTTGGAGAAAATGAAGAAGTTGTGGATGAATCAAAACAACAAATGGCTTTAAAATGGAACATTTTCTTGAATACATGTCCTAATAGCCAAGAGATAAAAACTTTTGTTATAGATAAATTCCATCAAGTTATGTGGGGAGAGACATTAGGGAGAAAGAAGAGGTATTATTTGGAAGAATTTAACTCTACATGTGATTTTCAACAAAAGGCTTTTAAAGGGGCTAATATCTCGTGGAAAGCAAAGATCTTTATAGCTCAATTGAGAACTAATTCACATCATCTTTGGCGTGAAACATGAAAATGGAAAAGACCTAAAGGGGCATGGGAAGAGAGAATTTGTGTTTTTTGCATGTTTGGTGTAATGGAGTCAGAGAAACATTTCATGTTGGAATGTAATGCTTATAATGACATTAGGGCCTAGTTTGCTAACACAGTGGCTACTGCATCCTTTCAAAATATTTTCAGCGAGAATATGGTTGGAAAAACAAGAGAGTTGATTATTAAACTCATCAACAGGATATCTAAATGCCAAAAAGATCTTTAGCAAGCTTTGTTGTCCCATAGATTGTCTTTGGTAGCCTCGTGGGCATTAAAATATCTTCTTCTTTTTTGGTGTGTCAATGGGTCATCTCCACGACTTCCCTTTTTCCAAATGCGTGGAGCATGTTGACTTGGCTATCAGCATGTGTTTTATCAAACCTACACAAAAAATTTAAAAACTTCATAGCCTACCAAAAAACTTTATTTAAACCCCTCAATATTACTTAATGAAATGGAAATATTCAACTAGAAATAATGATATGAGGTCATTTTTTATTGGATAGGATTTTTTTAATATTGTTTGACCAACATAAACTACTCATCGGTGGCTTTTTAAGTTCCTAGAAAAATTGTTCAGCCAAGCGGAAGGTGAACAAAGGCGCGAGTTTCACCTAAAAATGAGGAAATAATAAGGACAATGCTAGGGTACATGGTCAAATGATGGCAATAATGATTGTTACCCTGAAGACGAACATATTCTCGCCTCTCAACAAAATTACAACATTCCTCGATTTCCAGAAAAATGGTTTATATATGTTGTTGCATTAGTCATCATTCTTGTGGGTGAATAATACTTGCCCTCGAAGATCACATAAGTTGGACTCTTGGCAAGGCTATTAATCCCCACAAACATGGGAGTAATTTCCCACATGATGATTCGGTGCATCACCCAAGCCCAAACTTGTCAATAATTCACCATCATTTTTTAATAACTGTAAAGATATAATTTGATTTACTCCAAATGCAAATGGCTTAGAAGACCAAATGGTTGAATTTATTTCTCGATGAGAAAGGAAAAATAATGAGTGAAGAAAGTGATGCATTATTTAGCTTTGTGAGGGTTTTAGTAAGTATTACTTGAAATATAATATTGATTGCCTTGAAAAGCACTTATTTTATCCTTGCACCTTACCAATTACCAAAAATTGTTATGATTGTTTAATATATTTCAAGCACATATAGTAGATATTATTTGGGCAAGAAACTATGAGTCATGGAAAAGGTGTGAGACACGCAAGTATTTAATCAACACATTTTTCTTTCCAAAATTTCATTCATGTCTTTGTCTTATCTAATAAATATAATGTCGTCTAATTAAAAGTCGTGATGCCGTAAAAAACAAAATAAAAAAAACTGTAAAGCCCATTTTCTCCATATTTTCTAAACAAATTCCGTTTCTTTTCATTATGTAAGGGTCGGGTGTTAACTTCATAGTACTTATGGACAAGGTAACATCACTGACTCAGCGACCCGCTCCCCCCCCCCTCGCCACCCCCACCCATATGGCTTAAAATAGATGCGGTACAATGTAATTCTCAAGCATGGGCCGATATACCAACATTTTATGTAATCTTAATGGATCCCAATCAAAATAAAATGTAAAATCAATACTATAAATATAGCATTCATAAAAAATTAATAGGCACCCCTACATTCATTTTTAAGGTTTTTAATATATTATCATGCATATGCATATTGATAAAACTAACAATCATATCTCGAAAACATGCAAGTAGGAAGAAACTAGTTATATTAATAATTTACCACTATTTTATGGTTAAACACATGAGAAAAGTCTGAACATATTATAATGGAACATATTGTATAGACCTTATTTGGGCAAAGAGAATATAAGCAAATTTAGTTTGTCATGGAAAAATTATTCTTACTTAAACAAGAGCCCCAACGAGCTTGAAGAAAATGGATTTAGGCTTCGGTTGCTGTTGCAGGCCCCTAAGTAGCTTAATCACGGCACGCAACAAAAATTGTAATGTACGTAAGTATACTGTTTGGTAACTTGTTTTGGTGTTAGAAATGATTGCTTTGGTTGAACCAATCTGGGTTTTAATAAATATTATTTGGGTGAAATGGACATTTGTTGCTTGCATTTGGTGACTCAACTTTATAGTCCCTGTTATGTTCTTATTCTTGTTTCGGCTCGAGATCTGTAGTTCTGGTCTATGTTGGGTTTTTGCAAATTGGTGATGATGAGTTACCTGCGAGTGCATTGTGTATAGGTGAATGATGCTATTCCTGTCTCTATCCTTTTCTTTCAGTTGTTTTAGGTTCTAGTAACCCTTCCCCGGTTGGCTTGGTGTGTGCTTAGCTTGACTGACTTTTGATTTGAGCCAGGTTGATATTACGTTCAACTAGGTTAAGTTGCTTTTGTTACTTGTTTGAATCGCTCAAAGAAATACTTTTATTCTTCAAGTGTCATGGTTGATCGTCATAATTTGATATCAATTCATGTTCACCGTTTGGAGATTGTCGTCTTTGGAATCACCTTCTCTCCCTTGGTAACTGTTGCTATGTTTTGAGGAATGTAGTTGATCCGTATGGAATGTCTTCTTTTGACGATACTCACATTTCTTTTTGGATAGTTTAAAATGTCAGAGGAAATACTCTTCTTCGTACCTTGATTTTGTTTCACACATGTTGGAGGATACGAGATCTACTGGATCGTTAGTGAGGAGTTTTTTTTTTTTTTTCTTCAAAATCTTAAAATTGGGATGTGGGTTTTATGCGTAAGAAATTACTCTACACGATTTGCTCCGTAAAGATGCTTAAATTTCATTCTCCTATGACTTAGAGGTTGGTGTGTTTGGAAACTCATTGGTTGACTGGTTTTGTGTTATGATCGTTGTGATACGACCCTCCTTGCTATTCATTGTAGTAGAATGGTTATGCGTTGACCAAAAAGGTTTAAGTCAACTTGTTGTTGACGACAGATCCTTTGGAAGCTATGCATCTTGCTGTTGCGTTCTTGTGAATGATTGAGTAACCCTCCTGTAAGATTTATAATGGATATGATTGGTCTTGTCAAATTTGTCCTTTTTCTTAAGACATTCTCTTGATTAGAAGAAAGTTTAATAGAAGGATTGTTAGGATAGGATGTGACCCATGCGAGGTCATTTGTGCATTTCACCCCTTTTCTTTCCATTTTTATTTATTCTGTACTGACATAAAATTTACTGTTATTGGCACATCACCTTAATATTAATAAGTCATGTTGGTTTAGATATTCTCATGTCGATTGATTGTTTGGGATCTTCCAGTGGCATAGTGAATCCTTGGCTTGGTGAACTAACTTAAACAAATAGGGATAGATCACGTTTGAAAGTAATTCTCTTCCTGTAATTGTTTTTGTTTCGAAATGTTATCTTGTTAATGACGGTCATTATTGTGATATGGGTGAAATTCACTATGATGTTTATTAACTGCTCCTATGTGAAAATGATAATTGAATAGAGTTAGTGCCATCCCTTTTATTTAGACATTTTATGCTTTTGGACAGTTCTTTAATTGCTCTTGTTTAGACTCTTGAATTATTGTTTTCTTCATCAACGGTGTTTTTCTTCTTCCCTTGAAACAGTTAGATAACAACATATTGTCTTAATGTTATAGCTTTTATAGTGCTCAGTTCTTGCGAACTGACATGTGCTAACAAATGTGCAGGAGGATTTCCTGAGTAGAAAAGAAAAAAAAGAGAGAAAAAAGAAACACGTGTAGAAAGTGGATTCCAGCCTTCTTAGGAACTGCTGTTGTGCGAATGTTTTTCTTTTACTTTACAGCATTGGTATGGAAATTGTGGAGACTACTAGAAGGCATTGTGTTATAATTTTGTATTGTTCTCTTGTAGGTTGTTTATTGTTTGAAAGTCAATTTGAGAAATATTATCGTCAATAAGATTAAATGAACTGGTTTTTGTCATGCGTATCCTTTGTTGAATTTTCACTTTTCAGAATATGATTTTATCCTTGAATTGTCAAACCTAATTTTAATTATCCGAACTTGAATCATCTTGCATCGCTCTAGTTACCTTGGTCTTGTGTCGATTGGTTAAAGGACTATGTTTTGGAACCTAGCAAAAAGAAAACAAGAGAAACAAATATACCTTGTGATCCTGCCGTAAACTAATCAACAATCTCTTATTGTGGTAAATCCTTAGAACGGTCTTAAGGTGAAATCAATGATTGAAGTTCTTGGAAGATAATAAGATTATAATAAATAGAAGGAACTTGCCTAAGAAAACTCTTCGACCTATCTTGCCAAATGAAAAAAAAATAAACAGTATACTTATGTCTATCTCTTCCAGTGAAGCCCTAGTGAAACCTTTAATTTTTTTGATTAGACTCTTAAACCCCAATGAAATCTTATTAACAACTAGTAAGATCTTAATGAAGAATCCAAGTCTTAGACAGTCATGTACTGGAATAAAATAAAATAAAATAAATTTGACCGCTTGAAAAGGTAAAACCATATATGTTCAAAAGCACAACGTCGAAAACAGATTGATAAAGTTAAGAGCCTTGAGAAATTAACTGCCTCCTCACAAATGAATAAGTTAATCAAGTAAATGAAGTAACCTCTTTGCTATTCTATAATTGGTTTACACTGTATATTAACATTATCAAGGTAGAGGAAAATTCTTCAAAGGAGACATGACTTTCAGATTCTCCTATTATGATTCCTCTGCGAAAAGTAAAGAATGTAAAAGCACTTACAAACTAAAACATGAATCTAAAGAAACCTTCTGTGGGAAGACCTCGTTGTAAGACTGCATACTTTAGATGAACCATTGTGTCCTTAGTGTGTGCCTCAAGTTTATCTGTAACCTAGTGTGGGCCCGTGTTGTGGAAAGCATGTCTTTAGTTGATTGTATTCCCTAGAGAACTTGTGAAGTGTCGTATTATCTTCAAGTAAGTCAAAAAAAAAAAAGTTATCCGGTATTTCACTGTGTTGTCCTTGTGTTGGTAATTTTGGTCTGCTACAAACAATGTCAACGTCTCATGAGGAAACCCGTGTCTTGGCTCATGATCGCATTGCATAAGATGATATCTTGTTAAGTCATTTTGTTAAACACTTCGCGGGCATGCATGTGTATAAGAGCATATAGTCTTGGTTAAACATTTGCACTTGTCATACATGCGTACAAGAGCATTTCGTAGAAGTTTATGTGCGGGAAACTTGAATTCCCTGTTATTGAAAAGGGCTTTCTTTGAAGTGCAGGCCGCGGTAGTGGAAGATATTTGGAAGAGTTTTAAGGAATTGTGTGTGGTAAGGAGAATTTGTAGTGCCTCCTTCAACAAGTCTTCTCTTCATTACATTATGATTTTGATATTGAGATTGGAAGTGGATGGTACATGATTAATTTACAAGTATTTCACAGTCTCCGGATTTCTTCTGAGTCTCCGGATCGAGCCATATTTGCTTCTCCGGTGTCTTACTCGGCGTGGAAAACAAATTACCATTAAATGCCTGTCACACATGTAAGAGGTAAATATAAATACGGTTCGAACTTCAGAGATTGGGCACAGATTATCAACGTGGAACTACTATATTTTTTAAATTAAATATTTGAAACTAATTGGAAGATCATATACTTAGATATTTGATTTTTATGATATACCGATTTCTTTCATCTTATCGTCCACACGGGTTAAAGTTTACGGCCACCTATGCTCTCAAACAATTTTTTTTGGTGAGTGTATTGTTTAGTATTGTCTTTCAAAAATATAAAATATTGTTATTCATTTCAATTATTTTATATTTGTTTAATTATTTTTAAGATATATATATATAATATATATATATATATATTATATATATATATATCTATTTGATGATTATATTTTATATAATTGTAAGTAAATTACGATTAAAATCACAAATAAACATTTAAAATACTCTCAAATTTAACCCTTATCTCTATAAATCTGTAGTTATATTTAGTTTACACCTTTTCCATTGTTTTTTAAAATTAATCTTAGACTTACTAAAAATGTGCCTTATTTGTATTCTCTCAAGTATTTTTAATATATAAGTATATTCGTTCTTTTTTAAAGAATTCAAAAATATGTTGGCCTCTCTCGTGCAAGTGGTTTAATTAATGTAACAAAAGTAAAATTTGTAATTGAATTGAAGGGTCATTGGTTTATTGGTGATGTTGTTAGGCTTTCAGTGAGCCTGCTAGGGATCACGTCTTGTTGAGTGCAAGCCCTGGAGATACCCGACACGGAGAGTAAAAGCGGTTGAGGCTAGGATCATGCCCTGGGTGACTTTGGCAGTGTGGATACCCCTTACTTGTAGCTACTTAGGCTGAAGATGATCACTAATTTAGTTATATGTTTACTCGCAAATATAAATCCGCTATATACTTCCACTGAAGTATGAGCAGAGATGTCGATAATCTACGTAATCTAGTGCCCAATGAGTGTGTATTACTCATCGAAGAAAAAAATGTAATTGAAAAAAATATTTTAATTTGAAGGAATGACTTTTAAATTGAACAATATATATTCATTCAACCCTTAAAATGAAAAGTTACAAATTAAAAAATCTCTAGTTGTAGCTTATTTGATAAAAGCATATTTACACAATTCATTGTGAGATAATATACATCATATATATTAATGAACTATATGGGTTGTCATCATGTCTTTGTTTCTTTTACTTCCCCTTTAGTCTTTTCCATGTTTCTAATTGTTTAGAGTTGTTTTGTTTAGAACATTCAAATGGTCTTAGTCTTTGTATAGATTATTCCCACATTCTTAGTGATGTAAATACTTTCTTTATGCTCGTTGTCCTCTCAGTGGTTCCTTTTTGTCAAGGTGCATATATGTTTTAGGATCATCCTTTTCATTATTTAGTTTTTACTTTTCATTTCGTGTGCCCTTAATGGGTCCTAATTGAATTTCAATTTTCCATAAATACACAAGCATTGTATTTCATTTGTAAGAAGAAATATGCAATATTCTTTATTCACATGTGTCTATTTAGAAACTACAAAAACTTTATAGAATCTCAAAAAATCATTTATGTCAAACAACTCATTAAAAAGTGAATGGTTATACACCACATATCAATGATTTTCCTAGCTAAGGAATTACTGCTATTATTAGTTTTACTATGATATTATATATTAACACTCAAATTTGGAGATCAATTGATACTGAGTTGCCCCAAATTCATCTCATACTTGTGTTGGGGTTAACATAAGGTTGTACAGATAATATATCAGAACTAAGCATACATGCAATAAAAGTGGATATTCTACCATAAGAAATATACAAAACAAGAGATATAAATCAACACCATATTTAACATGGTTCACCCAGTGTGGGATACATCCACCAAGAAACAAGCCAATCTATTATCCAAAGCTTTCATGGTTCACCCAATGTGGACTACATCCACCAAGAAATAAGCCAATCTATTATCCAAAGCTTTCAGAAGATATACAATTGAAGATCTACAATCTTCCACACCTCTCAGATGTACAGTACTTTCTTTCTCTCAAGCTTCTCCTTCTTCTCTATAGAACTCTCTCTCTCACAATTAGTCTCACAATAATCATCAACACACACTACTAAACCCTATCTTGCATGCTTATATAGGCACATACAAACTTAGGGCACTTAGTCATGCAATTACAATCAATAGAGCTGCTTTAATACTAAAAATAGATCTAATTCCTGAGAGTTAAATAAAACACTCCCGCACAAGCAACCAACATCAGTTAGCCCTAACCGATACCGGTTCCTTCTTTCCTGATAGATGACAGCCATAGGTGACCGATGCCGGTCCCTCCATAACCGATGTCAGTTACTATGTTTTCCAGCAAGTTTAATATTGCATGCTAATCTAAAGTAATTGAGCTCCACAACTCAACAATCTCCTGCTTGGAGATAAATTATTGCACTATACTTGTACACCGTCATTCTTGGATCATTTCCTTAGCTTTGTTTCTTCCTCTTCAAGTCTCAAACTTGAAGACCAACAGAAGTGGAGTGTAGCTCCAACTTCTCTTTTGTTAATGGCTTCGTTAGCATATTCGCAGGGTTTTCACTTGTATGAATCTTCTCCAGTTTCAGTTGTCCATCCTCCAATACTTGTCGTATGAAGTGATACCTCAACTGAATGTGTTTTGTTCTTGAATGAAACACTGAGTTTTTTCCAAATGAATTGCACTCTGACTGTCACTAAATAATTTGCAATCATCTTGTTCCTTTCCCAACTCTTCCATGAACCCACTCATCCATATCATCTCTTTTCTAGCCTCTGTAGCTGTAACATACTCTACTTCTGTAGTAGATAGCTACAACTTTCTGAAATCTTGAAACCCAGCTAATTTTCGTCCCACCTACTGTGAATATATATCCAATAGTGCTCCTTCTACCATCCAGATCTCCAACCATATTTGAATCAACATAGCCATATAAAGAAATATCTGAACCTACATAATATAAATACATGTTATATGTCCCTTTCAAATACTTGAGTATCAATTGGACTACTTTCCAATGCTCTTTACCTAGATTGGCCATAAATCTACTCACAACTCCCACAACCTATGTAATGTCTGGTCAGGTATAAAGCATAGCATACATGAGACTCCCAACAACTGAAGCATATGGTACTTATGTCATGTATTTGACCTCCTCATGTGATGAATGAAACTGATCTTTGCTCAATTTGAAGTGTCCAGCCATAGGTGTACTCACTGGTTTTGAATCTTGCATGTTAAACCTTTCCAACACCTTATTGATATAAGCCTCCTGAGACAAATACAATTTCTTGTTCTTCCTGTCTCTGTGTATTTACATGCCAAGGATTCTTTTTGCAGCTCCTAAATCCTTCATAGAAAATGTGTGAGCTAGCTTTCCCTTAAGCTCACCAATGTCTTGCATACTAGATCCTACAATAAGCATATCATCCACATACAATAACAAAATAATATAACTCCCATTTTCAAGCTTCTTGAAATAAACACAATGGTCAGATTCACATCTCAAGTAACCATTCTCATGCATGAAACTATCAAACCTCATGTACCATTGCCTTGAAGCTTGCTTGAGCCCATATAGACTCTTTTTCAACCTGCACACTAATTTCTCCTTACCCTTGACTTCATACCCAAGCGGCTGTTGCATATAAATCTTTTCATCAAAATCACCATGAAGGAAATTCGTCTTCACATCTAGTTGCTCTAAATGCAAATCATGTAATGTAACTAAACTTAATACATTACGTATGGAAGTCATTTTAACAATATGAGAAAATATTTCACCAAAGTCAATACCTGTTTTCTGTGTAAATCCCTTTACTACAAGCCTTGCCTTGTATCTTTTATGTCCACCCTCTTCTTCCTTGATCCTGTAAACCCACTTGTTCTGCAATGTCCTCTTACCTGTTGGCAACTTAACCAAATCCCAAGTCTGGTTTTGTTCCAAGGATTCCATCTCCTCATCCATGTCATGCTCCCACTACACATGTGATTCTTATCCTGCATTTCTTCTTCAAAAAATTTTTGCTTCACCATTATCAGTCAATAATAAATAAGATAGAGAAGGTGTAAATCTTTCTAAAGGTTTACTTACCCTTTGTGACCCTCTCATAGAAGTTTGGGGTACCGAAGGCTCATTCTGGACCTCCTGGACATTTGTTTTCAATTCTGACAGTGACTGATGCCGGTCACCTGTAACCGACATTGGTTCTGTTAACTGATGTCAGTTTGGATCTTCTGTAACCAATATTGGTTCAGCTGACTGATGCCGGTCAGGAGTCAACCGACACCGGTTACTGTGTAACCCTGTAGGTATGAATTTTAAATCCGAGAGTTCATTTTCATTCACAAACTTCTCAACCGGTTCGTCCTTGGGTACCAAAATTTGATCCATGTACATTCTCTTTTCATTTTATTCAATGTCATGACTCCTAATAATTTTAGAATTCTCTAAATCCCAAAAATGGAATCTGAAATCACCAGATCCATAACCAATGAAAGTGCATCTCTTGGATTTTGCATCCAACTTTTTCCTATTTTCCTTATCAATATGCACAAAAGATTCTGAACCAAAAACTTTAAGAACAGAAAGATCTACCTCTTTTCCAGTCCAAGCTTCCAATGGTTTTCCTCCATCTAGTGACTTTGAAGGCCCACGGTTAATCAAATAAATTGTTGTATTAATTGTTTCTGCCCAAAACTGCAAGGGAAATCCAACATGTATCCTCATACTTCTAGCACATTCCATGATTGTCCTGTTCATTCTTTCTGTAACACCATTCTCTTGTGGTGTTCTTGGAACCATCCTTTCTCTACGTATTTCATTCATTGAACAATAATCATTGAAATCCTTGCTACAATATTCACCACCATTGTCAGATCTAAGGCACTTTAACTTTGAATTTAATTCATTCCCAACAAGGGCTTTCCATCTTTTAAAATTATCAAAAACATCATATTTATGTTTAATACAATAAACTCATACCTTTCTTGTAGCATCATCAATGAAAGTAACATAATACCGGGATCCTCCATGAGAAGCTACCTGGGCTGGTCCCCACACATTTGAGTGTACAAGCTCCAATTTATGCTCCTTCTTAGTTGACCCCAACTTTGAGAAATTTCACTCTCTTTTGCTTTCCAAAGATACAATGCTCATAGAAATCAAGATCTAAATCTTTCAAATTTGATAACTTACCCTTAACCTTTAAGATCTACATTCCTTTTTGACTCATATGGCCCAACTGATTATGCCACATGCATGCATCTGAATCTGAAGTAGATAACACAGAAAATGAATCAATAACACAGGTGGATAAATATAACGTTCATACCTTCTTACCTCTTGCCACAACAAAAGCACCCTTGGTGACTTTCCAAGAGTATGTTGTGAATGTAACCATACAACAAACTTCACCTAGTTGCCCTACAGAAATAAGATTCCTCTTGAGGCTTGGCACATGCCTCACATCTTTCAATACCCATGTATTTTCATTCTGTAATTTTAGATGAACTTCCTCTTTACCAATAATACTGCAAGGTTCATCATCACCCAAATAAACATGCCCAAAATTTCCCTAGACATAATTTCTGAAATAACCCTTAGTAGGGGTTGCATGGGAAAGAAACTCTTGAATCTAAAACCCATGATTCTATTCTATTATCTAAAGAAAGAATAAGAGTATCTTGCATTACCTTTACTGCAATATTTCCTCTTTATTTGAATTTTTACCTTTGTCTGGGTGTTGGTTCTTTTTATCCTTTGACCAACAATATTTCTTTGCATGTCCTTTATTTCCACATTTCCAACAAGTAATTCCCTTACCTCTAGATTTAGATCTACCATCCCTTGACTTTGATTTCCCATTATTCTTACTCTTGGATCTCTCCTTCTTTATGCCTCTACTTTCTACATTCAAAGCATTCCCAGATGATGATTCCTTTGTACTTTTCCTGTGAATTTATTCATTCAAGATTATACTAACCACATCATCAAACTTCAAAATATTATTAGCAGATGATGTATTACTAACATCCATTACCAAGTTATCCCAACTATCAGGCAAAAAACATAAGAATAAAAGTGTTTTCACTTCATCATCAAACGGAATATCAACTGATTTTAACTGATTTACAATAGATCAGAAATCATTCAAATGACTAGATGCAGATCCACCTTCATGCATCTTAGAACTAAATAGTTTCTTCATCAAATAAACTTTATTTGAAGCACTAGCTTTTTCATATAAATTAACAAGAGATTACATTAACTCTATCATAGAAGTCGCTTCTGTAATATTGGAAGCCACAGATACTGTCAAACTCAATCTTATAGATCTCAAAGCCTTTCTGTCAAGAATCTTTCATTCTTCATCAGTCATCTTTATAGGTCTAGACTTTTCATCCAACGGTAAGTACAAATCTCTTTGATACAGATAATCCTCAATTTGCATCTTCCATAATTGATAATTTCAGTCGTCAAACTTCTCTACCTTGTATTTATTTTCTTCTACCGTTGTTGTAGCTCCCACTCAATCAAAAAACCCTCTGTGAGTAAATTTGTCAACACATAAAACCCTCAAACAAAGCTCTAATACCAGTTGTTGGGGTTAGCACAAGGTTGTATAGATAATATATCAGATCTAAAAATACATGCAATAAAAGCGGATATTCTACCAGAATAAATATACAAAACAAGAGATATAAATCAACACCATATTTAACGTGGTTCACCCAGTGTAGGCTACATCCGCCAAGAAACAAGTCAATATATTATCCAAATCTTTCAAAAGATATGCAATTTAAGATCTACAATCTTCCACACCTCTCAGATGTATAGTACTTTCTTTCTCTCAAGCTTCTCCTTCTTCTCCAAGAATTATCTCTCTCACAATTATTCTCACAATAATCATCAACACACACTACTAAACCCTAGATTTCATTCATATATAGGCACATACAAAATTAGGGCACTTAGCCATGTAATTACAATCAATAGATCTATTTTAATACTAAAAATAGATCTAATTCCCGAGAGTTAAATAAAACACTCCCGCATAGGCAACCGACTCTGGTTAGCCCTAACTGATACTGGTTCCTCTTTGCCTGACCGATGTCGGTCATAGGTAACCGATGCCGGTCCCTCCATAACCGATGTCAGTTACTGTGTTTTCCAGCAAGTTTAATATTGCATGTTAATCTGAAGTAATTGAGCTCCACAACTCAACAACTTGTTCCTTTCAATTTTCTTGTAGTGATGCCAACTTTGACTACCATAAGATCATTTATGTAAAATGATGAGAGATACAATCATATACAACTACTAAAAATTTAAAAGAAAAAATCTTGTATTTCAAAGGCATCCCCATGCCAAAAAAGATTTCAATCATTTAGAGGTTGATAAAATTTACTTGTTGCATTCATTGAAAGTGATAATGCTTGGGACATTTGTATCACAAAGGATATATTACCCATCACAGAGGATAAATTATCCATCATATAAGTTATCATGACAAAATGTGTGACACTTTAAAACTCCATTTCCTCAAAATATTTCAATTATTTATATTTCTTACAATCCTTTATGATTTATGCAGTTCACTACAATTTGTTGAGTTATATTTAAGCCTAGTTGCAATGTGTTCTCATTGTATTGTAATGTTAATTTCAAACCACTTTTTGCATACATTTTCTTGAACTCAACATTAATTAAACATGAAACCTTATGAAATTTCTTTGCAAAGATGTTCCTTATCTTGTTTATATTCTTTCTTTTATGCATTTATCATGTTATCATATGTTTAAAAAATTTGTATTTCATGTCTTTGTTCTCATATTGTGATTGTTTCCAAATTTTCAAATGGTACATGTATACCTTCTCATGTTTTATCTACCAAAAAATTACCGAATACATCAAGAACAACCATATAAAGTTTCTCTAGTTCACCCAAATTTTATATATTCTAAATATGCCCTTATTCGCACAATTAGGAATGATATGATGATCTATATATGTTGCAATCACAAATCAATCTTCGTTTTGAATAGTTTTAATTTATTTGTTAAACATATTCAAGATAGGGATTGATCTATGAAAAATATGGTGATAGAGATTCACACCATCATTTGACTTCACCAAGGGATTTAGCATCATACTAAGCACACACGTGGATATCGCGAGATACTTGTGTTAACTCTTTATTCATAACACCCCACGTCCCCAATAGTATTTGTAATATACCAAACATATGGGTAAATGTAAATTGAAGATGATTGACTAATTTGAATTTCAATTGTATATACATTCACAAGTATTATATTGCATTTGTAGGAGGAAATATAGAGAATTCATTATTCATGTGAATCTATTGAGAAGTTATAAGAATTTAAGAGAATATCAAACATCCATTCATGTTTGAGCAGTCATTGAAAATGGAAATGTTATAAACTACATATCACTAGTTTGGTTAGCTAACAAATTAATGTAGTTACTCGTTTGTTTGGCTAACAAAGCAAGCACCATCACAATAATAACAGAAGAGGAGAAAAGAACAAGAACTATACAAACCATAGCGACTCTCCCTGTACAATAGACAACCACATAGTTTCTCCTAGTTATTTTTATAGAAATTGGAGCCTCATGCTTGGACAAGCCATCTAGTGAAGAAACTGTACAAGGGGACACACAAACATTTTGGTAAATAAATTTTGAAGTTTAATTGTGTAAATTGTGTTTAGTATTTATAAGCAGATATGTATAGATTGAAAACCAATAAGGGCGGTCTATGAGGGAGTTTCTGTATATTAAAAACCTAAAAGGGAAGTTGTTAGAAGTTCCACTTAATTCAAAACTTGAAATGACATTTTATTAGTGCACAAAGGATGAAAACCTATAAACAATGTCCTCTATGTTGAGTATGATTAGAGTATTACAATATGCAATAGAATCAGTATTTGGTATAACCCAGTGAAAGCAACACATGCAACCTTGTAGATAATCGAAGCAACCTTTTTGTTGGGACGAAACAACTATTCAAGTATGTGAAAGTATTGGGAGTGTAAAAGGGATTATAAAGCTGACATGAATGTATTTTGTATGATTACACAATCCTATTATACATGCATAATCTAGATAAGACAAATTATAGAAGATATAGTGCTCTCTTAGGATATATAGAGAATGCAAAGAGCCTCTTTCATATGAAAGGAAGAAGAAGGGACTAGTAACTCAATTGTCACCTTATTTTGTATTAAAATATATAAACACATTGTGTAGAAGTTTGATCTTGGATCCTAGTTGAATTTTATTTTGATTCCTTCAAGTTCCATTCTGAAGTATGTATGTGTTCTAATTCAATAATAAGTATTCTTATTTGATTTTATATACATTTTCATAATCATTATCTCTTGCTTCCTTGAATAATGTCCATTCTATATATATTATGCAATTGGGAAACAAGTTTCGACATGTCCCTCTCTTTGTACTATTCACTTGAAAGAACATGAATATAGTCTAGACTACAACTTTTTGCAAGTCCTGAAGTTATGATCTAGGGAAATTTGCTAATAACAGTACCAATAATGACAATTCATAGTCTCCTTTTTATAGGCCTTTCAATGTGTTGAGTTTGAATCAAGTTTTGCAATAAGGAGAATAGTTTGCTAGTTATTTATAAAGAAAGTAGGAAAAGTGTGAGGTTTTTGAAGTCAAAAATCAATTGATCACATTTATTAGCCCAATTTCATATTTGATGGAGGGTGTTATCTATGTACTGTATGATTATAAAATAACCATTTCCATACTTATTCAAAATTGGTTAGGTTGGTTGCGTAGCTATAGTTTGCTAGGTTCATTTTTTGTTAATATATGAATTTTTAAACACTATCGATTTGTGACAACTATTATCCTAAAAAAATTAATCACATCTAATCTTGTAAGTAATTCTTCATTTTATATATTTTAAATATTTGAACAATCAATTACATCTATTTCATTAATTATATTGTTACTACTTTCCTCATCTACAAAATCAAATAAAAACAATACTCCAATTATCATTGCTCGTGAATTTATTTTATTATTGGTGGAAACTTCAAACATTTTTTGGTTGGTTTGTAATTGAAATCATGGTGAATATTATATATGCAGAGAGAAAAGGATAGATATTCCTTGGATAACGTTGTTCAAAAGCGTCACTTGGATGAAGAAAATAAGTTTCTTGCATGATTCCTTATAAAGTGTTGACTTTAAAAGGCCTTATATTGTCGGTACATTCCATTTTTTGGTGACGTGGAAGGAGGGACCCACTAACATGGCGAAAAGTGATTGAAAGTCTCCTCTGTTTGTTTATGTCTTATGCCATGAGTTTAATTTCTTTCAACCGTTGAAATATCCATCTGGTCATTCCTTTGTGACTAACATTGTCTACTTATTAGCAATCGCAGGTGAGATCATACAATGGGAACGCCGAAAGGGATCCAAAGGGGGGTATGGAGAAGAGTAGTGAAAGTGACGAGGATAAGAGAAGCATGTATTATGGTAAAAAGGGCATGGAGGTTAGTTAGACGTAAATGGATTAGGTAGAGGAGAAGTGACTATTTAGGGGGAGGAGAAGTGAAAGATTTAGGAATTAGATAGGAAAGACAGGAGGTGACAGAGATGATGTGGAGGGATGGACATTTGGTGTCACATGTGCTTGTCAAGCAAATTTTAGGTGAGGGTATTTTTTCAATATTGTCGTTCAAAAATTAAAGTAGTGTTATTGTGGACTAAGCCAACAAATCAATGTGGGGTTCATTTTTATTCAGTGAGGATGTTTAAAGTTGTGGAAGTAATTCCAAGATGCATATATCTAACATGGATAGTAAGGCATGTATTTGTATTTAGAGGTAATTTTAAGAGATTTCTTTTGGGATTTTAAAAATCTATAGAGGACTAGATGTGAAGGCATACTCATCCCACAACTAATCAACCATTATGCTAGTAAGAGGGCCTCTTCCATCATGGTGTCACCTCTATTAGCATAATGATCATGATATATTGGGGTTTATATGTTATTGCGGATCAAACCAACCAACCAATTTGAGATTCATTTTTATTGATAGAGGTTTTTAAGATTCACAAAAGTGATTACAAGATACATTGAAGAGGCATATTTGACTTAGGTAGTAAGGCATATATATAGAGGCAAGTTGATATGATTTTTGGGGGATTTTTGAAGCCACGTAAGAGGTGAAGGGAAGTTTTAGTAAGAAAACATTCTAATCTTACAACCAATCAAGCATTATGTTAGTGAGGGGCCCAATTCTTTTGTGGTGTCATCTCTATTAGCATATATGTTACCATGGACCTGACCAAGCAACCAACTTAAATGTTACCATGGATCATGACAACCAACCAACTTGGGATTAATTTTTATTGAGCGAGGACTTTAGATTTGTAGAAGCAATTTCAAAATGCATATCTGACTTTGTTAGTAAAGCATGCATTTAGAGGTAATTTCAAATCATGTATTTTTAGGATTTTCAATGCCATAGAGGAGGAGAGGTGAAGGACAAGGAAACATATTCATCGTGCAACCAATCAACCATAATGTTAGTTAGAGGGCAACTTCTATTGCGGTGTCACATTTACTAGCATAACGCTCATGATATATCAAGGTTTACAAGTTATTGTAGAGTAATCCAACCATCTAATGTGGGATTATTTTTTATTGAGTGAAGATTTTTAGAGTCGTAGAAGCAATTCCAAAATGCAGTAAAGAGGCATGTTTGACTTGGGTACTAAAACATGTATTTGGAGGTAATTTTATAGGAATTAGTTTTAAGATTTTTTAATCCACCTAGGAGTCTAGCGGAATGTCGAGAAAGTAAACATACTCATTCTATTAGTTATCGACCATTATGTTACTAAGAGGGCCACTTCCATTGTGGTGACACCTCTATTGGCATAGAATCATGATATATTGGGTTTTATATGTTAATGTGGACCGATCCAACTAACCATTGTGGGATTAATTCTTATTGACTGAGGATTTTAAATCAAAGAAGCAATTACAATATGCACTAAAAAGACATATCCAACTTGGGTAGTAAAGAATGTATTTAGAGGCAATTTTCTATATTTTTTGGGGGGTAATTTTGAAGCCACATTGGAGGAGAGGGGAAGACCGAGCAAACAAACATACTCATCCCCCTACCAATTCACCATATGTGAAAGATGGTTCAAAACCCAAAACGCGAGGATCACGAGGGACGATGTGCACATCAACGGACGTACGAACGACAGCGCGAAGAGATCTCGAAAGGAGCAAGCATCGACCGAAAGTGCATGCAAAGATTCGACAAACGGGAAGAACCTTGTTAAGCCACAAACTCTCTCTCTCTCTCTCATAGATCCAAAGGGGTGTACATATAGGAGGTGTTGAGTAACCCCCAGTGTTGCAATCATGACAACTTGAGTGGAGAGGGGGATTTACATTCCCAGAATAGAAGTGTAACTCCCAATGAGGCATATGATGCACTGATGCGTAAGAAAATCTCATAATGACCCCTAAATGACATGCGGACCTATGATCTCACCCAAGTGAAATGAATCACCTGATGATGTAGAAAATAAGACACACCAACACTCCTCCTTCATCGTAACTTAGGATGAGGTGGCAAGTCAGAAACGAGAAATGGGCCCCGCCACAAAGCCTGATGAGGTACCCATGCACAACAAAGAGATCCCAAGCAGTGAAGGAAAACACAGTGGAAAAAACATTCACCAGAAGAGAACAAAACACTCTAATCTAAGAAATATGCCAAAGATGGGTCTCGACCATAGACAAGCCTGAAAAGGTAACTATGTACAAAAGGGCAATCTATCAGAAAGAAGAAGAAGAGAGAAGAAGAGGGAGACGAAAGGGATGCAGAAGATGTCATGGACGGATCTGAACTCTGCAACTCTAGGAAGTCTTCCAGAAGAATGTCGATGACGAGATCCTCTGCCTCTGGACTGAAGAAGAGCCACCTGCACCGAACTGTGTACCTGCCCTTAGGAAGGACAGAAATGATGTGTTGAAAGTCCTCCCATTCTGTGAAGGAAACTGAAGGCAACAACACGAAGAACTTTGATTAGGGTCCATGAAAGTGTGACATAGGTCTAACAAATGAGCGCCAAGGAACCAAAGGTAATGCCACGTGCGTAGAACTGTCAGAGTGTGAAGAGTGAACACCCGTAGAAAGGATGTCCAAGTGATGTGAAGGCAACATAACCCCCACAACAGAAAAGAGATCCACAAGCAAGGGTGGAACAATGAAGAACTTTGGAAAAGTGGAAGTGATAAGAGTCCCAGAAGGGGCACTCCCAACAACGGAGATGATGAACTCCTCCAAAATACTTGTAGAAGGATGAGGAACCTATAGTGCATCACAAGTGGACTCTGCGAAAAGATGACCAAGGTCTGGCAGATACTCGTCCCAATGAGGGGGCTTGACAAACATAAAAGCAATGTCAGTTAGGTATGAGTCATCCAATGAAGGTAGAGGAAGGGAAGGGGCCTCGCACACTCAAAGTGGAAAGGAGGCTAGTGCGATGACGGTATGAGGTTGATAAGGAGACTGATCGATATCTGATGAGATGTGGGAAGTGCAACGCTCTCTGGAATAGTGAGATAAAGAGGAGAGAAGTCCTTTGTAGTACTCTCAACATCAAAACTGGGTGCACAATCCTCGTCATCAGAAGTAAAATCAAACAAGTTTGAGTTAGCGGAATTGTCATCACACGAAGAAGAAGAGGAGACCATTGGATGAATAGCAACAACAACATCGGCAATATGTGTAGGGTCTCCATAGAGGGACTAAAAGATGCCCCAGATACGGTGGGGAGGATCTAAGTCTACTACGTGAAACCAGAGAGATCTGGAGACATGCATCATCAAGTGACCAAAGACATGGTCGCAAGTGTCAAGAAAGTCATCCAGATGATGATTATCAGTGGGTGCAGGAATTGGCCCAAGAAGGAAGTGTGAAAGACCCTCATAGGCGAAGTAGCATTCCATAAAAGAACACCATGTTGGATAGTTCTCTATCCCAAGAAGAAGTGGTGGATTCTGTAAGGCGATCCTACGATGCTCAAGTCTGGAAAGAGCACCATCCATGATGCAGAAGCAAGAAGTGCAAGGTGCACGAAAGCAAGACGTCGGACTCAGCCGATAATGCGTCTGCAAGCAATACAACACCTGAGAAGAGTAGTGGTAGCCCCCATGTTTGCGGCACTGGATAGTGCGTGACTACAATATGGTGTGTACATGCGACATCGGAAAGTTGACCACTCACCTCGCAGTAGGCGACAAGCGCGCGAGATTGGAGGCCACAATGAGGTCCTAGTCGGAAGTAGAGGGACACACGCAATAAGGCACAAAAGCGTGAAAGCCAAAAAGGTACAAAACTAACAATGTGAGAAAAATGGCGTCTCACAGCACAAAAGAGAAGGTTCTCTTGCCGCAAGGTTGTGGTGGACACATCCACTAGTCGCAGGCGAAGAAGAGTGCTATAATGAAAAGCCCAAAAAAACAACCTAAAAAGCCCAGTAACCCTATAAAATGAGATCGGAAAAATATACTCCCCCTTAAATTTTTTTAATTTTTTTAATTGTTTTCCCTTATACAATGTCATATACTGCATAAAAAAGGGGAAAAGTCTGAAAAAATAAAAAAGAAGGATTTAGGGGGTGTGAGGGAGCTTCGGAGAAAAAAGGTGTGAAGGGGTAGAAACAACTCAGCGAGCTGAAAGGAGGGCTCGGCGAGCTAGTGTAGATGCGTACCGAGCTGAAGCAATGAAAATGGGTCAGCGAGCTCATAGCAACGAGTTGTAGATGCCGCGTGGAGGAGTCAGAGAACTCGGGTCAAGGTTGAATAGGAGGGTTGTGTGAGACCTGAGGTCGTCAGAAGTCAACGAGTTGAAGCATATGGGGGAGCTCGTGCGTCGTGAAGACCACGTGGAGGGCTTGCGAGCCGACACAGTCAAACAGACCGTTGGAGCGTCGTAGGAGAGAGGTCGCCGAGGTGGAGACCAGCGAGTCAAGTGGCCGGGGAGTCATGAAGTCGTTGGAGGTCGGGTCCAAGAAAAATGCCGAGCCCACAGTCAAATGGTTCGAGGTGCCAACCAAGGTGTACGCTGGTGGAGTCGAGTAGGGAGTTGGAATGTGTCGTTAGGGGAGTTGGAGCACAAGAGCCGAGGTGAACGGAAATATGTGTGAGCACCAATGCCAAGAACCATGAGTCGGTTTACACTATGAAGGTGTGAACATCGAGGATGCAACGACCAAGAGGGAAAACTCCAACACGGGCTGAAGCATGAAGAAGAAGGCTGAACACAACGTGCATGGACAAAAGTCAACAACCACGAGCGAGAGCCAAAACACGAGCCTAAAACGAGAAACCAAACCAGAGTTCAAAGCAACCAAAGAATGAATGGGTTGGGAGGACCAAACCAGAGGTGAACAGAATGAAGCAAGGAAGCCCAAATGCAGATCAAATGATCGATTGAAGACCCAAACTAGATAACCCGATGTAGGAGAAAGAGCATGCAAACGAGTTGGAATAACTCGGTGAGTTACAAAGGATTGATGCAAGGTGAGTTGGAATCAGTAGTGCGAGTTATACAGAGAGTTAGGGAAGCCAACTCGGCGAGCTAGGGCCGAGTTAGGCTTAAAACTAGATTTTTCACCTTTAACAAAAATACAACCCAACACTTTAAAACTGAGAACCCACCTCCAGAACTGCATGTAAACCTAGAAGGCCTAAAAACACACGAACACCGAAACTACAAACAACCCAAAGGAGGTATAAAATGCCCGAAATCAATGCAAGAAGAGCACGATGAACGGAATAACCATTACGACACACATGAGAAACTGAATATCACACCGGAAGCCAGAAAACACGCACAGAAATGCCAAAGAGTGCACAGATCTACAAGATTCGTTCTGATACCATGAAAGAGGGTTCGAAACCCGAAATGCGAGGATCACGAGGGACGACGTGCACATCAATGGACATGCGAACGATAGCACGAAGAGATCTCGAAAGGAGCGAGCATCAACCGAAAGTGCATGCAAAGATTCGACAAACGGGTAAAACCTCGTTAAACCACACATTCTCTCTCTCTCATAAATCCAAAGGGGTGTACAAATAGGAGGTGCTGAGTAACCCATAGTGTTGCAATCATGACAACTCGAGTGGAGAGGGGGAGTTACATTCTCAGAATAGAAGTGTAACTCCCAATGACGCATATGACGCACTGACGCGTAAGAGAATCTCATAATGACCCCTAAATGACACATGGACCTACGATCTCACTTGAGTGAGATGACTCCCTTGATGATGTGGAAAACAACACACACCAACAATATGTTAGTAAGAGGGCCACTTTCATTGTGGCATCACCTCTAATTACATGAGGATCATGATATATTTGTGTTTATTTGCTACCGCAAACCACGTCAACCAACTCATGTGGGATTAACTTTTATTGAGTAAGGATTTTAGAGTCGTATCCAAGCAATTCGAAGATACATTGAAGAGGTGTATCCAACTTGGGTATAACGCATATATTTAGAGGTAATTTTACAAGATTTTTTTTTTTGGGTGTTTAAAGCCACGGAAGAGGAAAGATGAAGGATGAGCAAGCATACATCCTTATCCCGTAATCAATCGACCATTATGTTAGTAAGCTAGTCACTTCCATTGTGACATTAGTAAAAGAAAAACAGTGCTATTGTGATAACCCAACAACTTTACACATTAATGTGAAAACTGTATTTTTTATGAAAATAATAACAATCCCTGATTGGTTAAAAAGTACAAACAATAACAGTTGGTTGTACAAATGTGAAGCCTATAGTATAACCTGCCTTCGACAATACTAATAACAATATCCCGATGCATGGCAAAACATATTGTTCTCTAATACAATACGGTATATTCCTATTCAATCACCAATCAAACTCATCTCAATGTTTAATAAATGGTTAAGTAAAAGAAGCAAGCTACACATTTGAAGTCTGAAAAATGGGTTTTGTCAAGAGGCAATCTCGAGGAGTGAGGTACACATCTAAAGTTTGAAAAATGGATTTGTCAACAAGTGAGCTACACATCTGAAATTATGAATAAAGGGTTTTGTTGAGAGGCCAGTCTTCAAAGGTGAGCTATATACATGTAAAGTTTCAAAAATGGATATATCAAACAAGTGAGCTACACATTTGACGGTACGAAAAATGTGTTTTTCAAGAAACAATCTTAAGAGGCGAGCTACACATCTAAAATTATGAAAAATGTGTGTTAAAAGGAAAATTTAAGTGGTAAACCACGCATCCAAAGTTTGGGTCATGCAAAAATATTTATGGGCGAACTACACATCTAAAGTTTGAAAAAAGGGTGTGCCAAAAGGCAAGATTAAGAGGCCAGCAACACATCTAAAGTTATGAAAAATGGGTCTCAAAAGGCAAGTTTAAGAGACGAGCTACACATCTAAAGTTTGAAAAATAGGTGTGCCAAAAGGAAAGATTTATGGGAGAGGTACACATCTCATGTTTGAAAAATAGACATGCCAAAAGGAAACATTAAGAGGCGAGCTACACATCTGAAGTTTTAAAAATGGGTAAATAAAAAAAACAAGTTTAAGAGGCAAGCTACTCATCTACATTTCCACTATTACAACGGCTGGAATCAAAATTTGTTGCTCCTTTAGACTTGACACATTTGTACTTCATATCATGGGATAGAATATATACCAAGTCCAACCCAATCACTGATCAAGCTATTCCAATGTTGAAAAAATAGGCTTGTCAAATGGCAAGTTACGTATCTAAATTTCCACTCCACTCTAAGAGACACCAACAGGCAACAAATTTGTCACTGCCTTGGATCAAGTATATGAACAGTTCATGCCATGGCACACATTTGATTCCCTATCAGTTGTGATATAAGATGCATTGTAACTAAGATTATAAAATTTTGTTGAAACCTTCGGTGTCTTATTATATTTTAATGGCATAAATTTATCTGAACTTTAAAAATTCATGAAACTACTACCTAACTATAAGAGCAGTGCTAGCATGCAGACAGAACTAATAGTCCTGTCAGAGGTTACCCATACACAAATACCATAACTTCAAAAAGACATCAGGAACCACCGTATCCCTCTAAATTCCAGACAATCTACATCCAGAAGCACAAAATAGATCTCCTTGAGGTCATCAAAATGAGTGGGTGTAGCAGGTCATGGAAAGATCATCAAACAATAATATAAGACAACCTGACGTAATCAAGGCCCTGCATGCAAACATAACTTCATGATAGCCCCTATTCTACTGTCTAATATAGCTGGTACATATATAAATGTGTTATCGTACATCACAACTCAAATCTCAAAATAGGCTGAGTCGTACATTAAATTATAATCTTGAAAGTACCCAAAATACATTAAATACAGTTAAAATTAATAAATTTCATTAAATACAGTTTAAATTAAAAAAATTCATTAAATAAAGTTAACGTATTAATTTGTATATATTATTTTAATAGCCGTCTCCAAAATTTGGGAAATTCAGAAACCCCATCCCCCTGTCCCCGAGACTTAGGTAACTGTGATGATAGCTCAGAAATAACAATTTTTGCAAATTATATTTCCTTATAATATCATACTACCAATTGACACTTCCACAATATGAAACAATTGGGCAGCAAAGTTTTCATTTATAATTTTCTAAATCCTAACAGACGACATCAACTTTCTATAAATTTGGATGGTAACTCATGTAGCTCGTTCTTATCAAATTTGGTACATCAGGCAACAAATCACAAAACTGCAACACGTGAGCTTTACACAGCTAAGCTACTGTCATCCAGTCCACAACACATAAATTTCATGAATAATCTGAAATTCACCTCAGTAGTTTGTACTCTCCAAGCTACAACAGACATAAAATGGGTATGGTCTTTCAGGACTTGCCCTTGAAATGTGCGATTCTGTTCAGTATTCTGCTCTGAAGCTCATCTACAATCTTATTGCTTGGATGGATCAAAAATCTAGTCTGAGCACTCACACGGCAAAACAGTCATGACTAACCATTGACCGTGGGTTGCTCTTATATTCAACATCGGCATATTTATCAAAAGAAAGCAGCTTTCCTGATGAATTCAAATTCAATTTGCAACGTGACACTACAAGTACAGCATTTTTGGTTGAGCACTCACATCTTACAACTGATTTTGCCCACATCAAACATGTATATGGAGAAATGTTGGTTTGATCAAAATGTCTATACATAATTCTTTCATGGCATTATATGTCAATGTCTCTGGAAATTTGGAACTTCAGTTGTGCATCAATGCCATCCTCCAGTTACATCAACCTAGCATTTTACAGATTGCCAAAGCATGATATGCTTTAACAACAATAGTAAATGGCATTGACATGATACTGGATAAGACACACGATATGTACCATTTTATTATTACAGATCTCTTTCAACTCCCTGAGAGGAATATTCTTACCATCCATAGTATCTCAGATATACCGGGATAGTATAAACTCTAGATGAGCCATGTCACCATGTATGCAAAAATACTAGTCAGACAAAGATTGCCATTTTACTGGTCCATAGAGCATTTATATTCAATTGTTGTACTTCATGGTTGAAACATCAAAACCAGGCATTTCAAACTGGGAAGCGAACTTCTCTACGCTAGCCCTCAACTCAAGGATCTCCTTGTTGTTCATAAGACCCTT
Source organism: Taxus chinensis (assembly GCA_019776745.2). Classification (NCBI taxonomy): domain Eukaryota; kingdom Viridiplantae; phylum Streptophyta; class Pinopsida; order Cupressales; family Taxaceae; genus Taxus; species Taxus chinensis. The sequence continues at coordinate 46,931,787 of CM034156.1, forward strand.
TAAAAAATCCTTCTGCAATTTGCCATGTTCTCTCAGAACTGTGCTTGCTATCTGTGCTGCTTTGAAAAGAAATTCAGCAATAAATTCAAAGTCATCCTCCACACAGCCTCTTGATGTCATTGCTGGTGTTCCTGTGTGGACAAGTCACACACAGGCAATGAAAACAATCAGAAAGGTAGGTATTTAACATAAAATGTACATGTTCACTCCATTTAGAAAACAACTAATATTTACAACTAATTGTGAACAAAGAAAATGAGATTGGTACAATTAGAATCGAACAGAAATATTCAATGCTGTTACTAACATTCAACTCGAACCACTACCACAGTACCTATGAGCACACAGATGGCTTTGATGCAAATGTGCCCATTGTATACAGAAAAATGGTAATAGTAAGACCCAAAAAATCTGATTGAGGCATATTACATCCACCGTGATTTTTTGAGTACTGCAGTAAGAATATAAGTTTCTAAAGATGTCTGAAGATTTTTATAAGCTGAAATAGTTATTTATAAGAACAAATGATGTGGAATGAATTTTGATCTTTCAAAATTGTAAGATCAATCTCACAACAAAAAGAGTGAGATACATGATAAAATCCTCATCATATATTGTTTCCTTCTACCTGGAAATCAAATAAATATTCACTCTTTTTATATGATAAGTTCTTTCGATGGAAGCCTGTATGCAACTACTTGATCTTTATGGCCCATACAACATTGCATACCATGCAAATATATCAAGTGAACTAAGGCAAATTTTACCTAAAACATAAATATAGCAGGTACAAGATATTTACCAATGCGTACACCCCCGGGTGACATGGCACCGCTATCACCAAAAACAGCATTTTTATTTACTGTTATATGACACATTTCGCAGACCTTCTCATAACGGTTCCCTGCAAGATTACCACAGGACATGTATCATAACTTGTGACTTCATCTAAAATGCCATTTAAAGGAGCAGTTGAACTGAACTTAATAAAGTATATTCCTTATGTCGAAGGTTGGATGGCTCATCTTTAGCCTTCTGGACATAGGCTCAAGCTGGCTCAAGCATTATTTCAATACAGAATTCTTCCTCTTTTAGTTCAGTGTACTTCAAATTCACCTGCTATTTCATTTTTCATGACATCATAGTTTACTCATTTCGAATAGGTCTAATAAGAATATAAACCAAAAAATAATTGGATTTCTCTGATAACAATTGTAAGTTCATAACAAAGAGAGAGATGAAAGAATCTACAATCTGTGATGACTCTTAACAGTGGGAAATAGGCAAAAGTAATAAATATTTTGGGGCTTATAAAATAGGAAAGAGTATATTCCAAATAATCGAGGAAAAAGAACAGATTGTTTGGAATATTTCCCTTGTACAATTTCTTCACTAATGCAGGTTGTATCCTAGTCTACCATTGTAAGCCTGATTTTTGGAAGCTAGTCCATAAAACAAAAGAGAAAAACACAGGTATAAAGAACAAAAGTGAATGCATACAGGTAAAAATAATAAAACAACTTTAGAAAAGGTAACGCATTTAGGGGACATGGCGAGGCATTTATTATAGTCAGTTATTGGACTATGGTTATTTGTTATGTACAATAATAGATAAAAATAAATCAATCTTTTATTCCTTTTGTTGCCTGAAATGGGCACTTCTGCATGTCTGGATCTTTTTATTCACTAGAATACAATCACTGTTTAGAAAAGTGCTGCATATCTCCTTAAGCACATCAGCCTTTGGTCTGCAACGTATTTTGAGAAAAGGCTTCTATGGTTTCAATAAAATATAATAGCATCTTTAGTCTGTGGAAACTCTATATCTTTTTGTCGGTGGAAAGAATTTATCTGTATGCTCTGCCCCATCATTGTTTTCCTTGATTGAATATAACATATTTCTTTTCCTTGTTTGATGCTGGTCTGTGAGAAACTAATTTGGTAATAGAGTTCCATGGACTATTGAAGGTTTACATTGATTACTGCTGAATTGATAATACTGCAGTTAGCTTTTGGATGGCCAGGACATTGGATTTCTTTTGCCCTATAGTTATCATTGTAGATCTAAATGAGTTGGAAGGTTACCAGTTCATTGATGCAATTGTTGTGTCAAAATATTTCTCGGCATTCATACATCAGGCTGGTCATATTCTATTCTGGACCTGACTTCAGAGGAATCGCCATTTGTAAATGTGGATGGTTACCAGTTCATTGACGCAATTGCTGTATCAAAACCTTTATTGGCATTCATAAATCAGGCTGGTCATATTCTATTCCAGACCTGACTTCATAGGAATTGTTATTTGTGACCGTCATGACCCACATTGACATTTTTATCAGTTACATTGATCAACTCGTAAATTCCATTAGAGAGGTAACCATAAATTCCATTTTCCTCTCTTAAATTCAATTTTGTCATTGCAACATTACATCAATAGTAATTATTGGAAATAATATGTTTTGCGGGAGGGAAATGGTCCTGGCAGAGATACAATTGCACACACTTGGTTTGGCATCTCCTATCTTTAATCTTTTAACCCCTGACATCCCGACAACTCCAGCAAGAGAGGCTTTTGGGTTTTTCTGGGAAGATTCAGTCCCAATCAGCAGGCTCTAGATGTCAGGATGGATGTTATCTCCTTTAAATTAGACACCCAGGCTGAGTGAGATGTTGTCTCCTTTGCATTTTGTTTCTTTGGACAAAACAAGTGATGCAAGCATTCTACCTCAAATATTGATTCATCTATTCTGAATTGTGGCGGCACCTTTGATGCTTTGAGAACTAAGATCAGCAATCAGCTCAAAACAGATGTATGGTTTTTTTGGATATAATAATGTAAGGCTTCCAATGACAAGTTCTAATGTCTGATCAGTAAGAGGTATAAACAGTCCTGGCCCGGATACAATTGCACACACTTGGTTTGGCATCTCCTACCTTTAATCTTTTAACCCCTGACATCCCGACAACTACAGCATGAGAGGCTTTTGGGTATTTCTGGGAAAGATTCAGTCCCAATCAGCAGGCTCTAGATGTCAGGATGGATGTTATCTCCTTTGAATTAGACACCCAGGCTGAGTGAGATGTTGTCTCCTTTGCATTTTGTTTCTTTGGACGAAACAAGTGATGCAGGCAATCTACCTCAAATATTGACTCATCTATTACGAATTGTAGCAGCACCTTTGATGCTTTGAGAACTAAGATCAGCAATTAGCTCAAAACAGATGTATGGCTTTTTTGGATATAATAATGTAAGGCTTCCAATGATAAGTTCTAATGTCTGATCAGTAAGAGGTATTGGGTTATAATTTATATACAATTGTAGGGGAACCCCAATTTGATATACCCAATATAAACTAGGCACAAGCCATTTTGCTTGGTTTTCTTTCCCTGTGTTCCATTGCATACTGTCGAGATGTCTGCAAGTTTTTTTATTTTAGAAAAATGAATTTTTAGGATATGCTCCTTTGTGGTGCAGGGTTTTGAACCTGGATCATCCTCTTTCGACCATTCTATGCAACTGTTATATAACAGTCCCTTGGATGTTACTTGCATTTTTTGTTTTGAATTCTTTTTTAGGGATTAAGTTTCATAAAATGTTGCAATTATGTATGGGTTGTAATCAAGGATTTTAGCAAGTGTTTTGAGCTCCCTTTCCCAATGATGGACATCCTTGGCTAGATGGACCTCACTAAAAGCCAGTTTCATTATTCTTTATTTTCCTCTCTATTTACAAATTTATTCTTGGTTGAGAATTCATTCGTGTTTGTTCTTGGCGAGGAATTCATTCATGTTCATGGCTGTGCAGGACAAAGGTGCAGAACGAGCTGGAGGGCTTGGTGGGTAAGGGCAGAAGTGTGAGCAATTCAGACATATGCAAACCTCCCTATCTGCAGGTGGACACATTTGGGTGGCTGTCAGGTTAGCCAGATGCTGGTGGCAGTTCAGATATCAGCCAGTGACACTATCGGTTGTCAGTGGAGAGTTGTAGACTTGTTATGGTGGGTAAGCAATTCACCAGTGGCAGCCATTCTCACATTTTTGCTTCTGTAACAGCCAAAGTAATTGTTTGATTGGTTGTGTGCTGGGAGTTAATGTCCCCTACATTCCAGTACTTGGGAGTGTGTTTTTTACTGAGTAGGTCGACTTATAGAGTTAGAGTTAGTGTCATATTCGCATCTTCATTTCCAGGTTTTCTTATATTTATTTTTGAAGTTCCCTTTTGCACCTCCTTCGGCATGTCCATTGCACCTCAGGTGCAATTGCTAGTTATTTACTGTTATATGACAATTTCACAGACCTCCCCATAACAGTTCCCTGCAAGATTACAACAATACATATATCATAACTTATGAGTTCATCTAAAATGTCAATTAAAGGGGCAGATGAACTGAATTTAATAAAGGAAATTCCATATGTCCAAGGTTGGCTTAACTTGAGACTTCTGGACATAGGCTCAAGCTGGCTTAAGCTGGCAAATTATTGTTTCAATACAGAATTTCCTTCCTCTTTTAGTTCAGTACTTCAAATTTTGCACTTGCTGTACTTCAGATTTCACCTGCTATTTCCTTTTTCATGAAATCATGGTTACTCATTTCCAATAGGTCTCAGAAGAATGTTAACCAGAAAATAATTGTATTGCTCTGATAACAATTGTGATTGGATAACAAAGAGAGAGACGATAGAATCTACAATCTGAGATGATTACTAACCGTGGGAAACAGGCAAAAGCAACAAATATTTTAGGGCTTATAACACATGAAAGAGTATATTCCAAATAATCGAGGCAAAAGAACAGTTCAGTTGGAATATTTTCCCTGTACAATTTACTCACTAATGCAGGTTGTATCCATAATCTACCTCCGTGAGCCTAATTTCTGGAAGCTAGTCCATAAAACAAAAGAGAAAAACACAGACATAAAGAATAAAAGCGAATGTATACAGGTACAAATAATAAAACAACTTTAAAAAAGGTGACACATTTAGAGGACATGGTGAGGGATCTATTATAGCCAGTTATTTGACTCTGGTTATTTATTATGTACCGTGGTACATGCTACATAGAAATAAATCAAAAAGTAGATGAACAGCTGGAACAGCTGTAAATGACACAGATAGAAATGAATTAAAAAGTTAGGTAGCCAGCTGGATAGGTTAGGTAGACAGCTAGAATTCTAAGATTGTTAGCATAAATATTTATGCTCCTATGTAAAAAGACTCAATATATATTCATAAATAGAAACATATCAGGACATTCATAAAATTTTACAGTGTTTGCTGTTATTTCTATATCATAATGCCTCTTGTGAACTGAATTGTTTATTCACATTGTAAAATATTGTAAACCCATTCCCTTCCTGAAAACATACCCAAGCACACAAGTCATTCAACAAAGGCTTTCATCAAACAACCTAGAACGGTTGCCAAATGTGGCATGTGAAAGTGAAGCTAAAATAAAAAATTTGCCCATGTGAGTTCCTCAAAAACCTAGACTCAAGACACAAGACATGTGAAGCTATATATCCACAGCATACTCTCATGCAAAGCTATATATAAAAAATACAACACTCCCTGAATTCACCTAGGTCGAACAGCTTTAGGGATTTCAAATACATATTTTATTCCACTATTTACCAAATTTTTATATATCAAATTTATAAGCATTAGATTTACATTCTTTAAATTACTTAAGTTGAATTTTGAATGTGCCTCTGAAACACTGACCAGCCTCAATCTCACTCAAGAGGAAAACTATGAATACCTGTCAATCCCAAAGGCCTCAAATCCCACAATAATAAATGATTGTCCGTTCCTCCTGTGACCAGCCTGCAATTTCTTTTCAGCAAAGCAGATACCAGTGCCTGTGCGTTCCTCTTGACCTGCTGCATATACGCTTTATAATCAGGAGTGGCTACTTGCTTGAATGCAACAGCCAAAGCAGCTATGTGATTATTATGAGGTCCTCCCTGCAGTGATGGGAAAACTGCAAAATTTATTCTTTCCTCAAACTCATAATTCCCACTGTCATCTGCTTGATAAAGAGATGGGCCCCGCTTCCGCGGTTTAGGTCCTCTCCGATAGAAGATTATTCCACCCCTTGGACCCCTGAGGCCCTTGTGAGTTGTTGACGTGACAATATCACAATAATCAAACGGACTCACACATTCCTGTGGAAAACATCACCATTCCAGTTTAATAAGTTCAACAAACAAGATAATTACTGCACAACCATACAACTCTGGCCATATTTCTCCAAAAAAGATTAATGACTAACAAAGATGATATATAAATATTACCGTTTGTTGATATATTTTAAAAATAAAATTCAATACTGCATTGTAGACAGATTTTTGTGGATAGCATCGACAATAATCTCATAAAATTTGTGAGAAGTTACATTTACAACTGCAAAATATGAAATTCAAAGAACTTAAATTCTTCATATGCCAGTGCTTTTCCATTTTGGAGATTTGCAAGGTGGTGTACAAATACAAACACCATCTTAAAAATTGCTTAGTATACATCCAACTAAATCTGTACAACAAGTAACTTCCTTAACAATGTCTGCAATGGTGGAACAACTCTATGAATCCCAACCAATGCAAGAGAGGTTTGTGAAAGTACTTTCTTTATTTATTAAAGAATGATGATAATGCAGAAGAAATCAGTAACTTCCTCTTATGAAAACAGCTTCTATTCGTGATCTTTTTGAATGCTTAACAATAGGATTTGTTTATACCAGCCACCCTTTCAACACCATGCTTCTTTCGTTTACCGAAGGGTAACATATTAGGCATGACTTATAAGCCAGATTATGTCAGTCCAAAAACAAGTTTCATCAAAAGGTTCTACAGTAGGAGATATGACAGATCATATCAATATAACTTAACAAATTTACACTGGCTTGCTTGTAAATTTATTACTAGCAAACCTTGCACGTAGGAGGAGCATTTGAGAAAAGGCAAGATTTTTATAACCTCTTCCTGTTTATAAATTTGATTTCAGTTTGTGCAGAAAGCAAATTCACAAAAGGTAAAGGTAAGCAGTTCATCTCTTAAAAAACATAAGATACGGAAAGTGATCAACATCTACAAGGGTTCAAAGAAATTCAACTCCCATTAAGATGGTCCACAACACAAGGTTACATGGGTGAGCAATTGCGGGAGTACACACGGTGCTTTCTGCTAAAATCATGGATACATTTAACATCAAACTTGAAAATTGAAACTCAAAGTTGAAACATAAGAATATAAAGACAATTAACAAATTGAAATGTATTATATGACATAACTTTTATATCATATTATCACTGACCTATAGAATTTATATCATAATACCATTTATTTTTATAGTTATCATTGATTATACAACAATACGTGTAATGAGCCAATTACAAAACAATATCCAAAATGTTTAGGAAGTGTTAATTACTACACATAGATCAAAATCCTAAGTAAATAGTTCTTTGTTATTACTTTTATATCATATTGTTGAAAATGAACCCTAATTGTAATAATTGGCTGCAATGGAATGGGAATAGTAACATGCATTTAAGGTTTTCTAACAAAATCTATGTTTTGAGTTTTCGTTTGCCGATTTCACTTTTGTTTAATTGATTTCCTTTGGGATGCATATGAAATTAAGCAAATGCACCCAGTTATAGGGTGCATATGAAATTAAGGAAATACACAGTGAGAATACAGACATGTTGGGCCGCCTTGAATGAGGGTGTGGGTACTTAAGGCTGCCTTGGGTGTGGGTAGGTTAGGCTGTGTTCCAGACCACAACCCAGGCAGCAATTACAGTGGAGCAACTTCCGGGAACCGTAACTTCTGCACCGTAGCTCCAATTGACTCCGTTCAAAGTGCAACGGAAAGCTTAAAACGTAGAATGTGATGGAAGGGTGTGGAACTCTGTTTGGCAAAATTTGACCCCCGAAATCCGCATCTAAAGGCCCCAAAATGTAATTCTTGTAGTGCAGTCTAAAAATAGTAAATTCTAAAAATAGTGTTTTTCACGAAATTATCGCATATGTTCTCGGAAGATGAAACACCTTGTCTCCCTCAAGACTGGTGACCTTCCACATTCTTCTAAGTGCCTTTTCGTATTTCTAAAAATTAAAATAGCATATAAGCATATGTAACCTGTAAGGGAAAGACAGACATCTCCTTTCAAAGATAGCTACTTTATTCTGAGTCTTTTGAGTAATATACATCTCTTTCTAGAGATACTTTTTATTTACATCTGGCACAATTGTTATTCTGTTCTTTAAGTCCGAAACCCCTAGGTTTTGGATCAGGTTGCCTTGTGTGCAGGCCCAAAAAGGGTTGGGTACAAGCACCCAAAAAACCTTTGCTTCAACATGAATTAGTATGGTTTGTTTAGCAGTTACATTAATGAATGCAATGTGCCACATGCATGTTCCTCCGTGACAAGCCTACCAACAAACAAAAATATGATGCACATAAAAATAGGCTTTGTGCTGCATCAAAGTTGGACTTATAGTATCAAGTGAAATTAACTTTAGCTAGGCATGTGTGCTTGAGTAATGTCATAAGCTACTGGTGACTAGTTACAAAGTGATCTGAAGAATAAGCAAAGAAAATGTTGAAGAGGATAGCACACCTTAAAGCCAGACCTAAAATGGAGCTAAGAAGCACTACTTCTTGAGAAATAATAACATATACATTTTATGAAAGGCAATATTCTTTATGGGCAACCCAGTAGAACCGACAAGCCAATGTGTAAGGCTGAGATTATACATAGATACACCATTATATTATATGATATGATCAGGATTCAACTTTGTAGTTTCAAGTCAATCTACACTGACCAATCTCTCATGAGCAAGAGTGGTCCACTTGGCACTAATTGCATCTAAGCGATGCTGACATGAGAAAAGCATTGGGACTTCCCAGGAGGCCACTCATCCCAGTTCTGCTGCAGCTCAAGTGCACTTAACCATGGAGTTTCCCCACAATCAAGGCCACTTACCTTGCTCCCCCATTTGAAAAACCTTCAATAAGTGTTGTCTTACAAACCATTCATTAAGGAGCTCCCTAACTCTTTCAATCTATACAGGAGGTGTATAGCACTGTGCCGACATTCAAAAATTTAAAATACAGATGTAGGAAGCAGAAATTCAATTGAAATTGAATCTGGGATAGTCCAGTAAGAAGCAAGGCTCTTACCAGAACAGCCAGCCTAATTTGGCTACTCTACGCTCTAGGGAACACCCTGTAAGCTTCAGCTCCCCAAGGCAATATAGGCCCGGGTTCCCTGTTGGCTGGCACAACCAACTCAGACATTAGGATGTGTGTGCCAATGCAATGGAATTGTGGGATTAAATCAGGGCTGAAATGCTTATTTAAAAAGTACATCTAAGAAAACTTAGAATTCATCCAATGCAATTCTCGATTAACTTTAGCATTTGCAAATCTATTGTGTGTAATTCACCAAAACATATGCATATGCAGTCCTTACCTGAGCTGCAACGAGTCCACTAATATGAGCCATATCACACATGAGAACAGCCCCACATTTATCAGCAATCTGTCGAAAGCGTCCGTAGTCCCATTCTCTTGGATAGGAACTTCCACCACAAATCAAAATCTTTGGACGAAAATCAAGTGCTTTCTCCTCCAACTTCTCATAGTCAATATAACCCGTATGGGGGTTGACCTTGTAAGGAAAACTCTCGAAGAAGATGGATGCCCCTGAGACTTTCTTGCCGCTGGATGTATAATATCCATGGCTTAAGTGCCCACCAGATGGAGAGTCAAGACCCATAATCCGATCCTTTGGAATCAAAAGGGCGGTGTAAACAGCAAAATTTGCCGAAGTACATGAATAAGGTTGAACATTCACACCCCACTTTTCTGGTTCTAGATGGAATGCTGTTAGAGCTCTCTGGCAGCACATGGATTCAATCTGATCAATATACTCATTGCCACCATAGTAACGTGCACCAGGCAAACCCTCTGAATACTTATTAGTCAAATGGCTTCCCAGAGCTTCTATGACAGCTTGGCAAACAAAATTCTCCGATGCAATGAGTTCAATGCCCTTCCACTGCCTCTGCTTTTCCTTCTCCATAATGTCCCACAAATCAGGATCAGCAACGGACAGAGGTTGGTTTCCCCATTCTCTGACTGCAGCTCTCCGTGTTGCCAAGTCAGGACATGAAGAACTGGGTTCGTGAAAGGCACTGGCATGTGAAGAAAAGTGAAAAGTCTGCAGGGGGGAAGAATCGGTATGAGAGTTGTGATTAGATGGCCGTTGTCCTTGTGGTCCCTGTGAGCTAGGGACTGGCTTGTGAATGGAACTCTGAGGAGAAGTTTGTGAAGGGAGCTCTGAAGAGTAAGGGGGGCTCATGCTCATATGCATGTTCAAGGGGATATTCTGGTGGAGGAACTGATGACCATTTTGATTGACTTGACTGGAATTGTTGCTATGATGGGGGCTCATGGGTGGCGTAGATGTGCGTATCGAGGGCGAGGATGGTCTATATACCTGCCTGGCCTGTTGCTGTGGAATTACAGGTGAACCCTCATCATCTCTGCTCCTCTTCATTCTTGAAAGGTTTCCTAGAGGACTATATTCACGCTTTGGTGCAGCACTCATCATGTGCATAGTATTGTTGCTGCTGCTGCTGTTTTCAGAGTGACCCATTAATTGCAACTGAGTGCCAGCCATTTGCAGAAGAGTATTGAGGTTGTTATTGCCGTTTCCAGAGTGGACCGAACCATGTTGCCGGGAATTCGGTTCTCTGTTGGGGCTGACATTGCCCTCCCCATTGCCCATGCTCAATTGAAGAGAATTTGACATAGATGCTGACGTGGGCATAGGCATGGAAGGTGGCCCAGCACTCCCATGAATGGGGAAAAAATCAAGGGACAAATCGGGCTTCGTGTCCGGAGGATCCATATTTTCTGAGTACACCATTCAAAAGAAAACAAAAAGAGGGTAGTTCCTTTGAATTTCGCAAAACGGAGTAGCAAGATTTCAATGTTTTCCTTTAGTGGGTTCTCGGCATAACACACATTTTAAAAAGAAAAACATTAAGTTCCTTCCATCCCAAGCAAAAACAAGAGGAACGCAATTTATTACAGCTCCTTGATTTTTCAGTAAAAACTTCTGGGGTTGTAGGGTTTCAGAGTTTTTTTTTTTTATGGTATGTGAACAAAAATGAATGGCTGAGCAATCAGTGACTTCGATCCCAAGCAAAGTACAAAGCGGCTACCAATCTCTTACAGTTCCTTTAAAAGCCGCAAAGGTTTTTATGTCTGCAACTTTTTAGGGTTTTGAAAATACCTCTGATTCATCACATGAAATTACATGGATATTGCTTGTTTCCACAACAGAAGCGACACCCAAAACAGCAACTCTGCAATTTCCAGCATACCATGCGATCGGATGAGTTTGCCTTATCCATAAAAATACTCCCCGAGACTCGAATCCTGGCTACAAAAATGAAATCTGTGCGCCTGTCAGATCTCCACCTGCTAATGGGTATTCAAAAATAATAATAGCATGCTCGTCTATATGGGAGAATTCAGTGTGCAAGGAACTTGAATTAGGGAAAAACGCCAAAATGATATTTTTGGACGAAATGGCCGCCAGGGGGAATGCACCACCGAGGTTTAGCCGGTCAGTATGACGGGGTTGCCCGGTGGGTCACGGTTCCCGGCTCATTCAAGGTGTCCATATTAAAATTTAAAATTCTTAAGGTAATTCCAAAGGGTTGAAGTGTCAAGTAAAACTCATATTACATAGGGTTATGAAGGATGGGGGACACGTGGATCACATTTCTATTTTTATTTTATTTTTCCAAATTTCCTAGATTTCTTGTGGACGATAGGCCCAAAATAGTTGTGGACGATACTTTGGAACACAGAAAGAAAACCTGGATGAAACAAAATACTAAATGGATGAACAAATGGGGCATCAATTTGCAAAAGTGTCTTAACAATAACAGGGAAATAATGAATTATGTGATAGAAAAGTTCAGGACTGCCATGTGGAAGGGACGGATTGGTCGAAGAAAAAACATTATATCAGAGAACTCAAGCCCACTGGGGAACATGATGAAAAAGCTTATCTAGGGGCTGTTATCAAGGGTAAAACAAGGATTCTAGTGGCACAGTTAAGGACTGGATTGCATCATCTTCGATGTGAAACTGGTAGATGGACTATACCAAAGGAAGATTGGGAAATGAAAATTTGTCTTTTCTGCAACAAAGGGGTCGTGGAGATAATGACATTTCGTCATGGAGTGTTCGACATATGATGATATTTGTATCCAGTACGAAAACAACCTAAAGGTGGACAGACTTGAGGATCTCTTCGAAGGAACAAAGCTTCAAGCAATCACGAGTTTCATCCTCAAGATTCACAGCCGAAGAGCGGATATTGAAAGGAGTATGAAAGCTGATTAAAAATCTCTGTTTTGTGGTCCCATAGACTCTTTAGTCTTGTGGACATCATTAAAATCTTTCATTTCATTGTGTGTTGTTATGAAACATTGCTTGGCATTTAGTTGCCTTCCACGGTTTGTTTTCAATTTTTATTATTGAAAACAAAAAAACTATTTGCGAGTATAAAGTATATAAGATGTAAAACATCTCACTTCCCATTTTTGGGAATATAAAATTTGGATCGGGGGTAAGAACAAATACAAAATAATTTATTAAATTTTACTTATTAACACACCACATTACATAGGTTAATATATAGCTTTAGCACTAACAACATCCTCCTAATAAATAGGGAGGAGAATGAGCAAGCTTCCATGTGAATAGTTTTAAGGGTATAAACAAATATTTTCTTAAATATTATTTACCACAAGGTAAATAATAACCAAATGTAAACACATATTTACTAAACAATAAATAGTAAAGTATCCACGTAAATATTAATAATTCCTAAAATTCCCCCCCTTTAATGTTTGCATGATAGCAAGAAGCACTATCTGAAAAATTCCTCTACAGAATCGTATGCCTCCGCATACTTGCTTATGATTTTGCATACTACTGACTTGCATCTTGTTGTCTGGATCTCACTGCATGACCACATCCGCTTATTATCTACAGTGAATCCCATACTGGATGATCACACTTCCACTGATTCACCTACATACGCGAACTCAACAGTTCCCGCTTTCACTTCTAGTGAACGCTAGATTTCACTGGCCGATCGACTGCTAGAAGTATGACATTCGAAGAATCTCTAGCGGTCAAAAGATAACTCCAGTTCAACTGCCCTCCTATACAACTATTCTCAGCATCCAAAATGCACATTGTTCACGTTTCAATCATAGCAAGGGAATGAAACCACACACCTAGGTATGAAGCAGGAACAACTAAAATCTAGAAAATAAATTCACATCACATTCTATAAGAATCACAATGCTGCATTTAATTGTAGCCGTTATTGTTGATCACTACCACTGGGGAATTATGCTAGGAATAATCACATACATAGGTGCAGACATGGAAATGATACTACATATTGTTTGTTATGTTTTCCCCCCCATAATGCTGAAATTTTCATTTATTCACACAATTAGGAGAACTAAAAAGTAAATCACAATCAAACTGAAAACACACGTGCCACTATACCATTATGCGCAGACCCCGTCGTTGGTGACTTGACGAGAAGTTGTTGGTTGTCCTCCAGCCTCCGATGCCTTCCTCCATTCCCTCCGAACTCTAGTGTGAAGCTAGCTCAACTTCATTTGATCATGGAGTTCAAATTGTAAGTACCTCAATTGGACATCAGGACGTCGAGTAACACTGAAAATGCGTTCCGTAAGGCAATTTTTTTTATTTTTACAATTTTTACCATGGCTAACAAGACAACTTGACTTCAACGACACAACATGACAATTTTAAATTACTTTTAACGACATGAATATCAATCTCAATAGAAGACACAATTATTGACGTTTTTTTAATCAAACATGAAATAACTTGTTAGTAGGGATAATGATAGTATCACTTATTGACAAACAGAATCAATTATTTTTGGAATTTAGTCATCAAACGATATGATATAAAGATACTATTGAATCAGCAAATGTCATTACAATCCATTCCTGAAGACATATAAAAGGAAACACCTCACTTCAGTGTACCATATTACTCGACCCTACATAAATATTGAAATGGACATCGCTATGTAACAACCTGAAATTAAACTTTCAATCTCATCATGGGTTAGGACACTTTAAACATAGGAACCTATGACTTATACATTTCAGAGGACTAAATCGCATCTTCGACTAACAATTAATAATACTAAAAAACATTAGTTTGGAATAATGGACATCTATTTAAACATACTTGGCAAAAATACTAACTTTGCATGGAAACCTTGAAGAACGAATAAACGGAGGACACAAGTGTATGCCGTGGATTGAGCTATGGACTCTGGGCCAGCAGTACGCCTGATGATATTTCATGTTATAAGGATGACTTGGATCAATCAACTTGCATCATGCGATAAAGGATGTGTCCTTGGATAGTTTATTGATGTAAACAATGTACTCATCAGTTTTGAAATGGTCAATTCCGATTTAGAAATGGTGATGACAAATGGATCTGAGAGATGTCAATGGCATCCAAGCTCGAAGCAAATCAAAGGATAGATACGCCAGTTGTCAAAGGCGGATCACAGATATCACATATTTTGTCCAACAATACAAATCGTTTCAAACAAAATGGTTTGCCATGAAAAAACTTCCAATAATGATGCCTTTGATATACCAGTTTCACTTCGAGAAGTATAATGATTAGGGGAGAGGACCCTATAGACCGAGTGGGTACCAGAAACGATGTACATCTAGGATCACCATAGGTTGTTGACACACAGCACCAATACAACATTTTCACTAGTATTGGAACCAATTACACTTTTTACAACCTAGTTAATGAGAATGAAACACATAGGCTTGCGCTATGTCATTGGTCCCGCTTTCAAATGCTTTATATTAGATTTTCTTCATGGTGGCAAAAAAATAGGAATAGACTCATTTTTCCCTCCAAATTGAACACGCGAAATGAAAATGTCAATATGGCTACAGATGCATACGCTACATGATGAATATAATTTTTTTAAAACTGACCGTGGCATACCTACATATATTCTGCGTAAGTGTGAATAGATTAGGAATGGACAATTACGGTTATGCAGAAGAATCTATCATCCCCTGATGAACGTTATCAAAATGACATAGGTCGATGTGTGGATCTGAGGACAGATGAATGTAGTTGTTATAGGGAAGGAATGATAGGAGCATAACACTACCCAGGAAACAGATCAAAGATAATAGCACTTTAACAAACTCTGTAGAAGTCGATCTTATAGGCGCACATACTTCCCGAATCCGCGGATTGAATCTCCCAACTCATTAATATTAGAACTGGTCTTTCACTTCATTTTTTTTATGCAACGATAGTAGAGAACTATAGCTCCCAGTACGTGTATTATAATCGATGATATTTTCAAACTACCATGCACAGAGGCAATAAATAACTTAGAAAGCCCCTTGAATTTTCTTCTAATTCTCCATACTAGCAATCAGAGATGTAACCTGCTCTGATACCAAATCCATACAATTGGTCCCAGAATCTCATAAAATAAAATATAAATTTTTCCTTATTAACACTCCACAATACAGAGGCTAATATACAGCCTTACTACTAACAAAATCCTCCTAATAAATATGGAGGAGAATAATAAGATTCTCATGTGAATAGTTTCATGGGTATAAAAAAATTGCTAAAATATTATTTACCACAAGGTAAATAATAACCAAATGTAAAACATATTTACTAAACAGTAAATATTAAAATATCCATGTAAATACTATAGTTCCTAACATTTGGGTTTTGTCATTTATTAAAAATAAATAAAAAATTAAGGTTTGTTTATTTCTAAATGAGTGTAAGGTTTGTTTGTTTTAAAATACACGTAAATTAATTAATTTGTTGATCTTGAATGAAATTAATTAGCAATGGCGAACTCCTATTGGGAGTGTATAGAGGTTTAAAATTCGGCTTGGATATATTTTGGATATTAATGTATATTGTAGAATTCCTAATGTATGTGCCGAAGTATAGAGAAGACAGAGTATAAAATAATTAATACTCTTTAAGCATATATAGGGAATGTGAAGATCCTCTTTTGTTAAGAAGAGGAAGAAGAAGGACTGGTAACTCAACAATAACCTCACATTGTATAAAATCATGTAAGCACAGTGTGCATAAGGTTGATCTTGAATCCATAATATCGATCTTAGTTTCCATTTTGAGTTCATGTGTGATTTCTTGATCCATTAATACAAAATCTAGTTTATTTCTATGTATTCCCGTCTCTTGGCTATATCTTCCTTGACTAGTTTTAGTTGTGTAGCTATTGCGCCCTATAGGTTATGCTAGGGGAAAGGAGCCAATCATCGAGCGAGGTCCAATAGTTGAGAGGGTACTTGAAGGGGGAATACCCAAAACTTGAGAAAATTTAAATGGCAAGTAGTTGTATAAATGGCATACTATTGTACAACATGTACCCAACAATCATTTAAAGTAGTCAATTACAAGGCAACACATCATCCGTCCAAATTTTAAACAACCCATACACAAGTTTAGGTCTAACCATTTTCAGTGCATTTCAAATTTGATATTTTAAATCAATTTAAAAGGCGACTTTCCCTCAAAATAAACACATGAAATGAAATATGTATATCAAATTCATGTTGACTTGACTATGTGACAAATTTCAAGTGCTAATGTGGCATCATTTGATCGCCACGTAGGTGTCAAGTTAGGTATCAAAACTACTCATTATGCTCCCATATGTTTTATCTTAAATCCATAACATAGATCTTAGTTTCCATTTTGAATTCATGTCTGAGTTCTTGATTCAATAATACAAAATCTAGTCTATTATTATGTATTCCCATCTCTTGGTTATATCTTCCTCAACTAGTTTTACTTGTGAAGCTATTGTGCACTATAGGTTATGTTATGTTTTATCTTTGTGCATTTTTTAAACGAATTCATATGAACTTACCCTAGACTACAACTTATTACATGTCCTGATGTCATGATCTAGGGACCTTTACTAATAATGGTTACATTTCCAAGACCTGAAAACATTCAGATGTCTACTAGGATAGTGGGATGTGGAACAATGGCTACAAGAGAAGACAAAACATTTTGCGGAAGATGAAGAGACATTCATGGAGACATATTTATGGAGACATTCGTGAGATATTTCGGTATGAGCTTCTGGAACAATTAGTCACATGGTGATCTCGATTGGAATATTACTATTTTAGGTATAAAAACATAAAAGAATATGAATGGACATATGAAAAAAATAGAAAAATGACACAAATTGAACATTTAATGGACTCAAGCTATAGATCATTGGATGCAAATTACTATTAATGGGTATGCAACTGAAATTATTGTTCAAAATTTTTGATCATTAGATTCTGTAGAAGAACGTTTTGTTTTTGGATTACAGGGTAAATTTGTCAAGCGACTCCCTTTTTAGTAAAAAATCTAGTTGTGGAAAAGGCCATGGTGTCAATTTTGTGCGACATCCAAAGTAGTCAAGTAGTCCTAGAAGGGATGTAGCCCCAAAAGAAGGGGGTGTAGGGGAAGGGGCCAAAATCAAAGTGGGCCCTTAAAAGGGTTTGAGAAGGATCAAAGAAGAAAATTTAAGGATGGAAAGAGTACAAAGAGAAGCAAGACAACACAATAGATGGGAAAGTTCATGTTTTGTAGGGGAAGGTGAAACTAATAACTAATTTAACAAAATTAAATCTTTATCGTAGGATTGCGATCAAACAGTAATAAACAAGATCTATCATGCAAAAGGCAAACAAGTGTAAACAATAGTGAGATAAGAATGACTTAACTTGTATTTGAAGATTTGGGTTGATCCTGGACTAGGAACTGGGTGGAACAAGCTTAGTTTGGGTTGTGCATGCTCAGTATGGAAAATTGTGATTTGAAAGTGCACCAGACAATATCGTCAAAAATAGTATTTTATCATAAGGGTAGTACTATCTAAACTTGTCAATATTAACCTAGCAGTGAGTGTAGACCTAGTTCTTTATTATCCATCAATATCTCCTTGACTTAACTTTTTATCACTCTAACTTCACTGTAGGGTTTTTCTATCGCACATAAACCTACAAAATCAACTCTAGCTACATGCACAAGTCTCAAGAAAACATTAGATGAAACAAATAATGCATATGCTTTAGTCGAATTGACTGCGATGGTTACCCCAATGTGATTGTCACCAAGCATTGTACTATATTTCAGACTCTATGCAATTCTAGTGTGTGTATGACTGAAGTGTATCCTTTAAAGTTGGGCTTCCCTTGTACCATTCACACCAAAATAGTGGGATACAACTACTTTTCTCCCAAGATGAATGTGTGGGATGGAATTAAAAAACAACCCCTCATATGCAGTGAATAATGCATCCCAAATGTAGTCCTTAAATGTTGTTACTTGCCCAAGTAGTAGATAAGTAATAGCCCAAATATTCCAGCCACTAAAAATAGTGAGTAAGTCATGAATATATGTATGATTCCCTTGTTTGAATTTCATCATTATCAACCAAAAAAGTTGACCTAAAGTGATTAAAAAAAGATTTAGAAAAGATAACAAATAATGTGGCATTTTAAATTTGAAAAAAGGAGGAAAAATGACAGACGCGTCCAAAGGAGACAATAGCACCTGGGCACTCTTGTCCCTAATGGGCGATAATGTTCGGGATGCTACGAGGATAAAACATAAAATCCGGAGTTAGGTCACACGTTGTCCAATTTTCAAAAGTAAAGTGGTCATTTCCAAAAAAGTAAATAACAAGAGTGTAGAAAGGATAATGCAATGTAAACGTAAAACAAGTGTTGTTAATGTCTAGTTTTCTTACTTATGAACCATGCATATAATAACATACTTAAAGGCATGATGTAAGTTATAAGTGTGTGATTTTGTGTTTATAATTACGAGTAGGAGTAGGTTAGAGTACAGGGACACCTAATCAACAAATGTCACTTGGTGTAACATTACGTTTTTTAGCCCCATAAAGTAATATGAAAATTTTGTAGATAAATTATTCACGAGGTTAAGGACTTCATGGAATTAATGAACTTGAAAGAGGAAATTATAAGGAATGTATTCACTAGTACATACACAATTGGATGTAAAGACACAATTAATTGTCTCAAATGTAGAAATGGTCGCATCTCCTCTATCAAATGTGCAATGTGTTCCTCCAACACGTTAATCTAATATGCAGTGGGCTCCACAATATCCATAACCCAATCCAAGTTGGGCTCTACCTTATTTGTAAAACACTATGGGTTAGGGACATCCTTTACCTCAGTAATTGCTTATGTGGAGTGCACCTCCATTGCAAGCTTCTTATGGAGGATAATAGGGCACAAATCAAGAATGGAATGCCCCACAAAGACCATATGATGCATAATAAAAAGGATATCATGACAAATACCTGTAAAGGAGGATGCGACTTGTTATCCAATTTTGCACCCCTTACAAATTGGCTAACTTCAGAAATCTGGACTTGGGCATTTTATAGGACCTTGATGAAGAATCTGGTAAAATTAGGTATTTCTCATGTTTTGGGCACTTGCTATGGTTCAAGGCATTGATCTCCTTTTATTTAGGCTCAAATAAATCCATACTTGGTGAAAATTTTAAAAAATGAGGAAAAGTCGTGCAACAAAGGAAAATGACAGTTTTTTCTCGCGAACTTAAAATGGCTGTAACTTTTGACTCGTTGCTCTGTTTTTTGCAAACTTTATATCGTTAGAAAGGTCTCAACATCCTCTACATCATGGAAATTAGATTTATTAATTTAAATGAAGGTAGGTATGTGAAAAATATAAAAACGTCTCAAGCATTGAAATGAACAGTCTAGACAACTCAACAACCAAAATTAATGAAGTATGGGGCTCAATGCTTCTCCAACAAGTAAAAGGACATTGGGGAATGGTACTGCAGGGTCTCCCATACTCTTTTTTTGTGAATTAATGAAAGTTATTGGTGGGTGAAAGGGGAATTTTAGGATTCTCTTCTTTCTATCTTCTACATCTTCTTCTATATATTGTAATCACTTCTCGTTTGAGAGGGGTAATATTCTGAGATGTGGGGAAACTCTGTCAAAATGGTTTCTCAATGTCAATGAGCTGCAAGCCTTCACATGGGCCTGGAAAATGTATTTGTACCTTTATTTCATCAATGTAATGGACTATGCATATTATAAGAGCAATAAAATTTGTGTTTTGTGGTGTTCTTTCAACCCTAACATGTGTTTTATTGTATTTCTTTGCCTTTCCATTATTTCTAGAGTTTTTTTGTGCATGTATTTCTCATTTACAGGTTCAAGTGGTTATGTTTCATGGAGTACAAATGGTAAATGAAGATCCGAGTCTGTGTCACGGCTGTTTGGCCTCTTCCTACTCCATTCCCTTCTCCTTTCTCCCTTAGCAAGATATTTCTACCCCCTTTTTCTAGTGTTATTACCTTTGTTAGTGTAGGATTTCCATTTTTCATGCATTTTACTCTCTCCCTGGTCCCTTGTAATCATAGGATAGGAGTAGTTAGATGCATTTCCTTCATTAGGAGTAGTTTAACATTAGGATTAGTTAGAGGAACCAACCTTCTCTGGAGTTCCATCTCAAATAAAAAGTCCCATAACTTGAGAGACAGTCCAATGTTACCTAAAACACAGGTTGCTCATTCACATAGGCATGCCAAATCAGAGGGTACTATTTTTTGGTGATAACAGGGCCTTGACCTCAAAGACAAGGAGTAATATGTTACCTGTGTGGAGAATCGAACCACATTACGTAAAATTATCCTCACATCTAGAGTAGTAAATATTTTGTGTATATTGTAGGGTATAGGTGCAACACAACACCGAAGATTGCCCCACATTGGAGAAGTAATGAAAAATAAAAATAACAACATAATGTCAAAATGATTAATGTGGTGCCCAAATAAATTAGTGGTCTCCAAGTTGTTATCAGATCACTGAAGAAAGAACAAGGCTTGGAACATGTGGAGATTCCTAGTGAGCCTGAAATACAATACACATGCACTAATATATATACCCATAAAAAGAGGATTTATTAGAATAAGCTAAAGGATTGTCAAATTCCATTCAAAATAGATATTTTTATGGTCAAAATAAAGGGGAGCATGAAGTGCACTTATATGGGAAAATGATGAAAATTTTGAAACTAGGAATGGTTGTTGCATTGCAAGATATGTTGAAAATAGTAAATGTACTGTGCAATGAAGATATCTCACAAAATGTGTCCAATCTATTGAAAAATTTACTAGAAATCACAGTGGAGTTGTTTAATCTATGAAACTTATATGATATGTAAAAATAAAGAAACCTTGGGATGTAGATATTAGGCTAAATAGAATTTTAGGAGGATATAAATTAAGGGATGCGGTATTTGATTTTGGGAGCATTATGAATATGATGTTGAGGTCTACGTGGGAAGCTATGGGTGCTTTGGCCTTAGCTTTTACACCTATCACTCTAAGTCTTATAGATAATAGGAGGGTGGATCTATTTGGACAACTAGTGTTAGGGATAAATAGAAATATATGTTTATCAATCCCACAGAATCAAGAACTATGAGCAAAAAATACAAAAACAAAAATACATAACAAGAAGACATGATTTAATGTGTTTCACCCAATTTGGGCTATATCCACCAAGAAATACTTGCCCAAATTTTATTATGAGCCAATAAGAGTATAATCCACTCTCAAATCAGTCTTCTCACTATTACAATGTACAGATCTTGTTTGGAGTTATGTTCAACAGACTCTCTCTAATTGACACTTGAATTCACACACTCATCTATCTCCCTATTGTATGCCTAGCTATTTATAAGCAAATCAATAGGTAACTGTCTAAGTAGTTTCACAATACCATGGGTACCAATACAATGGGCCAAGAAATTGACCCATAAGTCTATGGGTTAAATACCACCCAGACAATTAATACATGAAAAGACCACATTTTCGGTTAATCCAAAAACATCCAACGAGAATACATGAAGATTATACAATACTTTTAGTGTGCAATTTACAACACATCTAATATGAAAACATACTCCACAACCTAATAATCTCCTACTAGGAGACTGCTTTTCTCTCAGCAATCTTTTCAAACCTTCACTATCATCTGTGAAGGCTAACTAAAGTTGAACATAGCTTCAGTTTCTCCCTTATGACCACCTTGGTCATCATGTCTGCATGATTCTGACTCGTATGAATCTTCACCAGCTCTAATTTTCTCTTCATCCAAAGTTATCTCGATGAAATGGTACCTTAACTGTATATGCTTCATCCTAGAGTGGAAAGTGGAGTTCTTTAATAGGTGTATAACAATTTGAATATCACTATGTAGCTTCCCTTCCTCTTGTTTATGCCCAAACTCCTCAAGTAAATTTTGTAACTAAATCGTCTCTTTGTTTTCCATGTGGTAACAGCATACTCAGCCTTTGTGGTTGACAAAGCCATAAACTTCTAGAGTCATGAAATCCAGCTCATCGTTGTGTCACCTACAGTAAACACATAACCTATCGTGTCCTTCCTACTATCCAAATCTCCAACCACGTCTAAATCTACACAACCATAAAAAGTGGTATCCGATCTACCATAGTACAAAATTATCTCCATAGTCCCTCTCAAATACCAAAGGTTCCACTTCACTACTTTCCAGTGCTCTCTACCTAGATCACTCATGAACCTACTCACTGCTCCCACTGCATGGGCAATATCTGGCCTAGTGCACACCATATCATACATCAAGTTGTCAATTACTGATAAATAAGGTACCATGGACATATATATTCTCTCCTCCTTTGTTTTGGGACACTACTCATTTGATAACTTTAAATGGCCTACCAAAGGAGTCCCAACCGGTTTAACATCTTACATACTAAATATCTCCAAGACCTTCTCAATGTACACTTCTTGAGATAAATTCATCTTTTTTTCCTTTCTATCCTGAGATACTATCATACCGAGGATTTGTTTTGTTGCTCCCAAATCCTTTGTAACAAAGGAAACACTAAGTTGCTCCTTTAGTACCTTTATTTCATGTATGTTTTTACCTGCTACCAATATGCCATCCACATTCAGACATGGGATAATGTAATGTCCATCATCAAACTTCTTGATATATACTTAATGATCTGAATGACACATGGAGTATCCATGCTTCATCATAAAATTGTCAAATTTTTTGTATCATTATTTTAGAGCTTGCTTTAGGCCATATAAGCTCTTCTTCAGTTTGCACACCATGTTTTCCTTCCCTCTGACCTCATATCCATGTGGATCCTCCATGTATAATTCCTCCTCCAAATCACCATGAAGGAATACATTCTTCACATCTAGTTGTTTTCAGTGCGAGTATTCCATTGCAATTATCCTAAGAATAGTTCTAATAGAAGTCATCTTCACTACTGGAGAAAAAATCTCATCGAAATCAATACCCTTCTTTTGTGCAAACCCCTTGACCACCGACCGGGCCTTGTACCTTTTTGTACCTCCATCCTCTTCTTTGACTTTATATACCCACTTGTTCTGAAATGATTTATTACCTTTGGGTAGGTCTACTAAATCCCAAGTCAGATTTTCCATGAGACCGATGCTCCTCATCCATGGCTTGCTCCCACTTCTTCATGACGTTTACTTGCATTACTTCCTCAAAGCACTATGGCTCTCCATTGTCAGTGAGTAATAGATAATTAAGAGATGGAGAAAAATGTTCAAGTTCCCTTCTTACCCTAGAAAACCTCCTCAACACAAGAGTTTGGGGTTCCTATGGAGTAGGCGCATGAACAGGTTGTACCGAAACTGGTTGCTCTACAATGTCCTCCAACATTATGTACTCTTTTATGGATTCCTCTCTTTGATCCTGCAACTATTGTTTATACATGAAATTTTCATTAAAGACCATATCCTTAGACCGTAATATTTTCTTTTCCTTAAGGCTCTAAATCCAAAAATTAAAGTCATCAACATCAGAACCAAAAAAGGTGTATTTTTCATATTTAGCCTCTAACTTGGTCCTACCATCTTTATCAATATAAACAAAGGCTTCACAGCCAAATACTTTAAGAAAGGAATAATCAACCTTTTTACCTGACCAAGCTTCCTCAGGTATGCCTCCACCCAAGGCATTGGAAGGTCCTCTATTGACCAGATATATGATCGTGATCATATCTTCTGCCCAAAATTGAAGGGGAAACCCTAAATATAACCTCATGCTCCTAGCATGCTCCATGATAGTCCTATTCATTCTTTCTTATAGGTCCAACCTTGAGAAACTTTACCCTTTTATGTTCTCTGTACACACAATCTTCACAAAAATATAAAGCAATCTCTTTCAATTCAAGTAATTTATCCTTCAAAATCTGCATGCCCTTTTAAGTCGTGTGACCGAGCCTATAATGCTACAAAGTTGCATTTGCTTCTGCAACAACTAAACTACAATAATCAACACTACTAGTTAAATACAAGGTACCAACCTTCTTACCTCTTGTTATCACAAGAACACCCTTAGTCGATGTACACCTTAAAATCAACACGTGATCTTAAGTGTACAAGACCTCCCTAGGTCGTGCTGAGAGAACAACAATGAAATGGATAGATGGTTATGGAATGGGCTAAATAAGGTGGGTAGGAGGAATATACGAAAATGGGTGAAAAATGGTCAAGTGATCAAGGCAATCTAATGTCCTAAACGGGCACTGTGGGGATCTTCTCGTCTAAAGCAATGAATGCTTTCCTCACTTGGGCGGGCGAGATGGGGCGATCAAGGAGAATGGCAACATGAAGAAGTCTGTCAATATCGGTGTCACTGAATACTCTCCAAACCGGCTACAGAATGTGGGGAAACTGTCTTATGTTTGCCTCATAGAAGTACCCTGACAAGGTCATGGAGGTATAGGAGGAAACATGTGAATAGGACAAATGTGTGAATTGTGGAAGCTAGTTTCATCCAAGCTGATTTTTCTAGAACTTGTAAGCATTGTCTACTTTGACATTCAAAGCTAGCAATTATGAGATGATGACTAGTGGAAGTGCTGACGTCTGGAAAACCAAGGTTTTAAGGGCCATGTAAATGTCTATAAATAGGTCAGTTGTTTTTTTTGTGGGACTTGAGGGTTGTATACGTAATATATTGGTTGTTGAGGGCCTTGAATGGTCATGCAAGATGTGTGAAATACTAAAGCAAAGAAACAAACAATCTCGCAAAGAAAACCATAAGAGGGCAAGGTTAATCCTAAGCCAACTAGGGATACATGGGGATATGTGTTAATTCCTTTCTAATTAGCTCTACGTTCCTAATTTAACAAATAGAAGTAAACAAATTTAAATTAAAACAATTCAATTACTTTCCTTGAAATTAATTAAGTCTACATGTTGCTAACAACTAACTAATAAATGGAAGTGAACTAATTGAATAAGCAAAGCAAGGCTAATCTACTATTTTTGTGATTTTCAATTATTTAAATGAAATAAATAAACAAATAAGGAAACTAATTACTTTAATCTATGTTTTTGTATTTTTGATGCTTTCAGGAAAACAGAGGAAATACACACAGACAAATTAAATTTCTTCTAATTAATTAAAATCGCTTCTATGCTAAAAACTAACAGAACTAAACAAGCAAACAATGAAATGTGGCTATTTCTTTGTGCATAGAAGATCTAATCTACTCTAATAAGTCAAGACTTTTTCAATTTGTACTTGTGGATATACAATTTCCTTTATTCTTTCCTTAGAGTCACGGGAAGAAATAAAAGATTCTCAAAAGTTATTCTTCCCCTGAAACTTCCTAGGAAGAAACATCGGAATCTATGGAAGCTAACAAAAATGAAGGGAAATTACAATGACACTAAATAGATGCAAAATCTTCTTCTAGAAAAACTTCTTGTGCAAACCCACAGGGATAGACAGGGAAGCATCTTTCAGTAGAAGCTTTGTGTGGATAAATAAAAGCTATAGAAACTGATATACTCTAACAGATTGTGGAATAAAATCTAATTTAGACAAAGAAAGCTTTAAGAATTCAAATGCATCCCCAACCTGGAAATTGTAGAGCTGTGACAATGCCAAAACAAGTTTTTGTTTGTTTTTCCCCTCAGCTTCTTTCCAACTTGGTGTTCAAATGAATCTAGGGAACTGTGCTGGCTTGTGTGGGAGAAATGATGAAGAGACCCTGGGGTTGGAATTACTTGTAAGCAATCTGGTGGCAATGTAGGTGAGGATTATGGGCATCATAACAGTGCAATTCAAAACAATAATCTGTAACCGGTGCTCCGAATAGAATTTTGGCTCTTATAGAAAAAGGTAGAGAATGGTCTAAGCCATTTGGCAGCCAAGAAATGCCACCTCTCTCAAAGAAGGGGTAGTTAATTCACAATTACTAGTAGGAAGGGAAGGAGAAGTTGGCATGCATCAAATAAGCTCAAGAACAACTGAATTGGTTACGAAACATGTGCTAAAATAAAGTTTGAAGAAGTTGGCATGCGTTCAGAACACGTTGGAAGAGTCTCGGGAAAAAGCACACGAAACCGCTGGTTTGTGCAGACTTGCAGTTACGCAACCACCATGGTGATTACGTAATTACTGCTCAAGGCAGAGCGATAGTTACACAACCACTGGTGCGGATCCGTAACTTAAAGCATGAAAGCTAAGGAAAAGTTACAAAAGAGATAAAGGAAAGTAGGAAAAGCATGAAAATGGTTAAGGGAAACATTATGGGCCCTACAAATATATGTTACAAACGAGAAATTGGACTCGAACATTCAAACCAGGGGTGTGTCTGAAGCTATATGCAACAAGAAGAATCTTAGTGATCTAGTAATTGATTGTAGGTATTTTTTATTTTTTAATTTTCTAGGGGGCTTTTAAAGTGTCTTTAGGATTTCCTGGCCAAAGCCTTATTAAATCTAAACTATAAGAAAACTCACTGAAATAAACACTCATTGCTGAAATAAATAAATCTTCAGAATTGAACGTGCTACTGGAAATAAACACACTCTTTGCAGAATGAAACAAATTGCTGGAAATAAACACTCTTTGCATAATGAAACAAATTTCCTTGGAAATAAACACACGTTGTAGAATTAAACACACTTGCTTGGAAATAAACACACATTTGAAAATGTTGTTGAAAATGTTTGCAAGGAAATAAGAGTTTAATCTACAACACCTGCAGGAACAATTACGTAACAAAATTCAACTGAAGAACAAAAATCACTTACAAAATTAAGACTTAACAGGTTTACATGAATTGCTTAAAAATATAAATACCAATAAAATAAAGAATCTTGCTTCTTGGAGGAGTGGGCCCTTGCTCCACCTTGAATCAAAAGTTGACAAAGTAGAATTCTCTCAAAATGAAATGGCTATCTTATTACTGAAATGTTCTGTCTTACAAAACTTCACTGTATATCTATATCATATATATATATATCTCTATCTCTAATCTATCCTCAGGTCTTTATATATATTTCATCATCTGAAGATGCATTTACAATCATAAGTGCTCAATAGTTGTCCATCCATCTATAGGTTCTAGTGAAACAAAATAGTGCTCAAAGTAGATGTGGAATTTAGAAACCTTGCTGGACATACAGTTGTCTGGTCTTACATAAGTATTTTTGGAGTATGAAGAATCAACAATTTGTTGATCTGTTCCTGATTGGAGGGCCCATTAATTTCTCTATCACCATATTTTGTCAAAATAAATAGATTCCCATTGATTTTGGAACTTTGGAGAAGTTCTGGAACCAAAGGGAAACATTCTGGAACTAACTGCGAAAGTTCCAGAGCTAAGGGCACTAGTTCTGGAACTAAGTGTTGGATTTTTGGAACTAAGTTTGAAGGTTCTAGAACTAAGTGATAGAGTTCCTTTTCTAAGTGAAGGATTTTTGGAACTAAGCCTGAAGGTTCTAGAGGTAAGCCGTATTGAAGCCAATGTTCTCAAAAAGGTGTTGGTTGCTTCATACTTTACTTATCTGACTGAATGTGACCTATTTTATTCCAAAAACTGAATTTCCACACACTTTGTTAGGAATTACAGAGTTTTTAGACGTTAGAACTAAATCAAACAAAATATGGAAAATTACATCCTAACTTATACTAGATCAAACAAAAGCCACAAAATGCAGTCAAACTTGATTAAAAGGAGAGTAAAATAAGATCATTTATTGCACATTGATGAGGCATATTTTGGCCTTATCATCTCCCCCACACTTACTTGTTTGTAAGTCCTCTTAAAAACTCTACTCTTTAAAACTTGGGTTGTGAATTTTGCATTCCAATTGACTACTAAGGTCAAATGGTTGAAACTGAATATCCCAGTGCTTCAGTTCAGAAGTATTGTACCTTGATCCCTCTTCTATCTTTTTCTGCCACTCCTCAAAGTGAGTGGGATCCTGAGGCTCTCTATTTTTCCATGGAGACATGGGAGTGAGAAGGAGAGGAGGCCTTGTTCTCATTCCCATCCACATGCCCCTACATTTTTCACTGACTTGAGGGATTAGTGTACACAAATCTCTAGCTCTTTCTAGACTCCATATTAAGTTTGTGGGAGATATCACTTCTCTTCTTCTTAATGCAATAGTGAGAAACTCCCATCTCTTCAAGCATCCATCATAAATATCTTCAAAGTTTTTCTCCTCATAAGAGGTGAAGGCATCAATACTTTTCTGCAGACTGGCAATATAATGTGCCTTGAATCGACTGTCAAAGGCATGGGATCTGAAATGTATAGCAAAGGAAGATGGTTTTCCATAGTGAGCTCTCATGTAGAGGCTAGATGAACTAGCCTTTAATAAATGTTCAGTATCCCTCTCTTTCCAAGCTATCTGATTTTGAAGTACAAAAACAAATGCATTCAACTGGCTTTCCCCTACATACAGATTGATCATGAAGCCTGTATTATTTTCTAGCATAAAGTTTCAAGAGATAAAATTTGTAGAGAAGATTTTTCTTCTCTACACTGGCTGAGGAATATGTTGTCATGAACTCTGATTCATCCTTTATTTCATGTGGAAGGCCACATGCAATCCTTGATAGTTACCAGTGAATAAATTTCTCTTCCAGAAAGACATTGTATGCAGGAGAAGGTCTCCTACATGTGAGTAATCTTTCACTCATTATACAAACCATTTGTATCTTTTCCAGACATTTAAATTTCTCTTCCTCCATTTTGTAAAACTTTTCTTCCCACTCCTTCCTTTCCTTCTTCTCCTCTTCCATCTTGCTTCTTAGTTCCTGATTTGATATTTTGAATTCATTAAGCTTTCTGTAGGTATCATCCCACAACTGCTTAAGTGGCCAGTAAGTCAGCTCAGTTTGTACAATTTGATCCATTGAAGATATCTTTGACATAGCACTCTGTTTACTAGCCAATTGACATTCTTTTTATTTTTCCACCATTTTTTGTTTGACCAATGTCAATTCTTCATTCCTATCTGTGAGATGAGTTTTTAGTTGTTCAATGAGCATTTCCCTATGCTCCAATTTGTTTTTGAGGAAGTTTAATTCCTCATCCTTCTCCCTAATGATAAGTTCTTCTCTAGACAAGAACAGAGCCTGCCTAACTTGTTGTTTCTCCTCTTTTTCTGAAAGTTCCTTGGGGAATGAGCATTGCTCTTCCACCAAAGGGGATTTCCCTTTTTGTTTCCAAGATGCCAATTCCTCTTCCTCATGTGACAACATTGCTGAGTCACCCATCTCCTGAAAATCCTACTCTTCAAATATTTCATCTTCTTTCTCCAATTCCTCAGTTTGACTTGGTAGAGGAGGAGACATTGCCATGTTGCCTAGAATATCAGTAGCTTCTTTCTCTAAACCATCCTATACTTCAATATCCACTAGAGTTTCCCTAGACTTCTTATGAACTCTTTTTCTTTGAGGAGCTTCAAAATGTCCTGAAGTGGGCTTCCTCCTTGAGCTTCTTCTGATTTTTACTTCATGGTCCAGCTTAGGTGAACTGTCACTGTCAGAGACAAATATTAGTTCTTCTGGTATTGTTGCAGAGGAAGGAGTTTCTTTTGAAGACACAAGAGGTTTTGCAGCTTTGATCATTCTTTCATATCTCCTCCTCTTTGGCACTTTAACCCCACTTATTTCCTTCTTTTTCTCTGCATGGGGATCAATCTCCAAGTTAATTTTAGGAGAGAAAGGGGTTGGTATTCCCCTTCTGATAATATCAGGGCTTTGTTTGAACTTGTTAAGGAATTTTTCCCATGCTTCTTCTCCATTTTTCTTTGAGAGAAAATGGTGCTGACAGACCAGATGGACTAATCCATGGTGTCTAATTGTCTCAACTCCCTAAGAATACCTCTAAGCCATTTGTTGGATATAGTCAAAGAGGAAACTAGGAAGGTTTACTATATACTCTTGTTTTGTAGCCCCATACCTAAGATATATCAGCATTTTAAGGACCTCCCTTCCCACAGTCCCATATTGGCCATCGCAAGTTAGGTACTTAACTACCCAAAATGCTACTCTGTCAAAGGGTTTGGGCAGGCTAGCTCTTCTGACCCCCTTGATGATTTTCTTAGTATTATAAATATATTGGGGTTCAGATTCACCCTCTTGTCTTAAGGTTTCCACCAATTCTTTTAGGGTCCCCTTTACAGGATTTGGAACATGTACAATTGGTACCCCAGATACATTTCTCATTGTATTTACAGTAAAGGGAATTACAATGATTTTAACCTTAGTTCTGGACTGCTCTAAATTTACAACAAATTCCCTTACCATTTCGTCATTGTACTTTGAGAATTTCTTTAGAAACTCCAGCCAACCTGCTTGTTCAAAAATGGCTGCTACTTCTCCATCTGCAAGAAGTTGTGTATCATCTTCTGGCTCTGACTTATTTTTGATACCCATGGAAAAGAGGATGATTCAAATTCTTTCTTCTTTCAAATCCTTACTCTGTCAGGAGATAGCTGCGGAACTACTGGATTTGGCTGCGGAACTATTGGATTTGGCTATGGAACTACTAGGTTTAGCTGTGGAATTCAAATATGATTCTATTGTTTCTTCCTTGAATTTTTCTGCAACTGCTTCTCAATTTTCATTTATTCCACCCAAATGATAGCTCATTATTAATATGCCACCACTTTTACTTATTCAATCGACATCACCCTCATGATTACTTCTTTTAATCATAATGTATAATAAATGACTCATTATACTACCTACTTAAATCAAGTCTAATCACACATGTGAACTTTTAATTTAACCTTTAATAAGATCAAGACATAATTACCATCCTTGTTGATGTAATCCCTCCACCTTGATGACTCATCATTCCTAAAAAAAAGTGAAAAAGAAAAATGGTTAGAAAAGACAGCTGGAATTCCAAAGAAGTTCCTTTTATTTGAATTAGCCATTTATTGAGGAGACCAACCGCCATTTTTGGTTTTCAATTGGTCTTTGAGAGATTTTTTTTCAGGAAGAGAACGCCATTTACTAGTTTTCATTCCCTCCTTTTTTTTTTTTTTTTATTTTTTTATTTTTTTGGGGGAAGAGAACGCCATTTGCTGGTTTTCATTCCCTTCCCTTTATTTTGGATCCATGCATCTGATTACTTGATCATTTTGGAAGAACTAGGTTCTTCCATATGATCAAATTCCTTGTCTGCTTCAATTTGCTTCAAGAATTCATCCTTGGTAGGAGGCTTCCTATAAAGTTTTAGCCTGTGTCCATTGACCAAAAGTGTCCTTCTACTGCCATCAATGGGAAGTAGCTGAATAGAGCCATTTTCAAATATCTGCTCAATCTGATAAGGTCCTAACCACCTAGTTCTCAACTTGCCTTTGAATTGTTGGTACTTGGAATCAAACAGTAATGCCCAATCTCCTACCTTGAATTTCCTTTCCTTGATATGTGTATCATGCCACTACTTCCTTTGGTCTTGGATTATCTCTATCTGTTGAAGTGCTTCCAATCTCAGCTCATCTAATTCATTGAGTTGTAGAATTCTTTCCTTTTGTGTTGCATCCAATTCAATACCCAATTTAGTTGTTGTCCTCAATGTTTGTAGTTCAAATTCAATGGGTAACAAGGGATTTTTCCCATAGACTAACTCATATGGTGAGAACCCTGTTGTAGTCTTCCAAGTTGTGTTATAAGCCCAGACAACCTCAGGTAACCTCTTCACCCAATCTCTTCTACCTGCTTCAACTATTTTGGTGAGGATGTTTTCCAATTCTCTGTTTGTCACTTCTGCTTGCCCATTTGATTGTGGGTGATAGGGAGATGACTTCCTATGATTGATCTGATAGTACATTGTGAAGGCCTGGATCATATTGGACATGAACTGTGGACCTTGGTCTGAAACTATACTTCTTGGTGCACCAAAATTCATCATAATTTTGTGCCAAAGAAAATCAACAACTGCATCTTCATTAGCATTTGTTAAAGCCTACACCTCTGCCCACTTTGTCACATAATCAGTACATACAAGAATGTGCTCTTTTCCTTGTGAAGGAGGACTAAAAGGGCCAACAAAATCCACCCCCACCTTTCAAATGGTTCAATCACTACTTGAGGTTTGCAGAGACATTTCACTGGTGAAAGTTGGTTGTCCCATCCTTTGACAAGGATCACACTGCTTGATGTATTTCTTCACATCTTTATACAGAGATGGCCAATAATAGTCAGTGCCAAGTATTTTGTGGGTTGTTATTTTCACTGAAAAGTGTCCTCCACTTGGTTCATCATGACATGCCCTGAGTATGTCAAAGATTTCATCTTCTCTCACACACCTGCGTAAAACCAAATCAGGACCACATTTAAATAACATTCCATTTAACCATTTAAATTGTGCACTGGTTTTGATTAATCTTTTCATTTGTTTCTTAGTAAAAGAAGGGGGAAACTTCCCTGTTGCAAGATAATTTTCCATATCAGCAAACCATGGTGTATCAGCTGAAATAGCAAATAATTGTTCATCTGGAAAGTTGTCCTTAACTGGATCTTTCTCCCCTGTAGTGGTTAATCTTGACAAGAAATCAACTACCACATTATATTTTCCTGGATTATCCACAATGGTAATATCAAATTCTTGTAAAAGTAATAACCATCTAATTATCCTACCTCCAACCACTGGTTTGTTCATTAAGTATCTAATTGTTGAGTGATCTATATGTACAAATATTTTGTACCCTATAATATAATGTCTGAACTTATTAATTGCATAAATCACAACAAGAAATTATTTTTCAGTGGTGGTGTAATTTCTTTCAGTGGGAGTAAGATTTTTACTAAGGTAGTAAATAGCATACATTTTCCCTTCTTCATCTTTCTGTCCCAAAACTGCACCAATTGAGTTATTTGAGGCATCTGTTTGGATGTGAAAAGGTTTCTCCCAATTAGGTCCTCTTAATATTGGGGCAGTGATTAATTTTTCTTTAATTTCTTCAAAAGCATGTTGACACTTTTCATCCCAACAAAATTCACAATCCTTGGTAAGAAAACCAAACATGGGGGCAACAATTTTACTAAAATATTTGATAAAACACCTATAGTATCCAACATGTCCTAAGAATGACTTGATATCCATGGGGGTTTGAGGAACAGGTAAGTCTGAAATAATCTTGATTTTGTTTTGGTCAACTTGAATTCCTCTTTTTGAAATGTGGTGTCCTAGTACAATTCCCTCATCAACCATCATCAAGAATTTCTCATGACTAAGAGACAAATGGTGTTGCTCACATCTTGTTAATATTCTATCTAAATTTTTCAAGGCATCATCAAATGTTTCTCCATGCACAGTAAAATCATCCATGTATACTTCCACACAATCATTGGTTAGATCTGCAAAAATTGCTAGTACAACCCTTTGGAAGGTTGTTGGAGCATTACATAGTCCAAATGGAAATACCCTGTAGGAAAAGGTACCCCATGGACAAGTAAAGGTAGTTTTGTCCTGATCCTCAGTAGCCACCCTGATTTGATTATATCCACTAAAACCATCCAGGAAGGAAAAGTATTGTTTACCTGAAAGTTTGTCTAAAACTTGATCTATCAATGGTAAGGGAAAATAATCTCTAAGTGTAGCTTTGTTCAATTCCCTATAATCAACACAAATTCTCCATTTTCCATTCTTTTTGGGCACAATCACAAGAGGAGATACCTACTGACTATTTGAGATAGGGTAGATAAAGCCTACTTGCAATAGTTTTTCAATTTCCTGCTTGACTATGTCCCTCAAGGCTGGGTTGATCCTTCTCTGAGGTTGCCTAACTGGTTTAACATTTTCAGTATAAATGTGATGGGTACAAATACTTGGATGTATTCGTTTCATGTCTT
The DNA here is from genome assembly GCA_019776745.2 of Taxus chinensis. Lineage (NCBI taxonomy): Eukaryota > Viridiplantae > Streptophyta > Pinopsida > Cupressales > Taxaceae > Taxus > Taxus chinensis. Next base: position 46,966,213 of record CM034156.1, read on the forward strand.
TATAATCCCAAGCAAAATCTCTAGTATGACTTTTCAAAATATCAAACAATTTAGCTTCTTGATCATTTTCCAACCAGCTGTTAATGTTCAAAATTTTACCTGGTTGAATCTCAATTTGTTTGGTTCCAGTGTGTGATGAACTAATTTGTTGAAAAGGTTCCATTAGGGTGTTTAGTGGACATGAATGTGGTAACAACATATGATATGCAACAATGTCTCTAAATTTCCCTTGAGAAAGAATACTTGGACAAAGGACAGTAGGCAGAGTTATGATACTTATCTTGTCGTTGGTCAAACTCCTCATCACTGTTGCTTTCCAAACATTCCTCATTGTTCCCTGATATCTTTGAGACTAAAGCTACTGATTCTGTAGCTATTTCTTCCTCTCCTCAAGAGAAATCTTGTTCCTCTGGAGTGAAATTATTTACATCTTCCTGGAATTGTTGTGGTTCTGGAGATAAGTATGCATGTTCTAGAACTAAGTCTAAAGGCTCCGGAACTAAGTCTGAAGGTTCCAGAACTATCCCCGATTGTTCCAAAGACAATTGGTGATCATTCAATGGATGATTAATCATATTCTCCACCTCCCGTACATGATCCTGCAATGTTATCATAGCCAAAGAAGACAAATTTTGTTTATTAGTATCAGGATCATCAACCCATAATTGTTCTTGATTATCAATAAAAGGTCATGCAGAAGGATATAAGGAAATTTTCTTAGAATTCTTACCATTTGAGATAGTCATATCACCTGATCTACAATCAATTAAGGTAACAACTGTAGCTAACCATGGTCTACCCAAAATAATGGGATAACCAAGTGTTTTACCTTTTGGCTGTAATATAAGGAAGTCCACTGGATACTCCCATGACTCCACCATAACTGCCACATCTTCAATGATTCCTTCTGGTTTTTCTACTGACTGATCTGCCATCTGCAATATGGTGCTAGTAGGTTGTATACCTGTTAATGGTAATGTTTTCAAAGTGTCCACTGTCATCACATTTATAGCTTCTCCCAAATCAACCAAAACATTATGTATATGTTTATTTCCTATAGAGATAGAAATAACAGGGCTTCTAGGATCCCCATATTTGGGAAGTAAGAGTTTTCCTACCAATAAATCAACAAGTTTCCCATCTACCTTAATAGTCCTAGGGTACTGCTTCTTCCTTCTAGGTCTTTTCAAACATAACATTTTGATTAATTTGTTTAATTCAGGAATGTCCTTGATTGCTTGCAACAATGGTATTTCAATATTTAGTTTCCTTAATTCCTGCACTAATTCAGATTCCTTGGTCTCAATAACTTCCTTAAATCTTTCTAGAAATGGAGTTTCAGTAGAGTTGCTATCTGAATCATCTTTTTATTTTTCATCCTCCTTAGGAATAACTGAACTAGGGGTTTCAGTTTCTTCTATCATCTCAGTAATTATAACAGGTGGACTATTAATTATTTTTCCAGATCTTGTTTGAATATCCTTACAGTCCATGGCATTAAGATCAACTAGTTTTTCTTGCTCTGTTCCATAGACAGGGGTTGTTTGTTTGTTTTTGGGATTAGCCACTGGTTGTGCTGGTATTTGTGTTTGAACCACATTTTCAGTTTGTGAACCTTGTGCTGGAGAACCCATTATGGCATGTTGATGTTGGTTGGGATATGTTCTTCCTTGAGCATAGTTATTAGGGTTCCACCTAGGTTGTGACCAAGTATAAGGGTTACTTTGACCAGACCATGGTTGTTGGTGTCCCTGAGCATACCAAGCTTGTCCTGCCCAATCCTGGGGATTCCATGTTGGTTGAGGGGTCCAAGGTGGTTGTCCCCAATTTTTTGGTACTGTTCTGAGCTACCCATGGCATCATCCAGGGATTAGGAACAGATCTTGGTATGAACTACCCCTGGCTAGGTTGTCTCTGGACAAAGTTTACTTCTTTTGTAGTGGATGAAGTGTTGGTTTGTTTAAGCTGATTTTTTATGAATGGAAGAAGAGAACAAACATTAGCTTCATGTTCCCTAGATTCACAAATAAGACACATTTCTGTTTTATCCAAAGGACAATCTCTTATTGCATGCTTCTTTCTACATCTAGGACAATACATAGCTAATGGTTCAGTATTAGCATTTTCTTTGGCTTGCAATCCATCCATGGTGGAAGTTAATTGAACTAGGATGTCTGTTTTAAAGTTTTCTAGTTCATCCATAAGTTTGTTCATGTCTTGATTTGTAGTTTTCATAGTTTTTCCTTTCCTAGGTCCACCCCTTGTTCTTGAATAACTTCTACAAAGGTCTTTAATATCATTCATTCTTAATTGATTGATGTTTCCACCTCCCATTAAGTTAAGGGCTTCCCTAGATTCATCATCCAGACCTTTAAGAAAAATGGTTTTACTTAGCTCTTCTTGAAGTACAAATCCACACCTTTTACTTACAAAGAGGAATCTATCTAAATAATCTTCCATATTTTCATCCTCTTCCTGTTTGATCCTAAAAAATTCTTCCTTCATGTTTCTCCCTCGACAGTAGTCTTGGTATTTGTCTAGGAAGGTAGTTTCCATTTGTGCCCAAGTGGTAATAGAATTGGATGTTAATCCCATAAACCACCTCATTGTTGCATCTTTCAGAGTAGATGGGAACAACTTGAGTTTTTGATTTTCTATTTTGTAGTCATAGGTCTGACACAATACTTTAAATTCAAACAAAAATTGGTCAAGGTCCTCAGATGACATCCCTCTAAATGTAGGCAAGTGTGCAGGTGAAATATTCTTCATAGGTGTATCATCATCCTCTAACTGAATTGGATAGGTAAAGGTCCTATCAGGTTCTCTTTCAGCTTCTTGTGCCATATCTACAGTATCTTCTAGATATTTTTCCCAATCAATGTGGTATGTGATCCACTTTGGTGAAGGTGAAAATTTAGGAGTAGGAGGTTGACTACTCAATTGAGAATCAAAACTTTCTCTAAGTGGGTCTTGGGATATAATCCTTCTCCTAAAAGTTCCACTTCCTTCTGGTGATTGATCCAAAAATTCCAAAGGTGGAAGTTCTACTTCTTGTCTAACAGGGGACAATGGTGCTTCTAATTCTTGCTCAACTTCCTTATTTGAACCAGAGGATGCTGATAATTCTTGTTGAGATATTTTTGGGAGAAATCTACCCTTTGAGTCTCTTGGTCTACTCATAAATTTTATGATAACGTAGGGAAGATTTTTCAATTACTAGATGTATGATTGTTGCTCTTGTTGACACCTAATTAGACAATTCTAACTAGTGGGTCCCTAGAAACGGTGCCAAAAATGATGGGTGTTGTTATTCCCTTCATTTAATCAACTCTTAGTTGATGTCATATTCAAACCAGGGGTGTGTCTGAAGCTATATGCAACAAGAAGAATCTTAGTGATCTAGTAATTGATTGTAGGTATTTATTATTTTTTATATTTTCTGGGGGGTTTTTAAAGTGTCTTTAGGATTTCCTGGCCAAATCCTTATTAAAGCTAAACTATAAGAAACTTGCTGAAATAAACACTCATTGCTGAAATAAATAAATCTTCAGAATTAAACGTGCTGCTGGAAATAAACACACTTTTGCAGAATGAAACAAATTGCTGGAAATAAACACTCTTTGTAGAATGGAACAAATTGCTGGAAATAAACACACATTGCAGAAGTAAACACACTTTACTTGGAAATAAACACATGTTTGAAAATGCTGTTGAAAATGCTTGCAAGGAAATAAGAGTCTAATCTATAACACCTGCAGGGACAAGTACATAACAGAATTCAACTGAAGAATCAAAAGCACTTACAGAATTAAGACTTAACAGATTTACATGAATTGCTTAAAAATATAAATACCAATAAAATAAAGAATCCTACTTCTTGGAGGAGTGGGCCCTTGCTCCACCTTGAATCAGGAGTTGACAAAGTATGATTCTCTCAAAATGAAATGGCTATCTTATTACTGAAATGTTCTGTCTTACAAAACTTCATTGTATATCTATATCATATATATCATCTATATCTCTCTAATCTATCTACAGGTCTTTATATATATTTCATCATCTGAAGATGCATTTACAATCATAAGTGCTCAATAGTTTTCCATCCATCTATAGGTTCTAGTGAAACAAAATAGTGCTCAAAGTAGATGTGGAATTTAGAAACCTTGTTGGACATACAGTTGTTTGATCCTACATAAGTATTTCTGGAGTATGAAGAATCAGCAATCTGTTGATCTGCTCCTGATTAGAGGGCCCATTAATTTCTCTATCACCAGATTTTGTCAAAATAAAAAGATTCCCATTGATTCTGGAACTTTGGAGAAGTTCCGGAACCAAAGGGAAACATTCCAGAACTAACTGTGAAAAGCTAAGCGCAGGAGTTCCAGAACTAAGTGTTGGAGTTCTGGAACTAAGTCTGAAGGTTCTAGAACTAAGCGATAGAGTTCCTTAGTTGAGTGATGGAGTTCCAGAACTAAGCCTGAAGGTTCCAGAGCTAAGCCGTATTGAAGCCAATGTTCCCAAAAAGGTGTTGGTTGCTTCATACTTTTTGCTTATCTGACTGAATGTGACCTGTTTTATTACAAAAACTGAATTTCCACACACTTTGTTAGGAATTACAGAGTTTTTAGATGTTAGAACTAAATCAAACAAAAGATGGACAATTACATCCTAACTTATACTAGATCAAACAAAATCCACAAAATGCAATCAAACTTGATAAAAAGGAGAGTAAAATAAGATCATGTAGATTCTGTGTATGACGTTCCCAAATGGGGAGTTATAAATTATACCTGACACACCTGTGTGTTGAAATGATGCCCATCCAAGCTTCCAGCCACCTACAAGAAGTAAAAGAAAATCAAGTGCAGATAAATACAAAATCGACAAGACATACTAAAATCAAAATGACAAGAGGACTTACCATATCCACAGGGATAGAAATATGCCTGCGTTAGTGCAGCGTCCCAGCTTTGCAAAATACACATACTAAAAAATAGAGTTAAAACATGCTATATATAACCAAAATTGCTATTTCTAGAAATCATTTTCACTCACCCACTTAGAGATTTTTGAGCTCTGAATCACTTGTGATGTTTTCATGTGTGAATATAATCAAATCAAAGAGCACTCAGATGTGATGGCAGCTCAACCAGCAGGAGGAGCAGTGGGTTAGGAACTGGCGAGTTATTCACATTTATTTATTTTAACCCCATAATGTGTAAAATCTGAAAAATTCAGCCTAGGGGGGATATTTTCAGTAATTTTGTAGTAAAATGTTCATAAGGGGGGCACCTAGGGGTATTTACAATTTATTTCATAAAAAATGGTCTATCTTTGTCCTTTTTTGCATTTTTTGGGGCCTAGGGTATGGTCTGATTTATGTGGATGTAACCGCCACTCTGCGCAGAGATGCGGTTATTCAACTGCCACGTTGATTGCGTGACCATCAAGGTTTAAAATTTTAGGTGGAATTACCAAGGTGGTTACATAACCACCGCTCTATGTGGAGGGGTGGTTAAGCAACTACCACTCTACACAAAGGGGCGGTTATGTAATTGTCGAGGTAGATTCTAGAATTGACTAAGTATGAAGAATTTTTTTTTATGAGCTTATTATGTACTAGAAGGTTCTAACTTTTTCTTTTCTTGATTTTTTTGAATGTAGGGTCTATACATTAGATGGAGCCGAGCCAGAGAGTGTGATTGGCTTCCTCCTATCTTAGATTCACAATCTTAGAAGGAGAGATTTATTACATAGGGCTGGGATATGGAGAATATCCCAGACTCAATTAGTTGCACCACCTGACTACATGTTAGTTGATCTATTGAGTTATTAGGACGCATACTGAAACACTTTCTGGCTGACTGGAGTTTGAGGAGAGTGGAATATTACTCTGGAGGATGTTTATAAGATTCTTAGAGTTCCTGTCACTGGAAAGAAGCTGACTCTAGAGAGTGCAGGTTCAATGGTTGTATCCTATCAGTGAGCTAGTTATATGGGAGATGCGCTGACACCAAACACGAGTGCCAAACATGGTTTAGGATTGGTATCAGTTGCATCTACATCTATCCTCGCCTTGCACAAGTTTATTATTGGCATCTTGGCTTCATGATTGGTAGGAAATAAGGGCAGGGAAAATCTTCTTTACTGTTGGGTACCAATCATTCAGAGTATAGAGCAACATGGCCGCATCTATGCATGGGGTGTTGACATCTTGGGAGCCACATATCATGATTTATACCGAGTTGTTCGACTGAAGGGCAAGGCCCTTAGCCTTTTGACACTAGTGACGAGTTGGGTCTATGAGCACATCATCCCCTATCAAAGGAGTGTTGGGATAATAGATCCTGAGGCTATTAGAGCAGTGAGATGGATGGCCATGGGCCCGTTGAAGGGGCTTCATCAGCCTGTTGCGACACTTACCACAGATGATATGGTTGGACGGTCATACCAGGACATGACCGACCTATGGGGTGAGGATTTCATTATTGTGGTGACATATAACACTACCACACAATTAGTGGACAGGACCAGCCAAGTGGAGGTCCATCTAGTTCAGAGGGTGCCCCAACAGTTCTGATTGTATATAGGGGGATTAAAGAGGCTAGAGATGCCCAGAAGGGCACACTCAAGTGGACCGTTGTTACACTTGGATCCCGATTGGCACACCACAGACTGCCCAATATCTAGTTAGACTGGGGGTGATCCTTCAGATTGAGGCCACTCCCATATATAACATGGAGGAGGAGGAGGCCGAGACGGAGACCAAGGAGGAGGTAGAGGAGGGAGAAGATAAGGATACTGATATAGAGTGGAGAGCCACTAGAGAGGTTTTTCGAGCAGCCAAGGCCGAGGCTGAGACTTTATTTTTAGAGGAGCCTCTTTTACACGAGGGAGGGGGTGATGAGCAATTTTTTATGGGATAATGAGTAGCCATAAAGGAGGTTGGAGCAGAGGAGGTGCCTATAGCAGCTCCATCACCACCACCACCATCAGTAGACCCATCCTGAAGGCTAGGAGATCCGAGTAAGCAAAATAATCTTCTCTCGACTCTACTACTTAGACTAGAACTGTTAGTGAATTCCGCACTATTATTATTATTATTTGCTTTCAAAAATTTCTAACTCGTCGTTGCTTTCTTGTGTTTTGCAGCTGCGAAAAATGGTTGGTGAGATCTTATTCAAATTATTCTCATGGATACCTTTACACACCCTACGGGTATACCACGAGATGAGCTGCTCGTGGATTCAGGGCAGCCGATCATAACAGGGCGACACACTAACGTGTTTTCTCTGACATGGATTGTAGCGGGAGCTATGACTAAGATGAGGACCGAACTTGTTGCATATGAGATGGACGAGAGGATTCAAAGGTGAGAGCATTCTCGTAGTGAGGCCAACAATGACAGATTTCCTAGTTCATCGTCTCATGGTCACTCTCACAGGTCTGGGCATAGACACTCTCACTCTCATCACAGGAGCCGTAATAGGAGTCCCATCCATGCACCTTCATCTGGATCCCATAGAGAGGATAAGCCATATGCCTTTATTGTTTTGGATCATTTTTTATTTTATATATCAATTTTTTTGGATTATTATGCTCATTGTGAACGTTTTGACCACACCTAGGGTGTGACGACATTGTATACAAACTTGATTATTACAGATATATATACATATATGTTTATTTTTGGCTCAGATATCTTGTGTAAGAGTTTACTTGTTCATGACTTGCTTCATCTATGTACTCTTAGATGTGTATAATCTCTGATGATTTTTATATGCTTTTATGAATGCATGTATGGATGATGATGATGATGCAAATGTGTAACAAAATGATTTCTTTTTTTTATATGTTTTTTATATATATGTGATGCATATGAGGAAAAATTGTAAACTAAAACTTTGATTTTCAAGCAATATTTGATTTTCCTGTTTTGTTGACAAGTTTGATGAATAATGATATACTAAGAAAATGAACCCACTCCGTTCTTAACTCCATGCAACCAGTAAGATGCGAGGGCTCAACACCGAGAGCCAAGAAGGAAGAGAGTTAAATGACTTGATGAATGAAAATAAAGATATAAAGATAAGATTTTGATAAAGAACCAATTAGGAAGCCACAACTCAACTCTAGGCAAGGCTAACTATCCAGTTTAAAATGTAGTTTGCTTGCAATTTTAACTAGACTTAGACCTGTAGATGGCCTCCCGATTGACAAAAATTGGTTTTATGGATTAACTCTCTTATAACTCATACATCTAACTCATTTTCTGATTGTTTCAAAGGACTCAAAGCATTGTTTACTTGTTGATTTGTTTATAACTTATTGATTTATTTGAAAGGACCCCCTACGTCTTGCCCCATGCTACCAGTAAGAAGCATGGGCTCATCACCAAGGACAAGTCATATGAAATTAAGGTGTAATGCCTCATTTTAATACGCTAAAATATATCTTAAAATCACTAAAATTTTGGCAATTTTTTTTAAAAAATAACTTATTACACTTATTTCGTTAGATCATGATTATTAACGTCACCTTATTAAGCTAAACTAATGCATTTAATAAATTAATTACTGCCCAAGAAATATTTATTCATTCCAAAGATAATCCCGATCATTAAGAGATTGATACTTAGTTATCCCACATGGTCACTTTATTTAAAAATCTCCTAAGGTCCCACACCAAAATTTACATCCCCCATTTAATTAAAATTTGCCCCACACCCTCCTTTTATTTTATTTCCCATTCCCACAAAAAAATCCCTATGACTTAAAGGAGAGGGTGTAGGACTCATCCTTAACCCTTGGATCAATTTGATATGGGCCCTTAGATATAGGTATTCTCTCAAAGCCCTAATTTATCCTTATGTTGCTTTTCCTTTCTAATTTTGGTTTCATTTTGTTTGCAAGGATTTTGGAGAAGAGGCCATGGAGGTCATGAAAGCTAGAATATTCTCTCTTTTTTGTTCTTTGTTTTTGTGCAGGTTATTAGATCTCAGAATCCCTTATTCTATTTCTTTCCCCCATGTTTTAGTGAATGATTTACCCTATTTAGGGTTCTTATTCATTTATTGATTTTATATATAATTATTTTTTCTCCTTTCAGGATAAAAAAGCAGAGGTTGTTCTGGTTATGAATGATGTATATTCATCTTTATCACAACTATGTGTGTGTGTATAGATTTTATTTTCATTTATAAAACAAAATGAAAGCCCCATAGTCGTTGCGCATGTTTTGTTTTGTAGGGCAGAGAGGGTTTTATATTGAAGGGGGCGACGATTTTGTGGACGGTGCCACGATGGTGTGGCCATAGCCACACCACAGTCCACTGTGGTGTGGCTACGTCCACACCACTGTGGCATCGTACAGTGGATGGGGAGGTGCGTAGGGGTGCAACCCCCTCCATATTATTAATTTTTCTAAAAGCCAACACAACCAATCAACTCGGCCTCCACAATAACATTTTATTTTGATTAAAAACATATATGTATATATATATATATATATATATATAGTTCAGATATTTTTTGAGTTTTGGTGTTTTATTTTCATTATTACACACACACACACAAGAGTATTATATATATAATAAGGTTTTACTAAGAAAACCAATTCAAGATAATAATAAATTTCAACAACTCCATTCTCAATATTGCTAATTTAATTTTTCAGCAAGAAGAGTATTGTTTCCAAATGAAAAGTATATATAAAAATCATTTCCATATACATATATGCACCCTTAAATACAATTAAGGAATAAGGAAAATAAATACTATAAACTAGCTCAATGAGGATTCATATATTTGTTATCAACCTAAGAATAAACACACCCCTACTTTGTACAAATGTGGTTACAACAAGTATGGTAATGGAGTTATCTCCTTCCATCAAATTTTACAACTCAACTACTAAAAAAAATTCTACTCATTTCCACCTATAATGCAAAATGTTTTCTTTCACTAAGCTATGCTTTTCAAATGTACACAAGGCAAGAGTATGAGTTTTCTTTAATATGAAAAAGACCAAGACTTCCACACAACAAGATTCCTTCCAATAGAATAAAGTTTTCCATAAGCTTCCACTAAGGTTCTCAACTCTTTCAAAAAAAGAATGGAATGATCATTTTAATATGAAAACATATGAGTTTTATTTCAACCATTTCTTGACAATACAATAGAGCTCCATATTTTTCTTTTCTTAGTATTACAAGGTAAAAATTTCAAACTTCACAATCCAAATTCTAACTCTTACACTACCCTTTTTACAAGAGAGAACATTTTTGCAACTTAATTGAAATAAATTTTAAAAGACATGTATAAAACAAGTGTGAGCTTCTTATAATAAGAGAAAGACAAAGGTTCCATACCAAAAACATTTCCCCATATGGAGAGGTTCAAACTCCTTCAAAAGAAACCCAACAAACTCCTTACAAGGTAGGGAAAAATTTACAATGATACATATTTTAAAAGTAAGATACAACACATCCCAATATGGGAGACTCACAAAAGAGATTACAACCACATTTACAACACCCAAGTGAAGAAACTTCCCAAAGTTAGGAACCACATATCGAGCTTTTAATCCTCTCCAACAAGCTTCAAGTTCCAAATTGCATGCCATCCACAAAGTCTTCAAAACACAAGGAGAAAGGCCTGATTTTCCACCCAAATTATAGGCATCATTACATGCCTTTCCAAATATTGGAAGACATGCTATCCCCCCTCTAAGCCCATGGGAGAGAGAGAAAGCATTCCTCAAATGTGCACAAGTAGGGGAGGGGTGTAAACAAGAACAACACAATAAAAACCATAATCACACACCTAAAACACAAGAAGACAACCAAAACAAGGAGGAGAAAACACCAAGTTCAACCTCCAAATGGGGAAGAGTGGATGAGAAATCCAAAAGAACTAAAAAGGTGTGCTCAAACCATAGGATGCACACATGCATAAGATCTCCAAAAATCTTCCTTACTCCTCCATAACAAGCATCCCTCCTTATTTCTCCTCCCATTCGCCAAAATTCCTCCTTGGGAGGATTTTAAAACCTCTTGGGTTTCCTTTCCAAGGATGGGGAAGGGGATTCAAACCATATGAACCACCTTCCCCACCTAACACCATATGAGGGGATAAAATATGAGAAGCCAACATGGTTTGTCCATCAAGCCATGAGGTTTAAGAGGAAAATTCCCTCCCTATTCCCCCACACAAGTCCAAAATTCATCAAGTCATATGATGGATGGAGAGAGCAATAAATGAATACAAAGCAAGCATACCATACACTACATACAAAAACATAGTTACACACAACAACAATATTCATCTAAATCTATACACAAAACACCAAAGAAGGATCAAGGAACCTAACTCCAAAAGCTTTCCAAATCTCTAAGTTTCTCCAATCCTTTTCCAAGAAAGAGCTCCAATTCTCCAACTCCAAAATCACTCTCCAACCAAAAGACAAGAAAAAGTCCTCTTCCTCTAACATGAGGAAGTATTTGAAGAAAAACAAGGAAATAATCCTCACAAATGAGGGGGTGACATGTGTCACTGTACACACCAAAAATTGCATGTGCTACATTGTCATAAGACGGTACATAAAGTCCCCAGTGACTGATTCATGTCTTTTCTGAAGGTTTTTAAGTTCCTTAAGCTCACCCGCAGCTGTATATTTGTAACCTAGTATATCTTTATTTAGCCTTTCCATGATTTCTATACATCTTTCCACTGCTCATTTTCCTGTGCATGTTTTGGCCTTACAGTGTACAAAACCGCCCGCCCTACAGTGGGACGGTGAGTTCTCGTAACTACTACCCTGTAACATGGCGGCACTCTAATAACCGTCACCCTATAACAGGGCCAATAGTCCTAGAACCATCGCTCATGCAAGTGGTTTGACGATCCTGTCATGAATTTTCCAAAATTTTCACTTGCGTTTTGATATGTGATTCGTCTCATTTGACACCCATTTTAGATGATTCCTAAATCTCAACTACCTTTGATTGCATGCTATCCCTTCCCTACTTCTAATTTGTAAATTGATTGTTATTAATATTTTGAAATCCCACTTTACCCAATTATTATGGAACTCCTTTGGTTGCCTTGAGTGGCTTCAAGGCTATTTCCCAGCCAAATTCCTATAAATTTAATGCTTATATTCAAGCAAATGGCTTGAAAATTTTTGTGTATCTTGCATAGTATTACTCACAAACAATCCTGTACTATAAATTACATACCCAAGCTCAAATCTCTTGTTTTTTCTTTCTTCTACTTGCATTATAACCAGACTACCTTCAAGTTTTCCACTACTAAAGCACTTTCTCCTGTTGTTGCCTTCTATAATCCCAAATTCCTTGAACTCGTGTGGACACACATAGAAATGAAATAAAAAACTAAGGGGAAAAGTCATCACACAGCTGGATTTACCTGTATTATTTGAATTCTATGTTGGAGTTGTTTTATTTCCTTCATTGATGTAATTTATCATTGTCATGTCATATCAAATATAGTAGAAATCAAGTTTCCTTTCATCTGCAATTAGTTAGTCAATTTCCAAGATGGTTTACATCATTAATAGCAATCTCTCCGGTGATGGATCTTCTTCTTTCTATCCCTGTGTGCATTTGCTTCTGTTATTATTTGTTGGTGCATTGTCTTCATATTTAGATAAACTTGAAAATTTCTTGCTTTATGTCAGCATGTACCCTAGATTATACTCACCATAGATGATTAAGCATACCGATTATTTAAAACCTAGAGGTTAGTTTTAGTGTAGAAGTGCACCTCCTAATTGCTTATAATAAAAGTCCATTTTTTGAACCTGATTATAATCATCCACAAATATGTGATTTCATCATATTAGTTTCCCTTTCAGCAGTAGTTTAGACACCTGGTGTCATCAGTTTGAAGCAATGGAAACTTTGACCTAGTTTAGCATTTAGAATCAACTAGGTGTGTTGTTCATGCAGAATCAACATACACCCTAAAGGCACATGCAAAACTAGTTGGTTGAGAATCTTAGTGTGCTTGGTACAACAATAATGGAGCATATCTGTGAAGTCTGGGACTTTGAAATCGAAGAGCCTTCCTAGACCTAAATTTTAGTTATCTATTTCCATATAATACCTTTCAGGTGGCTCCAATAAATCTCAGAAGATCTATTCAAAAACCTGTTCTATGAAGCTGTTGCATATCATGGGAAGTGACCTGTAGGTGCTTCGAATGTAATACTTTCTAGACAAGGTACCATGAACCTAAGCTAATGGGAGGTGACCAAATGAATTCTCCAAACCCGTTTTATGGACCAGATTCAAATGGCCAGACCATCAGAAATTCTTACAACTATCATGCAGCTGCTATAACCAAAACTAGTTTGAGCTATCATAACAACTATCTGGTGGACATGAGTGAGGGTATGGGAATCATCTAGTGACGTAGTATTACTAGCATCCAATGTCTGATATAATTATGCACTATAATAGTTCAATCATGGAAAAACTTGTGGATTACAACTTGAATGGGAGGTTTGAATAGTTGTGGCATGGCCTCCTTGCAGACAGATGAAGAAGGTTAAGGGTCCTTCCGACTATCCAATAACATGCACCTTTCCAGCGTTTATGTTTGGGACTAGAAGCTGTGATTTCCTCAGAGGATACCTTACAGGTGTTCTAGCAACTTATGCATAAGATTGAGTATCTGATAACAATGAGGAGGTGCGAGAAAACCTTAGGTTGGGCTCAACTAAGCCATCAATGCAGTTGCAAATCCACCACAATCTTCGAGTTACCGCTCTATTCTACCTCGACCTTGAACAGTCATAACGACATGTCATATCAATCTGCAGTCTATAGTTAGGATGATTTGACCAAAATGTGTATGCCTTGTCATCTTCAATATTTAACTCTCTCTTTTGTTCACTAATTTCTCGTCCAGGTTTTTCGTTTCTTGAAAATCCTGTATCCTAAAGTCTTGATCTATGTCAGCTAGTGTTGTGGGGAGATTTGGTTGAGGCACTATTGGTACAAATATATATTCTCTGGGCTCTCTAGGTCCCGTGAATTGTCATGCAAAACCATTCAAATTTTAACTAAAACTAATAAATTAATTATGAAAGATGTATCTACACTATGCATGTATTCTTTCATTTTTTGTATTTTTTGATGAAGTATTTTAATGAAATTAAAAGAGCAGCTATTCTAATATATTTAGAAAATGGACAAATAATCTAGCAAAAAAATAAAAACAAACAAAGTAGCCCAGTGTAGCTATTTTCATGTGCAGTTGTGAATTTATCCTAAATATCTAAGCAACTAATTGTTTTAACTTCAAAAGACTCTCAATCTTACCTTAGAAGTGAGGAATGACATCATTAGTTTCACCAGAAACAATCAATCCCCACAACTTCCCTGGTGATATCAAGAGTGAGCTCTTGACTTAAATAAAATAGTTAGATTAGGCTCTATTTGATACGTTGTATCTAGAAGATTTGATAGCTCAAACCTTGAGTTTACAGAACAATGGTAAATCCAACTATGTGTGACTTTTTCCCCTCAGTGTGATCTCCTCATTCCTTCATGTTCTCGTGAATCTATAAAAGCATGTATATGATAACATTTCAGCAGAATGAGGTACTCGAACAATGGAAACTTTGGATGTAGACCAAATACAATGCGAGTAAGAGAGAGATAGTGCAAGTGAACAACGCTTGACTATGCAATTCTTAGCGGGATTTATGTGGGAATTCAACACAAATGCATCTCCGAGAGTTCTAGAAACTATCTTTTGTTAACTAAACAAAACCTGCAGCTCTAAATGGATTCCAATCTAAGAATGCCAAACTACCTTACTCTAAACTGACTTCCATGGAACAACAATGAAGCAAGATTGAAACAAGAAGATCAAATGACCTCTAAACAGAAAAGGAAGACTAACAATGGATGCAAAACATGAAACTATTGGAACTCTAAGCAAGAAACTGGGTTGAAGACTGAATGATCTCAAACATAGGAGAAGGAGAGGGGCCATTTGTTTGAAAACAAGCTGGCTATTTATAACAAATGCATTCACTAGAAGGTAACTTGGAATGGAACTCTTTTTACCATTAAACAAAGTGAAAAACCACTATTCACAGGGCGGCCAAAACATAAATGCAAATGCAAAGTAGCTGAAAACTTCGTGGATAGAAATTGAAAATTTATGTTTGAGGCTCGTGATCGTTGGAGTCTTTCTAGAAAGCACGTACAGGTTCCGCCGCCATGTGTATGGTGGCAGTTACGAGATCTACTCGCCCTGTCTTGGGTGGTGGTCACGGGACCGCCACCCAGGGCAGGGTAGTGGTCTCGTCACTTAAGACCAAAATGCAAGAAAAAAGGGGGGTAAAGGGTAGAACAAAGCACATGGAGGCCGGGTGGGGCATACAGGATACAAACTTATACTTGGCGAGCTTTTATGGAATCTTGAACACCTTGCTAGGAGACATGTATCATCATTGAAGGTATGTGTAACATCTTTCTGGTGGTGCAGTACCCTACAATTTTAAGAGGTATGTACATACCCCTTTCAGTTGTAACATAGGATTGTTGGTATCATCTTGGACTTTAATTTGGACACTGCAAACTAGATCAACACTTGGGGGCAAAGTTGGAAAACAAACCATAGGGAATTTATGCTACCCATTCATAACCTCTAAATCTCCCATTTACCAACTCAGCTACTAGGAAGATCACACTACCATATCTTAGTCATTGATCCTCCTATAGTTATCCACACACATTCAACATCGGCTAATCTTCCACGACCTTGGGGGGTCAAGTGCGGTTGAAGGTTACATGTCAATTTTCATCCGTACAAATTGGTGAACCCAACGTGAAGTATTAATTCCTTCTTGTTTCCTTTTCTTTCATTACTATTACCTCACCTCTCCATTTCTTCCCCTATTTTGGTATGTATTTTATACTTTCTAAAATATGTCTGGAAGAGAGTTTGGTGGGGCCATTTGGCTTTGATAGATATTACACCAACATGTAATCAAAACAGTCCCCTTCCCTTTATAATGGGGTAATAATTACACAAGCAACATTCAAACCTCCCCTAGTTACACTTCAAAACCCATTAGCTATATAAGGATGGAGGAGGTTGATAAATTGTTAAACATGCAATACGGTCAACCTAATGCAAACCACATTGTCATCATAAATGGAACAAGTTATTACCACAAAGTCTTGTCAAGACCTCACATTTCCATGTAATTAATAAAAGATGATATATTTGCATGAATATGTAATCCTCTTCATCAGATAGATGATTCTTTAGATAGAATAAAGGATACAACCTCTGAGATTTTTAATCCCCTATCCTAAGATTCTTACTTCTGAAGGAAGACAAGAATTATAACATTGAACAATTCATGACGGGGTATCATGAGCCTGCTCAATCAAACCCTACGCCACATACACTCCAACAAGGGACTTAATCCTTTACCAATGATTTTATTTATACTTTAGTAGGGATGAGTAGGGAACTAGAAAGTGCCCAGACTTCACAACCAACACATGCAGTAGGGAAGAACATGGGATATCCAGTTGACAGCAAAGGATACATCCCTTCCAATGAGCAACCAACACAATATCTTGTACAACAAGGTTATCTAGTTAATTCAAATCTAGGTGATCTTCTCATAGGGTTAGACACACTAGGGATGGGTCCTCATCCTTCTCAAGCTTATCCTATGCAAGGGCTGGCCAGAAGTGTGTTCTCGAATGCTGCCACAACAGGGAATGTGACGTTCCCTGGTTTTATGCCCGCTAGTCCATATCTTGGTAATATCCCACCTTACATGCATATGTATTCAAAAATTCCCCATATGGACCCATATGCCATTCCCCGCTCCCTACATGCCATATCAAGGGACCCCATACGTTCCCGTCAATGCTTATAATGCAACTTATCCAACTCCTCCTCCACCTTCTCATCAAGGATCTTCAATGGTGGAATCTTACGCAATGGGTACATACACTAAGTACTTAAAGGAGCCTCTTGAATTCACCATATGTGGTGTCATGCTTCCATGCCCATTGCCGGATCTTCCAAAATTTAAGGGAGAAGGAGACCCGAATGCTCATATCAAGGCCTACGCTACTGCTATTAGGGAATTGCTTCCTTGGGATGTTGTAGTGGCTAAGATATTTCCAAATAATCTCGAAGGAATCACATTGGATTGGTATTACCATATTCCGAAAGCTTCTATACATTCCTTTAAACAACTTGTTTCTGAGTTCATCAAAGCATTTGATATGAACAAGTTGTTGCGTACATGGATTAGGGAGTTCCTGCATATTAGAGAGGAACAAAATGAATCTACCGCCAATTTCATCCAAAGATGGTGCCAAGTTCTCTATTCCTCTGCAAGTGCACCCAACATAGACCAAATGGAACTTTGTGATCTTTTCCTTCACTCACTTAATCGAGAGACTAGGAAGGAAGTCCAAAAGTTTCCTTTTCTACCATTATGAGGAAGTATTGGAAGGTGTGCTTCGGATTGACCAAGCTGCTATAGATAGTGGGCGTAAGACCTATGGTCCCAATGGGAAATTTGTATCCCCAAATTAGAACAATGAAAATTATCAAAACAATGGTGCCAACAACCAAGGACCTAAGGGTGTGAATCACAATCATGGTGCTATGATGAATAGTGCTACTGATCAAGCCAAGAACATTGGTTTTCCAAGCAACATTAACACTAACAATAAAAAAACACAGGAAATAAAAGATCCCCTAACATTGTTTCCTTAGTCAACACAGTTGACGTAAACCATCCCTCTTAAAAGAAAAATCAAACCCAAGGCCTAAACCAGTATCAAAACTCTGGCCAAGGGGCAGCAAATCATGGTTATAACAACCAATTTCAAAACTACAACCGAGGTTATAATCAACAACAACAAGACACTTATCAAAGGCCAAGAGATTACGACCCTAACCTATATATTATGGTTTCCATAAGGTTTGAGGTCATGACAATAGGAATTTCTGTGATTGCAACAAGTTTCTGCAAAGACTTCCTGAAAACCAAAGGCAACTCTTTGTAGACATGTTCCTAGAAAATCCTGAAACAAACCCACAACCTAGTCATACTAGACCTGTCACACCTCAAAATTTGAACCCTAAACATCATGTGGATTCCCAAGTGGATCCTCAAAATATAAAATGGGTATTCCTATAGGAAACACTGACCATGAATCCTCAACTTCTGACAACTCTCAGGTTGCTCCTAACCTTGGTTCAAATGATAATACAAAAATCTTACGATTAGTTGAGCTAGAGGTTGAACATGAAATTAATGCAACAACTCGGATGAAGGAGTACGTTTCACAACCCCTACCTGCTCTTTCCTTCCCATACGAAGATGTTCCCACAATCACAAAACCAGTAGGAGCCTCTGATTTAATATCAGATTTGAACAAGACCTTTTCTCACATTTTCGTTTCTAGATTTGCTGAAGAATTCACTTGCATCATCGTTTTGCGTTGCTCTCAATGCACTAGGTCTTGGTCATCTAATCCATGTTACGCCACCTCCTAGCACTCAAATAAATAATTTTGAATTTGACATACATCTACTAGGATAGAATGATAGGGATACTGGGTTTGTTTTCGATATAGACAAGATGCCATATGACGCTGAAATTTCCCGAAGAGGTGATCCTGCCTTATTTTTACAAGTCTGGGTTTATAAAAATTGCATTAAGAGAGCCATGATTGATGATGAGGCTGCTATAAATGTGGTTCCCTTCTCTTTCTTGCAGAAGTTGGGATATGGAGAGACAAATTGTTCCTCTACAAGAAACACGTTACGGGGGTACGACAATCTTAAAGCGACCTCGATTGGAACCATAGTTCTTCCAATCACGCTTGGTCCAAAAACCATCTTAATGGAGTTTTACATTATCGATAGGAAAACAAGTTATAACATGATCCTTGGGAGACCTTGGATTCATCGAATGAAGGCTATCCCTTCTACCCTGTTCTAGGAGATTAGATTCCTCCATTTGGGGAAGGTCTTCATCACTCAAGGGGATCCTAAGCCCTTCGATATACACTTAGAAAACCTCAAGAAGAAGAAAGGAGTCCATATGGAGTATGAACTTCCTATGAATCAATTGAACAAACCACCTCCATCAAAAGAGTTAGTCCTAATCACCCTGGGTGTGCCAAAGGTTGAAGTCATTGACCCAAAAACATTTGAGGTGGCAAAAATAGATAAGGGTAAATCAATATCTGTGGAAACAGTGTCCACTAAAACCACATTGGAAATTATGAAACTCTTAGAGAGTGATGATCTGATCTTCCTCCCGTTTGAACCACAGGGGATGGGTAGTCTTCTCAGTTTAGCATCTCTTCCCTCTGATGACCTAGGTCTAGGTGTAAACATGATAGAATTAACAAATGAAGAAGGGAAATTTGAGATTGAAATGATGCCCATCAAAACCATCTCTGAGGGTTGTTCTATTCTAAACCTAGTTTCAACCCATGTACATATGAAACTAAGCTTTCCATATCCATGGGGCAATGCCTCATCATTCAGAAAGTGTCATAATTGAACACAACTCTCTACATAGGAAACAAGGCTGAACAACATAGTCATGCTCACCCACACACCATGTCTTAAGAATGTGACAAAGAGGTGCATGAACACCTCTTTCAGACAAATGATTTTAATGATTGGACATATACACTTCTGGGAAAGGGTTGTAAGTTTAAACCTAGAATGGTAGGCCCTTGTCAAGAGAATGGAAATTTTGAGGATCATGGTTCTCCACTGTGTACTTTTAGGGGTGAAGAATTTGATATTCATCAACTTTCTTCACCTTAGACATCATGACATGTAGTTTCACCTACATTTCCATATGTACATTACTGCATCTGCATTGCATTTTCATTTGCTAGTTCATTTCGTAAATTTGTGATCAAGGGACTTATTCTTATAGAAATTCCTAAAAACTTCTGAAAACATTGGAAAAACATTCAAATCATATCTCTTCAAATCTTCATGGTATCATCAATTGTTTCCAAATCATTTCATCAATTCAAGCAAGATAAGACAAAGCTTTGACAGTAACCATACCAAGGCCTGCATACTTGGTTCTACTCATAGTTTCTTCTAGATTAGGTGTCTTTTCCTATAGTTTGTTCTAGAAGCTTCATGGTGTCGCATCTATCCCATATACATCTCTTTGGAAATAAGAACATTCTAGACATTTTTCCTAGATAAATAAGTCAAATGCAAATCCACAGAAATTTTTTATTTTACACATTTCTTTTCCCTACCAACCTTCGGTGTTGAGCCTACATCTCTTACTAGTGATGTAGGGTTGGGAAAGGAGAGAAGTGCCCTTACTCTCCTATGCCTTTCCATGGTGATGAGCCCATACTTCCTACTGGTAGCATGGGGCAAGGTGTAGGGGGTCTCTTTGAAAAACTTGAAAATTAGAAACAGTTCATTCAAATGTTGTGAAATCATAAATCAAAACAAAGTGAGTTAGATGTCCAAAATTCCAAAAAAGAGTTTTAAACCTCAAAACCAGATTTTGTCAACCAAGTGGCCATCTACGGATCTAAGTCTAGATAAACTGGAAAATAATTCACATTCTAAACTATGAAGAAAACTTGAGTAGAATGAGGTTGTAGTGTTTCAATTTGGTTTTTTCCGAATCCTTGTCTTTCTCTCATCATTACCATTCAAAAAATTTCTATAACTTGTGCCCCTTCTGGCTCTTGGTGTTGAGCCCCTCGCATCTTACTGGTTGCGTGGAGTTAGGAGTGGGGAAAGTTCATTCACTTATCATATCACTCTTTCACCATGTTTTTCCAAAACAATATGAAGTACCAAAAGTTGCTTAGAGAAACTAAAGTTCAACATTACAATGTGATTGCATTATCATATATCAACATTACAAAAAAAGAAAAGAAATCATTCTGTTAGCATTCATATCCACTGCATACATTCTGAAAAGCATATAAAAATGGAAGTTCTAAACATCTAGAGTACACATGTGAAGTGAGCCAAGAGGAAGTCAACTCAGATACAATGAATTACCGAACCAAAAAGAAGAGTATGTATATATCATAATAAATCAAGTTTGTATACAATGCCATCATGCACTAGGTGTGGTCAAAATGCTCACAATGAGCCTGAAATATACAAAAAATCATATAATTCCTGACAAAATCGCAACCAAGCAATAAAAGGCCCATCAGTCTATCGATCCATGTGGGATCCCTTAGATGGTGCATGGCTGCATCCAGGCTCCTACTGGCTACGATGACACGAGAATGTACTGAATGGTGGGAGTGCTCGTGGTGGTGGCCACTAGCTGTGGTCTCACTATGAGAGTGAATCCACCTCATCAAATGCTTAGTTGTCTCATATGTGGTCACCTGAGTACGAAGAGAATTCATAACCTCTGTTGCCCTCCAAATGGGTGAAAACACATCAGTGTGTCTGTCGGCTGCAAGTGGCTGTCCTATATCCTTAGTCAGCTTAGATTAGGTCTTCCCCGAGGGGATCAACAAGGTGTCCATGCACACCCACCAAATAATCTCTCGCCACTCCTGTGCAGTCACTGCAAGAAGAAACAAAGAAGAAAAGAAAGTTAGAAAGTTAGAAAAAAAACAATAAGAAATACCAACTAACATTTCCAACTAACAAGGTCAATGAGAAGCAGATCAACATTCTTGGATCACCAGGCATTCATGTAGGAGCAGTGGCTATTGCTACTGCTAATAGATGTGGGGCCTCCCCAAAACTAGAGGCAAGATGTTGTCCCACCACAAACTCGTCATCCCCCTCTCCATCGTGAAAAAGTGGTCCCTCAAAGACAAGTGTCTCCTCCTCTATGGCCGCCTCCTCCCACTCCACTCTCACTTAATCCTGAGTATCATGCCACTCAGGATCACTCTCCTCATCCATGTGAATTATCCCACTATCCTCACCACCCAACCCCTTGTCATCAGTCTCCTCTCCACCAGTCTCCTCTCCGGTCTCATCCCTTGTTTACTCCTCAGAGTCGAGATTCTATGTCTATGGGCTCATCCTCCTCTCCATTGTGAGTAGGTGCAGACCCAATCTGGAGTAAGGGTGCAGAGCAGTGACATGAGCTACCCATTGGGCACAAACAACTCACCTAACTATGATAGGCACTCCTAGAACCACCATTTTCCAACCTGGATCTCCACGAGGCCCCTTTTGGGCCTCCTTCACGGTCCTATACACAGGTGCCACTAGGGGAAGCATATCAATGTAAGGGAGGTCAAACTGCTGAGGAACTCAGCCAAATGGGTGAATCTCAAGCTTCCCTGTCCTGTCAACTAACTGACCAGTAGTGGAACAAGCTACCACTGTGGTCCCCTCCTATCCCCATAACCCTGCCATGTCTTGGTATGGGGTAGCCACCATGTCTGTTGTAGTCAAAGAAGCCACTGGCTGATGTGGCACTCTGAGAACTATCATCCCTATCCATCTGACATCCCTGACAGGCCTTGGATCCTGTACTGGCACTCCCCTCCCATAGGGGATGATTCACTCATACACCCAGCTCATAACCAATGTGGGGTGGCTCAAAGACTGCCCCTGTAATCTGACAATCTGATACAGGTCATGATAAGTGTTTCCAAGTATATCTTCTCCCCAGGCATAGATATGGCCATGTGCCTCAATCTGTGTAATGATGGGAGCCCAACAATAGAGTAGTGTGTCACCTCCCTTGTCCCTGATCAACCACGAGGCCAAGATACCCATGATGGCCTTGTGGATAATAGGGATGGGAGTAGTAGGAATGGATCAGACCTTAATCCCCTTCTTCGAACCAAAGGAGACCACGACATCCCCCATATAGGTGGCCCATAGAGTCATTGTGGCTCTTGATCCTATTGTATCCAGAGTCAACTGTCTTCCCAGTATCAGAACCCCAAGAATATGGTACACATCCTCTAGGGTGATCTTCCACTCACCCCTAGCACTCAGAAACTAGAAGGTATTTTAGTCTGCATCCCAATAAGATAAACAAGTCACATAGTATGTGACAGAAAGGAGTAACATGGGGCACCCGTGCAATCCTCCATATGCCCGCTCTCTGAAGAGTATCAGTTGCATCCTGAGTCAACTGATCCAATATCACTAGGAGCCAGTCACACTCCCTCTCACGACTCCAATGAATATACTCTTCCTTCTTTTGCATCCACCAAAACACAAAAAAAGCAAGTTAGTGAACATATTTTGAAAAGTAAGCTCATAAAAAACATAACAAAATATTAAAAATCCAAAAAAATTAAGTTATCATGGAGTTTTGGTCATTCTGTTCAGAAGCGTTACTCGGTGCAGGGTTACGGTTCTAGTGACCGCTGCCCTGCTCATAGGTGACATGGTCCTGAACTGATTTGCCGTACGAATTTGTTTCCCTAAAAACACTCAAAAATGTAAAAAAAGGACCATTTTCAATGAAATAAAAGACTACCCTGAGGGCGCCCCCCTAGAGACTCATTTAAAACAAGAAATTTCAAAAATGATCCCCCCTAGGCAAATATTTTAAGTTTTCACATTTTAGGTTTAAAAACACACAAGTGAGGAAAACTAACCTGAGACCATGTTGGTCGATCTCCCACTCACGGAGGCATGATCACGATCTCACAACGAATGTTTTGACTATTCTCTCGACAAAAATGGTCAACGTGGGCCCAAAGCTCAAAAATCACCAAGTCGATATGCGCAAATGAATTTGAAAATGAGTTTGTTTAGATATATATATGTTGTTATAACTTCGTTTTGAGTGCATATGTTCACAGGGTTAGAGCGTTGGCGTATGTATATTTCTATATCCCCACACAAATGGTAAGTCCTCTTGTCATTTTAATTTAGTGTTTATTTTTTGATATTTTATCTATCTACACTTGAGTCTTCTCTTTGTCTTACAGGTAGTGGGAGTTTGGATGATGAAATTTCGACACACGGGCATGTCAGGTATAGCTTCTAACCCCCCATTTTGGGAACACCATACTCAGACTCTACGTTTTATGCCTCTTCATGGCTAAGACGCTTCTCCAAGGGGGCAATATGTACGCACCCAAAATTACATGTGCTACATTGTCAGAAAAATGGTTACAAAAGTCCCCAATGATGATTCATGTCCTTTAAGAAGGTGTTCGAGTTCCTAAACCCATTCCCAGTGTATATTTGTAGCCTAGACATCCTTACTTAGCTTTTCCATGCTTTCTTCCATCTTCCTGCTCATTTTTATGCATGTTTTGGCCTTTAGTGTCAGGACCGCCACCCTACTTGGGCGGCGGTTCTACAACCACCGCCCAGGCAGGGCGGCGGTCCTATGCACTTTTTCTAGAATTCTTCATGTGTGATTTTAACACGTGTGATTTCACTTAACTTGACTTCTAGGGCACGTTTGTGAACCAAATTGCCTAAAAATAGTCTTGATTGCTTGGTATTCCTTCCCTCTTCTATTTTTAAATAGATTTAATTAGTTTGAACTACCTCTTCACCCAATGATTTGGCACTCCAAGGCTTCCTTGTGCATGAAGGCACATCCCAACCAATTCCTATATATTCCATGCATGTATTCAAGAAAATGGCCTGAGAATTTTGTGTATCTTGCATAGTATTGTTGCCACAATCCTACTGGAAATTGCATAGCCAAGCTCTGTTCACTTGTGTTATCCCTCTTCCACTTGCATTGCAACCAGACTACCTTCAAGATTCCATTGCTCAAGCACCTTCTCCTGTTACTGCCTTTGCATTCCCAATTCCTTGGACTCATATGGACACACAAAGAAAGAAAGGATAAACTGAGGGGATAAATTACTACACAACTAGATTTACCTCTGTTATGTGAATTCCAGGTTGGATTTGTTGTTTGATTTCCTTCATTCCTACAATTTATTATTGTTACATCATATCAAATAGAGTAGAAATCAATTTCCTTTCATTTGCAAGTAATTAGTTAATTTCCAAGAGGGTTTAAATCTTTCATAGCAGCCCCCGGTGATGGATCCTCTTCTTCCCATCCCTGTGGATCTGAAGGAGAGAATATTTGTAGGAGGTTGTCTACATATCATAGATCATTTGGAAAAGTTCTTGTTTTAAGTTAGTTTAGTTTCAATACACTCAGCACAGGTGAATAACCACACCAGGTTATCTCACTTGTTTAGTTTTAGTGTAGAAGTATATTTAATTATTTAGAATAGAAGCAAATTGTTGTTTGTGATTGTAATATTTCAGTTTTGTGATTTGTTTAGATTAGTTTCCCTTTCAGCAGTAACATAGATTGTTAGTTTCATATTAGTTAATTTGGACACTTCAAACTAGTTCAACACTTAGATCCAAGTTAGGAAAACAAACCATAGGGAATTTACGCTACTCGTTCATAGCCTTTAAATCTCCCCTTTGCCAACTCAGCTACCAGGAGATCACACTACCAGATCTTAGTCACTGATCCTCCTATAGTTAACCACACACATTCAAGTAAACTTTCTTGTTGTACTGATGACACATCCTATCAGCATAAACACTATGTCATTATTCAGCTCTGAGTCGAGTTTCATGAAGGGTTTCTAGCTGAACTAGCCATGCCTCTTGACACATGTATTCATCTAGGATGTCTTATAAGGATATGCGAAGGCTAGGAAACTCTACCTCGAGCAGTAAAACCGCTTCAGACCTGAAGACTAAAGAATATGGGGTTTCCCCCATGGGTGTTTGCATTGATGTCCTATAGGCCCACAAGGCCAAAAATAACTTTAAATGTCAGTCACACTTGTTCTCATTGATTGTTTTAAGGAGCATGGAATTCAACATTTTATTTGTAGCCTCAGCCTATCCATTGACATGAGGGTAATACAAAGAGGTTGTGTGGTGTGAAATCTTGAGTTATGAGCACAATTCATGTACCTCTTCATTCTTAAAGGACGTGCTATTATCTGAGATAATGACCTGTGGGACTCCATACCTGAAGATGATTTGATTTAAAATGAACTTGGAAATCACAGACCCAAGTAAAATAGCGAGAGGCATGACCTCAACCCACTTTATGAAATATTCTATGGCCGTAACGATAAATTTGTGGCCATCTGTTGATAAGGGAGAAAACTTTCCTATCAAATCCAGACCCCAAGTAGAAAAGGGTAGGGTGTCATAGTGGGTTGTAGATATTGAGTAGGGATGTGTATCTCAAGCAAAAATTCTTGAGATTTATAACACATACGTACATATTTTACAACATCACGCTCTAAGGTGGGCCATAAATAACCCATCTGATGAATTTTCTTAGTAATAGCATGCCCTCCAAAATTACCCGCACAAAATCTACTGTGGGCTTCGAAGAGAATATTTTCTGACTCTTCTTCATCTACACACCTCAAAAGCATGCCATCAAAGGCTCTGTGATAGAGAACCTTTTTTATAATAGCATACTTAGCAGCTATGACACATAGCTATTGCCTTTATTGCGAGGTTGCCCCCTCAGGATACGTACGGTCCAAAATATGATTAATGATATCATAATACTAGGGACATGACACAATGGGAGGCTTTGTTTCCACATAAAATACACACTCATCAGGGAAATCTAGGTCTACTAGGTATCTACAATATATCGGGTTGTCTACCAACCAATCTACAATGTTTTGTCCTTTGACATACTTCTGGTTGACGAAGGTAAGTTCAAAATCACCCATCAATGTAAGAAAACATCCAATTTTTTTGGATAAGGCACCTTGATTTAAAAATGTTCGTAACTGGTCAGACTTGAGGATCACTTGCGTTTCTTAGCTAAGCATATAATTCCTTAACCTTTTCGTTGCAAAAATTATCACCAAACATTATTTTTCTACCTGCGTATAACGTGTCTCATAGTCAAGTAGAGTGTGACTAATGAAGCAAAAAACATGCTCACGGTTATCATCATCCTTTTGTGCCAACATGCATGCTAACCTCAGTGGTTTGAGAATATAATATCAGAGGACAATTGGCTTTGGGTGGCATGAGTGTAGGTGGTGACATGAGAAAATGTTTAATTGACTCAAATGCTTTGTGACATTCAGAAGTCCACTCTTTACTACACTCCTTCTTTAGCAAGTTGTTAATGGGATGGACGACGCAAATTAAATCATGAATAAACCTACGGATTGCCCCAAGTTTATCCAAAAAATACCTAATGCATGATTCGTCTAAATGTGGAGTCATAAACAGAACCACTTGAATATTTGCTAGATCTACATTGATTCCTCCAGAAGAAATGATATACCCCAGTAGTTTTCCTCCCATCACTCCAAATACACACTTTTCTAGATTCAACATTACACTGTATTAGATAAGATGAGAGAGCATAACGCGAAGCACCTCAGGGTGATCGCAACGCTTCCTGACCTTAGCCAACAGGTCTTCAACCTAAGATTCCAAAATATTATGAATAAGATCATGAAAGATGTATGTCATCGCTCATTGGTAGGATTTATTCAATCCAAATGGCATAAATGCATAGTAAAAAGGTCCCCTAAGGAGTAGTAAAGGTAGGCTTGGTTTGATCTTCTTCGGAGATCCTTATTTGATTGTAGCTGAAGAAGCCATCCATAAGTGACAATAAATCATATCCCGTTGTTACATCGACAATAACATCAATGGAAGGCAATGGAAAGACATCCTTAGGAAAAGCTTTGTTGATGCCTCTAAATTCAATACAAATGTGTATCTTCCCATTATTTTTAAGGACCGGGATGATGTTAGACACCCACATGGAATAGTCCACTGGTTTAATGAAACCAACCTTAAGAAGCTTCATTACTTCTTCCGTAACCATTAAATCCACCTTTGGCTTCATTAGTCATGAATTTTGCTTCACAGGCTTGACATCGGGCTTTGTGATGAGGCTGTGAACCACCGCATTAGAAGATATTCCCATCATTTCCTTGTAATTAAAGGCGAAGGATTTTGAATGTTCTTTGAGCATGTTTGTATTTACTTATATCTCATCCAAAGTAAGAGAAGAACCAAGTTTCAAGATCTTAGGATCCTCCTCTGTCCTTATATTGATATCTATGGTTCCTTCAATCAAAGAGGAATTTCCCTCTTCAAACTCAGGCGGGGCCGAAGGTAGTTCCAATTCTTCTTCCTCTACCTCATAGATCTCAAGATCCTCTTATAAGGAATGACACAATGTGTGATCTCCAAAGTAGGAGGAAGGGTGAGGCTTAAGAGAAAAGCCTCTCTTATGGCGTGCGGGATGAAGATATTGGGGTTAAACCATATAATAGTGTTGTATAGATCTATAACCAAATAAACATACAAGTAATGAATGCGGAAATAAACCAGAAGATAAAATAAACAAGAGAAAGATAACGCCAGATTTAACGTGGTTCACCTAGTGTGGGCTACGTCCACCAAGAAATGACCAATATTATTATTCAGTGCTTTACAGAAGAAATACAATGAATATCTACTCTCTTATAACACCTCACACAATGTTCAATGCTTTTCCCTCACTCAGCTACTATTTCTTTCTCACAAAGAAAACTAACATGCAAACAATTACTATTTTCTTCTCTCATACCATCATACAATGCATACATGTATATATACCTATTCTAGGTGACTAACTATGATTTTAAAATTAAGAAATCATCTTTAAAGAAAAATATTTATTCTAATTCTCAGCCAAAAAAGAAAGCACTGTCGTACAGGTTAACCAGCGTCGGTCACTTCCTAACCCATGCTGGTTGATAATTGACCGGTACTGGTCACTGCCTGACCATCGTAGGTTACTTCTTGACTATCACCGGTCACTATCAAAACTAACAACATGTAAAAACAAGCTTTCTGTGAAGCAATTAAGCTCCATACTTAACAATCTCCCACTAGGAGATCAATTACTACATTGTACTATACATCACCATCCTTGGATCCGTTTCCTTGGCCCGTTTCTTCCACTTCAAGTCTCAAACTTGAATACTAATAGAAGTGGAGTGAAACTCCAACTTCTCCTTTTCCAATGACTTCATTAGCATATCTACAGGGTTCTCATATGTATGAATTTTCTCTAACTTCAACTGCCCATCCTCCAACACCTGCCATATGAAGTGATACCTCAACTGAATGTGTTTCGTTCTTGAATGAAATACTGAGTTCTTTGCTAGATGGATCACACTCTGACTATCACTATATAATCTGCAATCCTCTTGCTCCTTACCAAACTCTTCCATGAACCTAATCATCCATATCATCTCCTTAGTAGCTTATGTAGTTGCAACATACTCTGCCTCTATACTAGACAAAGCCACAACCTTCTACAATCTCAAAATCCAACTAACTACCATTCCACCTGCTGTGAAAACATATCCAGTGGTGCTCCTCCTACCATCCAAATCTCCAGCCATATCTGAATCAACATAGCAACGTAAAGAAGTATCTAACCCTCCATAACACAACTCCATGCTGGATATACCTCTCAAATACTTGAGAATCCATTAGACTACTTTCCAATGTTCTTTACCTGGATTAGCCATTAACCTGCTCACAACTCCCACTACCTGTGTAATGTCTGGTCTAGTACAAACCATGACATACATAAGAATTCATACTGCTGAAGCATAGGGAACATGTTCCATGTACTTAACCTCCTCTTGTGATGAAGGACACTAATATTTTCTCAATTTGAAGTGTCCAACTGTAGGTTTACTAACAGGTTTTGAATTTTGCATGTTAAATATTTCTAACACCTTATTAATATAAGCCTACTGAAACAAATACAACTTCTTGTTTTTCCTGTCTCAGTGAATTTACATGCCAAGGATTTTTTTTACAGCTCCCAAATCCTTTATTGCAAATGTGTGAGCTAACCTTTCTTTAAGTTTACCAATGTCCTGCATAATAGATCCTACAATCAACATATCATCCACATATAGTAAAAAAACATAGCTCTCATTTTCAAGATTCTTAAAATAAACACAATGGTCATATTCACATCTCATATAACCCTGCTCATGCATAAAACTGTCAAATCTCAAATACCATTGCCTTGGGGCTTGCTTGAGCCCATATAGGCTCTTTTTAAATTTGCACACAAGTTTCTCCTTACCCTTGAATTTGTAACCAAGTGGCTGCTACATATAAATTTCTTCCTCCAAATCACCATGAAGGAAAGTCGTCTTAATATCAAGCTATTCTAAATGCAAATCTTCTGTTGCAACCAAACTTCAAACAATATAAATAAAAGTCATCTTAATTATAGGAGAAAAAATATCATCAAAGTCAATACCTGCTTTATGTGTAAATCCCTTTACCACAAGCCTCGCCTTATACCTTTTCAGACCACCCTCTTCTTCCTTGATTCTATAAACCCATTTGTTCTAAAGTGTTTTCTTACCTGCTGGTAACTTGACCAAATCCTACGTCTGATTTTGTTTCAAGGAATCCATCTCCTCATCTATGTCATGCTCCCACTGCTTGTGGGTATCTACCTACATTGCTACTTTAAAGCTTTCTGGTTCACCACTATCAGTTAATAATAAATAAGAAAAGGAAGGTGAAAATCTCTCTGGAGGTATAATTACCCTTTGTGACCTTCTCATTGAGATCTGGGGTGTCTGGGGCTCATTCTGTGCATGTTGCACATTCATGTCAATCTCTATTAGTGACCGACACTAGTCACCTGTAACTGACTGCGGTTCCTCTGTGTGCTGACCGACGCCGGTTGCCTTACCGACATTGGTTCTAGGAGTACCGACGTCGGTTCCACTGGCTATCTGTTCTGAAACTGATCTTGGCTGCCGATGCTAGTTAGCCTGACTGACATTGGTTTCTATAGAACCAACGTTGGTGTTTGTGGATGTCTACTTTAGGTCTAAAAATTTATTTTCCTTCAAAATCTCCTCAATCTGTTCATGTTTAGGCACAAAAACTTGATCCATGTACATTATTTTTCCATTCTAATCAATGTCACGACTCCTAACAATCTTAGAATCTTATAAATCCCAAAATCAATATATGAAATCACCAGAGCCATAACCAATGAAAGTACATATCTTATATTTAGCATCCAACTTCTTCGTATTTTCTCTATCAACATGCACAAAAGCTTTTGAGCTAAAAAAATCTAAGAATATAAAAATCTAACTCTTTTCCAAACTAAGCTTCTTCTGGTATTCCACCATCTAGTGCTATTGAAGGCCCATGGTTGATCAAGTACACTGCCGTATCCACTACTTCTACCCAAAACTTCAAAGGCAAGCCGACATGTATCCTCATGCTTCTAGAATGTTCCATGATTGTTCTATTCATTCTTTCTACAACTCCATTCTCATGTAGAGTTCTAAGAACCATTCTTTCTCTTTGTATTCCATTTTGTGAACAATAATCATTGAAAGCCTTGCTGCAGTACTCACCACCATTGCCAGATCTAAGTCACTTGAATTTTAAGTTTGTTTAATTTTCTACAAGGGCTTTCCACCTTTTAAAAGTCTTAAAAACATTAGATTTACACTTAATATAATAAATCCATACCTTCCTTGTGGAATCATCAATGAAAGTTACACAATATTGGGATACTCCAATAGAAGCTACCTGGGCTGGTTCCCACACATCTGAGTGTACAACTGCTCCTTCTTTGTTGACCCAATCTTGAGAAATCTCACTCTCTTCTACTTTCCAAATATGCATTGCTCACAAAATTTAAGATCTAATTATTTCAAATCTAATAACTTACCCTTAGCATTTAAGATCTACATTCCTTTTTCACTCATATGGCCTAGCCGATTATGCCACATGGTTGCATTTGAATCTATAGTAGATAACACAAAAAACAAATCAGCAACACAGGTAGACAGATATAAAGTTCCTACCTTCTTACCTCTTACCATAATAAGAGATCCTTTGGTAACATTCCAAGAATTGGCTGTGAATGTAACCACATATCTAGATTCACCTATTTGTCCTGCAGATATTAGATTTCTCTTGAGGCTTGGCACATGCCTCACATCTTTTAATACCTATGGATTTCCATTCTGCAACTTTACATAAACATCACCTTTACCAGTAATATTGTATGGCTCATCATCTCCTAAATAAACTTGTCCAAAATCACCCTTAACATAATTTCTGAAATAAACCTTATTAGGGATAACATGGAAATAAGCTCCAGAATCTAAAACCCAAGATTCTAATTTATTATCCAAGGAGAGAATAAGGGCATCTTTCTTTACCTCACAACATTTTCCTCTTTACCTTTTTCTTTACCTTTGTCTGATGTATTATCTTTGTTTTCCTTAGACCAACAATCCTTCTTTATGTGTCCTCTCTTTCCATAATTCCAACAAAGTAAATCTCTGTACTTCGATCTAGATCTGCCATGTCTTGAATCTGATCTCCCATTCTTCTTTCTCTTTGAATATCCTTAGATATTCCCATGCTTTCTATAGTTAAAGCATTTCCAGATGATGCTTCTCCTGATTTTTCCTCATTAAGGATTACACTAACCACATCATCAAATTTCAAACCTTTAGAAGCAGTCATTGTATTACTAATAACCATTACCAAGTTATCCCAACTATTTGGCAAAGAGCATAAGAATAAAAGAGCTTTCACTTCATCATCAAATGGAATTTCTACCGATTTTAATTGATTTACAATAGATATAGATCCACCTTCTTACATGTTAGAATTAAACATTTTTTTCATCAAATAAACCTTATTCGAAGCACCAGGAGTTTCATACAAATTTGCTAAAGATTTCATCAACTCGATCATGGTTTTTGCATCTATAAAATTTGAAGCCACTAGTGCTGTTAGGCTCAATCTTATAGATCCCAGAGCCTTTCTGTCAAGAACCTTCCATTCTTTATCAGTCATCATGTCTGGCTGTCCATGCTCATCCAACGGTAAGTATAAATCTTTCTAATACAAATAATCCTCCACCTGCATCTTCCATAGTTGATAATTACGACTATAGACACCAAAATTGGGTCACACTCCCCTTGGTCCCCTTTTAAAGAACTAACTTAAACATACTCACCTAACATTAGCCCCCTTTCACCCCATATTAACATTAATTTAATCATCCACAATTAAATCAATACTCACCCTCACTCAATTTATTAATTTAATTACTTTAATTAAATGAATGCACACCTCACCTAGCCACCTCACCTAGACACCTCACCATATATCGATTCATAGCATGTTTCCATAACTAACTAAGGCTTAGCCTTACTTACCTTAATGAACTTAGACTTAATATAACCCTAAAATCACATACCTATTTTTCCTCTAACCACATTCCCGCGTATCTAAACACAACATTCCATTTAGACTCGACACCAACTAGTAAAGCTAAAAAAAAGATAACCAAGATTTGCTATTTTAGGCAACCTAGGATATCCCGTCTTAACCGACATCGGTCAACCTGAAACCGACGCTGGTCATCCTAAACCGTTGTCGGTTACCATATAACCATTTTGGTAACCTATTTTTAGAGGTTGGCTACATTCTCAAGTTTTGGGAACAAAGGAGATCTACTTGCAAGTAAGAACCAAAGATCTTTCACACATCTAGACAACCATAGCCGACACAACCATTGATCAGAATATTTTTGCATTCACGGTAGCATTCCAGGAGGCCCTACCACGACATTGACCGCCATTTCACCGATCAACCATCACCACCACCAAGCCATTGAGTCTGCACAATAGTAAGTGTGTTTCTAACCTGCACCATTCCATTTCTATTCAGTTTATAAGGGTTCTTCACCTTTGTTTATCAACCACTATTTATATTTTTATCTCACCACTATTGCCTTCCTATGAACCCGACCATTCCCATCATTCATAACCATTTTAATCACCTCTGTCCATTCCTGAGTATCTCTGAATATTCCCAACACCTCCAAAGACCTAAACCAACTTCTTACCATCTCTAATTCAGCCTCAGAAAAATCCCCAAGACTATGAACTATTGAGTTATTATCAGTCCGCCTTCACCATCATCGGTTCTTACTAAACTGTCATCAGTCATACTAGACCGATGTCGGTCTCTATATTTGGCAATCATACTAATAGAAGATCCCAATAACCTTTTTCTAAGTGACCCAGAACCTGACCTTGAATTGTTCCAACACCTTGATTATTCACCTTATTTTCAGATCTGATCATAGCTTAACCTGTTATGTTAGATTTGCTTATTGTATTTGGATGATATACCTAAATCATATCAACTATAGTAGAACCTTATTTATTTACATCATTTCTTGCATTAAATTATGTTAAACAATGGGTTAAATGCCACCAAGGAAGTATCACACTTCCTAGATCTAGCATACGCTAGGCAACCCACTGACATATATTGTTTAACTCTTTCTTATGGTCTTATTTTGTATTTTAGGTAGTTCCTACTATCCAAAAGGAAGCTCTCATAGTCAGCATTAGATCAAGAAGTCAGAACGCTCACAAAAAACTCAAACCAACCATCATAACAGGTATTCCTCCTTAACCCATACCCTTATCTGTTTCGTCTAAAAACTTAAAGAAAATGGTGAAACATTTTGGCACGCCCGATGGGACCCATTTGGGCTTCCTTGCATTTTATTCATTCCTAGGTGAAAATGGTGTGTTTGTTTCCCTTCTGAAAAGATTACACATTAATTTTCTTCTCTGGAATCTTCCCTTCTTTCTATTGTCTAAAAGTAATTGTGTCTTTGGTGCTATAAAAAGAATACTTCTTTTCTTTCATTAGTATTGCATTAGTGAAAGAGCATCCCTCTTCCTATTCATAACTTGCTACATCAAATATCACACTTTGATTTGGGCTTAAAACACTTGCATAACATTCTAATTTGTTGCATTATAGCTTACATTAAAAATGAGGGCACCTTATATGTTGGAAGTCATGCCCACTTGATGGTTGACACAATTGAACCGTAGAAAGAACTTGCTTCTCTCTCTCTCTCTTCCTAAACCGTGCAAATTTGAAATTTATGGTGTGATTCGCATAACATTGAGTTTTCCCCAAAGTGTGGGACTTTGCAAATGGGAAAACTCTCCAGATTAAAGGTTGGTTCCTATTCCTCTATTTAGGTGCATATGTGGAAACTTGCAGAGGACCTATTCCTAAACCTAATCTAAGTTTTACCAAGGAGACAGGGATAAAAGGAATACAAGAAATAAAAAACTAAGCTACAAGGTGATGCACCAAAGGAATGATGAACATTAGTTTTGCTGATAGACACAAACCAACAAAATGCATACAATAATCAAGCACAGATAACCAGATTTATAATGAAAGACCAGATGAGAGCAAAGGAGACAAGAAAGGATCTAAAATCAATCACAAATGTGTTTTATTGCTCTGCAGATTGATACAATGCATTACAAATGGCCAGAAGGTAAGAAACATATTGCAATTTAAATGGAAGGTCTGAACTCCATGAATTCCTTTGCCAGAAGGAAAGGGGAGCCTATAAAAACAAAAGAATGTCCAACCCTTTACAATGAGTTTTGACCCTACTTTTATAGATTCAACATAGAGGGGAGAAAGAGAGAGAAGTGGGAAAAATAGCCTGAAGCTCAACCACCACTATTAATGCATTCTATAAAATCTACCCCCAAATCTATCTTGACTACATCAACCACTGGTTCAGTGCCTCAAAGGAGGAGGAAACGACAGATCAGATCCAATCCGATCTGGTTGTTGGGGAAAAAATAGATCCTGCATTAATGGCCCTAAAGATGTTTCTCCATTTTTCTCCCACCTAACCTCCCCAATCTTAAAGTTTCAGATCTTCATGGCGTAGAAGAGGCTGAGATCTTTCCAATGGTGTCAAATTTGCAATATTTTGAGCCCTGAGTCGAAAGATATGCCCCTTCGAAGTTTGTATTAGGTCCATACAAAAGGGTGGGAAAACTAGTTTGAAAAATGGGCCCCTTTTTAATATGGGACACGTGGAGGGAAAATTAGGGCAAAAATCAGGTTTGCGGGCCCAAAATTTATCTTTTCCCCCTTTTCCACAAAAATTGCAAAATCCAGAAAGCTCCTGTGGCCCCGCCGCTCCGCTTGGACACGTGGCACCCTCTGGTTGGCTGGGGAGATGTGCTTCAATTTTCATCTTTGTGCCTTTTTGACAAAAGGAAAATTTTCACCTTTTCCTTTGATTCCCTGCTTCCCCTGCTTTGACCTTGACTCGGGCTCAAACGCTGACTTTTTCCCTTTGGGTGGAGTTGCGGCCCATTTTGCAACTTTTACATCTTTGGAATAAAAAGGGGAAAAAATCCAACTTTTCCCCGATGGCCCACCTTAGCGCTGCTGGTTTAGGCTTGCCACGTGGCACTTCCTCCGCTGGCCTACCCAATTTCTATGTTTTGGCTAAGTCCTTTGCTCGATGGGGTCATATTTCTTGACCAGGGACATGCGGCAGTCTGGTGCTCATTTGGAAACCCCTCTCTCTATTCAATCCTTAAGTTAACACCATTTGGACACTTGGCACTCTCCGTCAGCCTGCCACCATGCATTGACTATTCAACCCAACTCTGTCCCCTTTTGGAGACTGGACGCGTGGAGGCTCCGCACTCACTTGAAAGCCCGATCAAGATTTTCCTTTGAAGGAGTGTCAGGTTGACACTTGGAAGCCTCCACAGGTCTTTGGAATTTTCAATGACCTCTCCCTTACCTTTTCAGACCTTGGGCTACGTGGTGAACTGGTGCTTGTTTGAGCCTCCACTTTTGGATCTACCCTTGGAGATGCACCGCTTGGACATGTGGCAGTCCCCACTAGTACTTCTATACTTAGCATTTTTGAGGCCCACCCTGTCCACCTTTTGACCTCTGTTGACCATTTGCTACGTGGAGGGTTGGCGCAAGTTTGAATCTCCACCTTGGGCTCCCATTTTAGATTTGTGCTGAGCCGACACCTGGCACCTTCCTACCTAGTTAAATACTTTTCAACAGTAATGTAACTTTTTGGGGCTCCAGATGCGTGGAAGCCTAGCAATCGTTTGAGCTTCCCTTTTTGGATTCAACTTTGGAGAAGTGTCGTGTCGACACGTGGCTCTCTTCACTGCCTCCTTCATACTTAGTCAATTTTTGGACTCGTTTTGAACTGTTTTGAACCTGAAGACTTCAGATCTTCACCATTTCTTCTTCTCCTCATTCCTGGCTTCTTTGTGACACTTCTCCTCCCCCTCTGACCATGCTATTCTATTTCTGAGCCCACCTGTAACCCGTTAAATAGATTTAAGACACGGATTCACTTGATAGAGCCATTTCTTCTCTTTCTTCTTACATAGGGTTGTTTAGTCTTTCGCAGGCCCCGCCACTCCATTGTTGAGTCCTTCTGTGACCTGTTTGCAAGATTTAACCATGTTTTTCTCTAGGTTATTTCTATGTGCGGGGTCGTGGCTGATCCAATATTTTTCCCGAGGGGAAAAATATGGATAAAAATTTGGTGACTCACAGGGGTATCTGCCTGCTAGATGAAAAGACCAATTGCCTTGTCATATCCATTGGGCATGGAGTCGAGAATGACGGTCTGATACTGATCCTGCCTCTGATTCACGAGCCTGACTATTTGCACTCTCAATTTTCATAAGAAATCTCGAAATGATGGTTTCTGAGAGTAGAAAATTGCTTTGACCTAGGGCTTCATCTGTCTCTGAATGGGTTATGTAAGAGCAACAAAACAACACCACAACTATATACAAAATTTGAAATCATACATGCTCCAAGTAGAACATGCAGAGTGTGCAAAGCACTTAGGAGAAAAGCAACCTAAACTACAACAAGACAATGTGCACAAGCACTTAGAGGAATGAGAAACTAAACTAATATGTACAAGGTGAGAACTTTCCTTCTAGTAGCAGTGTTTAAGATAAATTCCATTCACTGGAATCTGTAACTCTTCACCATCCAATGTAGACAATTGGAAAGCATTGCTACTTTTACATTTTGTGACCATGTAAGGGCCACTCCAAATGGCATCAAACTTGGAATGCCTTCCTGGTTTTTCCCGATCTGTATCCCATTTCAAAACTAGGTCTCCTTCCTAGAAGGTCCTTGTTCTTGCCTTCTTGTCGAAGCATCTCTTGATTGAGACCTGATCCTTCTCCATTGTTTGAAGTGCATGTTCTCTGGTTTCTTCCAACTCCATCAGCTCTGCATACCTGGCCTCCATTGGTTCAAACTCAGACATCTCTAGCTGCTTCATGAGTTCCAATGTTGGCAACTCAAGTGATATAGGCAACACTGCCTCTTTCCCATAGACAAGTTTGAATGGAGAGCTACCTGTAGACCTCTTGGGTGTTTTCCTATCAGCCCATAAGGCTGATTTGAGTTTCATGTGCCAAGTTATCTGATTTTCATCTAGAGTTCTTCTGACAATCTTTAGCAGGTTCTTGTTTGTGGACTCTACTTGGCCATTACCTTGAGGGTAATAATTTGATGAAGTGCTCAAGTAAATCCCATTCCTAATGGCCCATCCTATGATTTTGGAACCTATGAATGCCAATGCATTGTCTGATATAATGGTGGCTGGCACTCCAAACCTGGTCACTATCCCTTCATAGAAATCTAGTATGCTAGACTCATTAGCTTCTTTGAGTGCCACTGCCTCGGTCCACTTGGTGAAATAGTTCTGTTGCCATCAGAATCCATTTGTGGCCTTGGCTCGAATTTGGATTGATGACTCCAATGAAGTCCAATCCCCATTGCATGAATGGTTGGTCTACTGAAATTGGGTGCAATGGAAGTGCTGCTAGCCTTTCTCTGCCTCTAAAGAATGCATAGTTCTTGCACATTTTGATCCATGCATAGCAATCACTAAACACCCTGGGCCAATAATAAGCCTTCATGATCTTGAGTGCTGTCACCCGTGGAGAAAAATGGCCTCCAGCTGCTTCATCATGGAACTCTTGTAACACTCTCTCAACCTGATTTGTCCCAATGCACCTTAACAGAATGCCATTGATGTCCCTTTTGAACAAGACGCCATCAATAAGCACATATGGGATGGATTGTAGTCTGAAATGTCTCCTTTTTGCTTTACTCATTTCTGGAGGACATAGGCCTATTTAAAGGTAGTGTACCATTGTTCTGAGTCTAACAAGGAGTGGGTACATCCTCATTTTCTTCCTCTTGACTATTTTGCAAGACAAAAACAACTTCCTTTTCACCACTTGCTTCATCTTGTTGACTCGAGGCCAGTTGTTCACACAATCCCTTCCCATGGACCAGCTTAGTAACCTTGATCTCAATGTCATACTCCATGACACGAGTGATCCATCCTACACATTTTTCATTTAGATCCTTGCTGAGCAGGAAGTCCTTAATTCCTGCATGGGAGACTAACAATTGGATTTTATTGTTTGAAACCAGATGCTTAAACTTCTTTAACCCTCTGATCACTGTCATGACTTTCTTTTCGATGAAGGAGTATCTCACTTCATAATCTTCCAGACCTTGGCTAAAGAAAGCAATTGGCTGCTCTGTATCCTCTTTGTTCTGTTGTACTAGGATTGCAGAAATCATGTCACTACCACCAAAGGCATATAGTATGAAGTCCTTAGAAAAATATGGATTCACGAGAGTTGGGGCTTGTGATATAGCTTCTTTGATGGCCTCAAAACTTTCTTTTCCTTTAGCTGTCCACCTAAATTCCAAAATCTTCTTCAACATCAACGTTATTGGCTTGATAAGGGCAAAAAAGTTTGGTACAAACCTGCGGACAAAATTGATTTTTCCTAAGAAGCTTTGAAGAGCCTTCTTATGGCTTGGCAATGGAAATGCTCTTATTACTTCAACTCTCTCTGGGTCAATTTCCAAACCTTCCTTTGACACAATATGGCCTAGAAGCCTGCCCTCATGGGCCAAGAATATGCATTTTTTAGGGTTCAATGATACCCCAAATCTCCTACACCTTTGAAACACCTGCCTTAGGTGAAAAAGGTGGTCTGCTGCATTTTTGGAGAACACAGTAATGTCATCTAGATAGATCAATACTATTTTGTTGATCAGCCCTTTGAATGCCATATCCATTGCCCTTTGGAAAGTGGCTCTGGCATTAGACAATCCAAATGGCATTTTTCTATAGGCATAGGTGCCCCATTTGGTGGTGAAAGTTGTTTTGAACTGATCATCTTCTTTCACCATGATCTAGTTGTACCCTGAGTAGCCATCTAAGAGAGAGAATCTCTCTGATCTAGACACCACTTGCAAGATCTTCTCCATTGAGGGGAGTGGGTAGTGGTCTTTGAGGGATGCTCTGTTCAAGTCTTGAAAGTCTACACACAACCTAATCTCTCCATTCTTCTTCCTGACTGGGACCAAGTTTGTAA
This sequence comes from Taxus chinensis, assembly GCA_019776745.2. Taxonomy (NCBI): domain Eukaryota; kingdom Viridiplantae; phylum Streptophyta; class Pinopsida; order Cupressales; family Taxaceae; genus Taxus; species Taxus chinensis. The sequence continues at coordinate 47,006,576 of CM034156.1, forward strand.
CCCAACTTGAGTGTTTGATTGGAAATATGATACTTGCCTCTATCAACTTGTTTAGCTCTTTCTTCATCAGAGGTTCAATGTGTGGATTGACTGGTCTCTGCTTTTTCCTGATGGGCTTAGTAGCTGGATCTAGTTCGATTGTGTGTTGTGCTAACTTCGGATTGAACCCTCTTAGGTCTTCATAGCTCCAAGAAAATACATCTAGAAACTCTTGGAAAAGTTGCATGAATTCATACCTTTCTTTCTCAGTGGCCACTTTGCCAATTTGAAGTGTTTTTCCTTCTCCAACTAGAATTGACTCTGAATCTTCTCCTTTGATCTATATGTTAGCCTTCTCTTTTTGAAACTGATCATTAGGATTGAAGATAGATTCCAATGTCACTAAGCCTTTGGGAAGCTTGTTTGTATGTAGCTGCACTACTTGATCTCCATATTGCTGCTCTAATCTGCTTTGATTCCTAGCTGAGAACTCAACTTCCTCTTGCAAAAAATTGATGATCTGTTGATCATTCTTGAACACCTACCAGCATGTGTTGTTATCTGGCACTGCTGGCCTCACAATCACATGGATATGTGGTTGTCCTTTGTCCCTCTTGATGTTGTCAACCACATAAAATGTTGCTCCAACTGCTGCAATCCTATTAGCAACTTCGTTCTCCTTCCTGGGTATGGACACAATGTTGAAGGCTTCGAAATCCTCAATGAGATCCCATACCCTATTCTTGTAGCTTTTGAGCAGGTCATTCTTGACAACATTTTTTCCTTTGACTTGATTGGCAACCAGTTCACTGTCACCAAACACTTGCAGGTTCTTGATTCCTCATCTTCTAGCCCAATGCAATCCATGAACCAAAGCCTCATATTCTGCAGTGTTATTTGAGTAGGAAAACTAAAAATGGAAAGCTAAGTAATATTTCATACCTTGGGGTGACACAATCATAGCTCCACCTCTGGCTCCTTGCCTACTTCTCGAGCCATCAAAGAAAAATTTCCATACTTCATTGTCATCTTTGTGTTCTAGCTTAATGATGTCAGGAAGAGGATGATTCTCCTCATGCAGGCAGTAGAATCCTAGCTCAGATTCTTCCATCTCCTTATAGGGATCAAAATCATGTCTTTTGACCACCCATTCGTCGAGATTCAGGTCTGGGATACACCCCACCTTGGTATCTACTTCACAAGTGTTTAGGAGGTCCTCCTGATCAAAATCCAAACAATTTGCATTGATTGGGCTAGGCACATAAGACTCAATGTGATAATCCACTATGGGCTTGGATCTGATTGTGGCCTTCACTCCATACCTTGTTCTAAAGAGCATATGTGACCAGTCAACAGACAAGTAGCCTCCAATTTTGGCAGTGAAGTCCCTGGACAAACACAATGCAAAATGTGGTGGCAAGTCTATGACTGATACATTCTGCAATACAATCACATTGGGGCAGGCATGCAGAGTGAGGCTTAGATCCTTGATGATTCCAATAGTTGTCACTACTGTCCCATCCAATTGTACTACCCCTCTAGAGATGACTTCATACTGGAGACCCAGTTGATCAAGCTATTTTTTTGGGCATTATAGAACTACTTGCCCCTGAATCAATCATGCAATTATGCACCAATTTGTCGCCAATGATTAATGAAACATAGAATGGATGAGGTCTCAGGTTCTTACCTTGTTTCTCTTGATGGTTTCCCCAGGTTGAGCTGTATTGGTAAGCACTTTCTCTTACTGGTTAGGGGGTTGATTTGAGCTTGACCAATTTTGCATGGCAGTCTGCAATAGATCCCTTTGCCCTGGAATGGCCAGTGACTCCCATAGTGAAATGTTCACACTTGTCCTCTTCATTTGCTCAATGATATTAAATGAGCTATCCTTCTGTTGCCCCTTCCCTGGCACATTTTTCTCTTGCACATGGGCTGTTACAACCGGTGCCTGAGTAGATTTGGAAGGTGGCTTGGATTGGCTCTACATATTGGGAGTTGTATTTTGAATGCCAATACCTTGTGGAGCAATGGAGGATTGAGGATCACCTGAGTTTGGTGAATTTCCTTCTCTAATATTTCTCTTCTTGGACCATGTATTGGCAGCTATACTTTGAGAAGGAGCCTGATTCATTCCACAGAAGTCTTCAACTTGCCAATTGACAAGCATAGTTTCACTTGGAGGTCCCTCTTGCTGAGCTCCTTGCTACTGATTTTCTTCTTGGCTAGGTTCTTGTGACACACCAATGGTTTGCACCATCAAAGCCTGATTTAGTGCACCATTGAAGCACATCGATTGATTATGTGGTTGATTGTATGGGAAACACCAATCATATTCTTGTGCCATGTTATTCTGTGTTGGAACCAATGCCCTTGATGTTGAAGCTATGTTTGGATCATATGACCTGAAAGGTCTAGCAGCTTGAGGTTGTCCTTGGTGTTGACTCTGATTTACAGCCTGGGCTGGTGGTCTATTTTACTGATATGGGGGTCTAGCCTGATACTGAGCCTGAGGCTGATATGGCCTAGAACTCTGAGCCTACTATCTTTTGATGGTTACTAACTCATTCCCCAGGTTTTGAAGTTGTTTCATAACTTCCTGAAGCTCCTTTGAGGTGTTAGATGATGAGGTGGAGGCTTCAACTAAACTTTGACTCCTGGGAGTGGGTATAGGAGCTAATGTGGGTGTTTGGCTGGTACTTGGGTTACCTAATTCGTGGTATAGGGGCATGGATGGCCTAGGAGAAATTTTTCCAGCTTGAATTAAATGATTCTCAGCTCCTATGGAAAGGCTATAGGCTGCAGGTAAGGTTGTGCCCCCCATTGACTGAATCATTAAAGCAATATCAGAATTTAAAGCTCTAAGAAAGTATAAGAAGGCACCTTCATTAGTGGGCTTTACTGCTACTGGAATCCTGTCCCAGGTCCATTGAAATCTGAGGTTGAAATCCATCAACTACTCATTCAGAGCTCTCTTGATTGTTGTCAGTTGCTCCAACAAGGATAAGTTATCTCCTTTTTCTCCAAACTGGTCATGAAGAGCTATGCACAGATGGTCCCAAGATTGAATAGAGCCTGCTTCTAGGCTCCTGAACCATTGTGAAGCTTTGCCCTTGAGTGAAGAGGCTAGCAACTTGACTGCAATGTCCATCTTAGTGATCTCATGGATTGTACAAAAATTTGCAATGTCTTGAATGTGGTCACCAGGAGAAGTCTGGTTTTCTCCAGTGAAATATGGGATGCTCTTTAATGCTGCCACCGGGACTGGGTTTTGTGCATTCAGAGTGAGTGGGCTGCTGCCAGTGAAATTGACATAAGGATTTGGATGTGCCATCCTGATCAGCCTGAGCACCCTTCTTGATTGAAAGAATGACCTACTAGGAGGAGGTGTTGATAAGGCTCTGTTTGGTGGAGATAGAGACCTCTGGGCTCTTCTTCCTCTTCTCCTTCTGTCTGGAGACAAGTGTAGGTGTACAAACTGTCCTTCTTCTCTTGTTCTTGACCTTGTTTGTATCCTTCTCATGAACTTGGGAAACTTGGACTGCTGAAACCAGTGGATTCTGTCCCTTTTGGAGTCGTCAGATGTGTAGTTCTTAAAAGCTTCTTAAAATCTAGAATCATAGCAAGTGCACATCAATCTTACTGTAATAAAGATGGAGACTTCTTTGTCCCACCGGGCGTGCCAAAACTGTTAGTGTAAAATCACAGCACCCCCAAATGAGTCGTCAGATCTTACTTTTCTAAGGTAGATTCATTTGGTGTGATTCACATAACATTGAGTTTTTCCCCAAAGTGTGGGACTTTGCAAATGGGAAAACTCTCCAGATTAAAGGTTACTTCATATTCCTATGTTTAGGTGCATACGTGGAAACTTGTAGAGGACCTATTCCTAAACCTAATCTAAGTTTTACCAAGGAGACAGGGATAAAAGGAATACAAGAAATCAAAACTAAGCTACAAGGTGATGCACCGAAGGAATGATGAACATTAGTTTTGCTGATAGACACAAACCAACAAAATGCATACAATAATCAAGCACAGATAACCAGATTTATAATGAAAGACCAGATGAGAGCAAAGGAGACAAGAAAGGATCTAAAATTGATCACAAATGTGTTTTATTGCTCTGTAGATTGATACAATGCATTACAAATGGCCAGAAGGTAGGAAACATATTGCAATTTAAATGGAAGGTCTGAACTCCATGAATTCCTTTGCCAGAAGGAAAGGGGAGCCTGCAAAAACAAAAGAATGTCCAACCCTTTACAATGAGTCTCGACCCTACTTTTATAGATTCAACACAGAAGGGAGAAAGAGAGAGAAGTGGGAAAAACAGTTTGAAGCTCAACCACTGCTATTAATGCCTCCTACAAAATCTTCCCCAAATCTGTCTTGACTACATCGATTTCTTATTTGGTGCCTCGAAGGAGGAGGAAACAGATCAGATCGAATCTGATCTGGTTGTTGGGGAAAAAATAGATCCTACATTAATGGCCCTGAAGAAATTTCTCCATTTTTCTCCCACCTAACCTCCCCGATCTTAAAGTTTCAGATCTTCATGGCATAGGTGAGGCCGAGATCTTTCCAACGGTGTCAGATTTGCAATATTTTGAGCCCTGAGTCGAAAGATATGCCCCTTCAAAGTTTGTATCGGGTCCATACAAAAGGGCAGGAAAACCAGTTTGAAAAATGGGCCCCCTTTTTAATATGGGACACGTGGAGGGAAAATTAGGGAAAAAATCGGGTTTGTGGGCCCAGAATTTATCTTTTCCCCCTTTTCCACAAAAATTACAAAATCTAGAAAGCTCCTGCGGCCCCGCCACTCCACTTGGACATGTGGCACCCTCTGGTTGGCTGGGGAGATGCGCTTCAATTTTCATCTTTGTGCCTTTTTGACAAAAGGAAAATTTTCACCTTTTCCTCTGATTCCCCGCTTCCCCACTTTGACCTTGACTCGGGCTCAAACACTGACTTTTTTCCCTTTGGCAGAGTTGTGGCCCATTTTGCAACTTTTACATCTTTGGAATAAAAAGGGAAAAAATCCAACTTTTCCCCCGATGGCCCGCCTTAGTGCTGCTGGTTTAGGCTTGCCACGTGGCGCTTCCTCCGCCGGCCTGTCCAATTTCTATGTTTTTTTGGCTAAGTCCTTTGCTCGGCGGGGTCATATTTCTTGACCGGGGACACGCAGCGGTCTGGCACTCATCTAGAAACCCTCTCTTTATTCGACCCTTGAGTTAGCACCATTTGGACACTTGGCACTCTCCACCGGCCTGCCACCATGCATTGACTATTCAACCCAACTCTGTCCCCTTTTTGAGACTGGACACGTGGAGGCTCCACGCTCGCTTGAAATCCCGATCAAGATTTTCCTTTGAAGGAGCGTCGGGTTGACACTTGGAAGCCTCTGCAAGTCTTTGGAATTTTCAACAACCTCTCCCTTACCTTTTCAGACCCTGGGCTACGTGGTGAACTGGCGCTTGTTTGAGCCTCCGCTTTTGGATTCAACTTTGGAGATGCACCGCTTGGACACGTGGCAGTCCCCACCATTACTTCTATACTTAGCCTTTTTTTAGGCCCGCCCTATCCACCTTTTGACCTTTGTTGACCATTTTCTATGTGGAGGGTTGGTGTGAGTTTGAGTCTTCACCTTGGGCTCCCATTTTAGATTTGTGCCGAGCCGACACCTGACACCTTCCTGCCTAGCCGAAGACTTTTCAACAGCCGTGTAACTTTTTGGGGCCCTAGACATGTGGAAGCCTGGCACTCGTTTGAGCTTCCCTTTTTGGATTCAACTTTGGAGAAGCATCATGCTGACACGTGGCTCTCTCCACTTCTTCCTTCATACTTAGTCAATTTCTGGACTTGTTCTGAACTGTTTTGAACCCGAAGACTTCGAGATCTTCATCGCTTTCTTCTCCTTGTTCCTGGCTTCTTTGTGACACTTCTCCTCCCCTCTGACCCTACTATTCTATTTCTGAGCCCACATGTAACCCGTTAAATAGATTTAAGACATGGATCCACTCGATAGAGTTGTTTCTTCTCTTTCTTCTTGCATAGGGTCATTTATCTTTCGTAGGCCCCACCACTCCATTGTTGAGTCCTTCCTATGACCTGTTTGCAAGATTTAACTGTGCTTTCTCTGGTTCTTTCTGTGTGGGGTCATGGCTGATTTAATAATTTTCCCGGGGGGTGAAATATGGATAACAGGTCATTTAATCTAAATTCACAAAAAAATATTTTTCTTCATTCTTCAGATTGCATAGTAACCGACATCGGTCTAGTGACCGACGTTGGTTTATATCAGACCATCATCGGTTTACCTAACTGGTGTCGGTTCCTTATTCTTTTGGTTAGTTTACCCAAAATACACTTATCTCATCTTCTCTTCTGTTTAGATTTTTTGTGTATCATTATATCCTCTGTACTCTGGTAACAGTCATCAAATACAACTTTCCTTTCTGACAGTCATCAAACTCTACTTCATTTGCTGAAACTGTTATTTTATCATAGTAACCGGTATCAGTTCTTATAACCGGCATCGGTCACCCCTTAACCGTCATCAGTTAGTTCAACTGGCATCGATCATTATGTTTTGATTTTAATCAAAAAATTTACCAACTTTCCCTCTCAGGGTCTATTCTGTCCCACCTCTGTTGTTCCCTGTCATTTATAGAGTACAATTCACCTGATATACACTAATTCATATGGTGTTAACTCACAGCCAAACTAACACTGTCGTATTTCATGCTAGCCATCAACCACTCCCACCTAGTCCATCACTTCCATCCATCCTATCACCTATGGATCTGACTCAGCTCATCCCCATCGCTACCCGGCGACGAAGAGTTTGTGAGAATTCTCGACCAGAATCTTGCAGCCCTCCAATACTACCTTGTTCATTCTTCCACTCAGGATTCCTCAGGAAAGTTAATATACGACATGCCCGTATCTATACCTCTTTCTCTAGCCCCCACTTCTGCATCAGCTAGCACTAGCTCAGTGCTACCATCATCCACTTTATCACCTTTGGTATCTCAGCTAAATCCCATAGCCACTATAACTACAATATCTACATCATCTATCACACTCGCGACATTGATTGTCCCTCCAACAACTGCTTTAAGTATAGCCCCATCTGCACCCGCCGCTTCACATATACCCATTACATCATAACCACCCCTGGTGTCGGCAGCTTACACCCCTTTTTAAAACCTCATCCTTTCCATCCTGCAGTCCTTACCCCCAATCACCACTAGAGTTGTTACGACTACTCCACCCACTTACACATACTACCAACAACCCCCGACCTCATCTATCACTTATTCTGGCTATGTGCCACCTACATCTATTCCTCTTGCGTATTTTTCATGCTCAACACCACCATACACTAGCATACCACCCACCTCACACATTTAGCATCAACCCTTTTTTTTTGCAGGGGGCACCCATTCATCCCAACCTACTAACGAATTTATTAAAATGATGATGGAGAAGATGTAGACCTTAGAAGTATTTGTTTATGGCTCCCGTAATTATTTAACGTATGATGAAATTTGTAACAAGCCTATTTATCCATCTATTCCCACTCGTCCCTTACCCAGTGCATTGGGAAACGCCTAAATTCAATCGCTTCAACAGTAAAGAAGACCCGCAACAACACTTGTAGTTGTTCAAACATGGGTGTTACCTAATTACCCATGATGATGCTTTTCTCATACAAACTTTCCCAATATCCTTGACAGGACCAACATTAGATTGGTATAGTGGACTACCTTGACATTCTATTTATTCCTTTAATCAAGTAGCTCAAGCTTTCTTAAATCATTTTTTAATCAATGTTACCAAGAAAGTCACCATGACTGATTTATATTCAACCAAACAGTATGAAGACGAATCTATCATAGATTTTGTTGCCCGCTGGAGGAGTCTTATTAACCAATTGACGTTCTAACTACCTTAGACTGAACTTATTGAGTTGTTCATTAGAGCTTGTGCTAAACACATCTCACCAAATCTGCAAGTCCAAACCTTCCGAACCTTTGATGAAGCGTTCACCATGGCCCGAAAACTGGAAATTTGTGCCATTGAAGAAAAGAAGATCCAATTACGAAACAAGAACACCCCATTAAAATCAAACGATTCTTCATCTTCAAAACCTCAAAACAACTATTCAAATCCCAAAGGATCTGCCAACATGGTAGTCTTCAAAGTGGGCCCAGCTCATCCTTCTAATCAGACCCAACCTTCTTCCAATATTTCTCTTGTCCAGGCCTTTTAGCTCCGACTGGAGTAGTGGAAGTACACTTTGATTGGAGAGCCCTATTCTTCAGTCTTGAGAAAACTTCTTAAATCTGGATCCATTACACTTCCTCCCATAAAACCTCATACAGGTTTCAATCCTACTCGTCCTATGCCTGCATGGTATAAAGAACACAACTACTATAATTACCATCATGTTAAAGGCCATAGTGATGGTAACTACATAAATTTTAAGAACATTATCCAAGAGATGAAAGATAATGGAGACCTTGTCATGGACAACCCGAACACGCCAAAAAATCAGAATTTGCACATCTTCAAAAATCTGTTCCCTAATCATAAACCATTGTATAATCAAAATAGCGAACCTTCATCCAGCAACAACAATGTTCGTGAAGTCCACGCTATTTTTGATATCGTACCAACCGTTCCTCAAAACCTACCTACTTCATCTATTGAGGAAATCTTGGCATGAGCTCTTCAAACCATAGAGGAGCATACCTCTTCTACTCCTCCACCCACAGAGGAGTCGCCCTCATTTCCCCTTTCTCTCACGGAGGAACCCACACTTTCTACCAATGTCATTTCATCTTTTGCCTCCCAACCTACTAAATCATCAACACTTGTTATTATCCCATCACAAGAGAATCATCATCGCCTTCTCATCCACCTAGGGAGAAGTCTACCTCACCCTACCTATTATCTCTCCTACCCATGGGAGATTCTTCAGACATGCCACTACATGTTGGGGACAGTTTTCCCCCAACATCCCAGGACCCTATGGACATGATCTCAGCTCTTTTACCTATAAAATATGAGGCTAGCCAATTCCCTATCTCACAGACATATTTTATAGGGATTGTCACCCAACCTATTCCATCATCTTATTCAGTAGTCCCATTTTCACGGCTGGTCGATCCTTTGGATTACGTTGATCATTCCATACTATGGGGATGTCTTCGACTCCCCATTTTAACCCAAATGCAAATGTTGCCTTAAGATACTTCCACGATCTACCCAAAGGTATTTTTGGCAACCAAAACTACATTGACCATCCCGATTGAAATGAATTCTTCTTCATCATCTCTACCTATATCCAAACCTTTACCCGTGGCCAAAACCATTTAAAAACTAGAAAGCCTACCCCCACCTATCTCCTCACCTGTATCTAAATCCATCACTAATTTGGGTGTCATGCTAACATCAAACCTTATTCACCCACCTATCAGAATAGACTTAACTGCATCATCTCCAACCCACACCAACATTATCCCTCTGCCTAAAAGGAAAAACCAACCTTCTAGGCTTTACACACTGGTCTTGCCTACCACACCTTTGTCACCTTCCCCCCTTCTATCCATCCTAGGGTCTCATCCATAAACCTTGACCAAACAGTCTCATACCCAAGGCAAATCAGAAGCTAAACAACCTAATCCTACCTAATGAGCCTTTGTTACACCTCATCCACCCAAAAACCAAAATCCTTCAACCTCACCCATGCACTTCTTCCCACCTATACCTCCACCAGTTACCATAACCCCAAACTTTCATATATAACTTCAACCAATGCCGTCTACCCAACCTCTACCAACCACCACCATTGCAACCCGGTTTCCCCCATGGGTAACCCATCCTCTTCCACCATCTGCTTTCCCTTCTACATCCCGTACCCCCATGTCACATTTACCCAAGAAGGTGTAACCCAAAGATAAGAACCCACTACCCTCCAATAAAGTAGTCAAACATACAAAACCTTCAAGTACTAGATCTTCTACCCCACCTTTACCCAAGTATATGCCATCAAAACATAAGACCTTACCACTCATCAAATCAGTAGACCAACCCATTCCCCCTCCTATCAAACCTCTTACCTCATAATCATCCACATCTGTAACCAAACCTATGCTGACTTCCCATTGTGATCCATTAGTGGGGTCCTACGCAAACATTTTAACCAATATCTTAGATACTTCTGTCATCACATTACCACTGATTTGACCTTACGATCCTCTCAAACCCAAACCAAAATGGTTTAATGAAACCAAGATTTGTGCTTACCATCGTGTGCCAGGATATGATGTCAAAAATTGTAAGGCTCCGAAGACCGTTCTTCTTCAACTTTGTCCTCCTGAACAAAATTTCAAAGATGACGACCTTCTTAATGAGGACCATACTCCACCTTCACCTGTCACCATATATCACTGTTCTTTACCCATTCAACGATCAATATATCCACCACCACAACCATTTTTCCCACCTCCAAAATTCGAGATCAACATGGTACGTATTAGAGAGTTGGCCAAACCACCACCCAAATGTCAGTGCACCCTACTCATTTCACAAGGCTCTTATCCACCACTAGTATTTTCCCCCTGATTCCGTTATACCTTTCATGACACACCCTCGCCATCCACCTCCCCTAAGATTAACATCCTTCACATTGCTACATGTGCTCCAAAAGACAAAGGAAAAGAAAAAGAAATTGGCCCATTAACCAACCCCATACCCAATATACCATCTGCACATGCTCCCAAAATCACCATTCACGAACCTACATACCCTATATTTGACGGGGTCACCCATCGCATAATGGTAAAACAATTACATCAGTCTCCTCTAAATATGTCTTTGTATGATCTCATCCAAACTTCTGAATCCCACAAACAAGCCCTTATTGAGATTTTACAAATCCATTAAATTTCTACCCAATGACCCCACACCAATGGCCTTGATTATCACCCCTCACCACATGGCCTCGCTTACCAAATCATCTCCTTCTTCTACCCCCATGACCACTCCTCACGTCGCCACCCTCAGCTTCTCTGGTGAGGAGATTATACCTCTCCAGTCAGATGACCTTGATCCCACCCTATTCATTTCCATCATATCAATAACATACGCGTACGACACATCATGATCGATGGTGGTGCTAGCATTAACATCATTTCCTCCCACACATACAATCAAATGTATATCCATTCTAACTGTATGCATAATAATCCAGTTATGTTGCGCTCCTTCAACAATGCCATCACCTCCACCCTTGGCACTATTATCCTTCACATTTGCATAGGCCCTCGCACTGTCCCAGAATTATTCTGCATCTTAGAGGGGGAGTTCCAGTATAACCTATTGCTTGACAGACCCTGTATTCACGTCATGGGTTGTCCCTTCAATTCTACACCACTGTGTAAAATTCGAGCATGAAGGACATAACTACACCATCCCTGCTAACCCGTCACCATTCAAAACCTATAACATGTTGTACCGACCCAACGATGTAATTGTAACGATCAAGGCATCTCCCACTACCCCCAATTCTCCTTCACCCACAAACCCATCTACCAGTGCTACCTCCACCTCTCCCGCATCTAATTATTCTATTACTACTGCTGCTACAGCTTCCACAACTAACCACCCTACTTCCTAACCAACTGATACCCCTCCTACCCAATCACCTAATGAGTCGTCTATCCTTACCACCCACATATCAACTACCGATCCCTTAGAATGTGTTTTTCAATGCCTTACTCTGGGGGAAGTATGAGGATACATTCTGGATTACCCTTGCAATTATGGGAAAAAGCAGTTGATATAACGGTTTATTTGATTAACCACGGGCCTTCAAGTTCACTAGATGGAGTAATACCACAGGAAGCTTGGATCGGAAAAGAGGTAGATCTTTCTTTTCTTAAAATTTTTAGTTCAGAAGCTTTTGTGCATGTTGTTAGGGAAAATAGAAAAAAGTTGGATGCGAAATCCAAGAGATGCACTTTCATTGTTTATGGATCTGGTGATTTCGGTTTCCATTTTTGGGATTTAGAGAATTCTAAAATTATTAGGAGTTGTGATGTTGAATGAAATGAAAAGAGAATGTACAGGGATCAAATTTTGGTACCCAAGGATGAACCCGTTGAGAAGTTTGTGAATGAAAATGAACTCTCAGATTTAAAAGTATTACCGACAGGGTTACACAGTAACTGGTGTTGGTTGACCCCTAACCGACCTCAGTCAGACGAACTGGTATTGGTTACAGAGGGTCCAAACCGACATCGATTAGCAGAACTGAAATTGGCTAGAGGTGATTGGCGTCGGTCACTGTCAGATTTGGATAGGAATGTCCAGGAGGTCCAGTTTGAGCCTTCGATACTCCAAAATTTTGTGAGAAGGTCACAAAGGGTAAGTAAACCTCCAAAAAGATTTAAACCTTCTCTATTTTATTTATTATTGACTGGTAATGGTGAATCAGAGAGATTTGAAGAAGCAATGTAGGATAAGACTCATGTTTAGTGGGAGCATGACATGGATGAGGAGATGGACTCATTGGAACAGAACTAGACTTGGGATTTGGTTAAGTTGTCAGCAGGTAATAGAACATTGCAGAACAAGTGGGTTTACAAGATTAAGGAAGAAGAGGGTGGACATAAAAGGTACAAGGCAAGGCTTGTAGTAAAGGAATTTGCACAGAAAGTAGGTATTGAATTTGGTGAAATATTTTCTCCTATTGTTAAGATGACTTCTATTCGTACTATATTGAGTTTAATTGCAGTAGAAGATTTGCATATAGAGCAACTAGATGTGAAGACAACTTTCCTTCATGGTGATTTGGATGAAGAGATTTATATGCATTGGTCACTTGGGTATGAAGTCAAGGGTAAGGAGAAATTAGTGTGCAGGTTGAAAAAGAGCCTATATGGGCTCAAACAAGCTCCAAGGCAATGGTAAATGAGGTTTGATAGTTTTATGCATGAGCATGGTTACTTGAGATGTGAATTTGACCATTTTGTTTATTTCAAGAAGCTTGAAAATGGGAGCTATATTATTTTGTTACTATATGTGGATGATATGCTTATTGTAGGATCTAATATGCAGGACATTGGTGAGCTTAAGGGAAAGCTAGCTCATACATTTTCTATGAAGGATTTAGGAGCTGCAAAAAGAATCCTTATCATGCAAATACATAGAGATAGAAAAAATAAGAAATTGTATTTGTCTCAAGAGGATTAAATCTACAAGGTGTTAGAAAAGTTAAACATGCAAAATGCAAAACCTATTAGTACACTTATGGCTGGATACTTCAAATTGAGAAAAGATCAGTGTCCTTCATCACATGAGGAGGTCAAATATATGACACGAGTGCCATATGCTTCAGTAGTTAGGAGTCTCATGTATACCATGGTTTGTACCAGACCAGACATTACACAGGCAGTGGGAGTTGTGAATAGATATATGGCCAATCTAGGTAAAGAGCATTGGAAAGTAGTCCAATGGATACTCAGGTTTTTGAAAGGGACATCTAGCATGCAGTTATGCTATAGAGGTTCAGATATTTCATTATGTGGCTATGTTGATTTGGATATGGCTAGAGATCTGGATGGTAGAAGGAGTACTACTTGATATATTTTCACAGTAGGTGGAACGATAGTTAGCTGGATTTCAAGATTGCAGAAGGTTGTGGCTTTGTCTACTACAGAGGAAGAGTATGTTGCAGCTGTAGAGGCTAGCAAGGAGATGATATGGATGAGTAGGTTCATGGTAGAGTTAGGAAAGGAGAAAAGTGATTGTAAACTGTTAAGTGACAGTCAGAGTGCAATTCATTTGGAAAAGAACTTAGCATTTCATTCAAAAATGAAACACATTTAGTTGAGGTATCACTTCATATGACAGGTATTGGAGGATGGACAGTTGAATCTGGAAAATATTCATATGAGCAAGAACCCTGCGGATATGCTAACGAAGCCATTAACAAAGGAGAAGTTGGAGCTACACTCCACTTTTTTTGGTCTTCAAGTTTGAGACTTGAAGAGGAATAAACAGAGCTAATGAAGGATCCAAGAATGACGTTGTATAGGTATGGTGCAATAATTAATCTCCAAGTGGGAGATTGTTGAGTTATGGAACTCAATTACTTCAGTTTAGCATACAATGGAAACTTGCTGGAAAATACAGTAACCATCATTGGTTAAGTGGGAACTGGCATCGGTCACCCAGAATCGACATCGGTCAGGTATGACCGGAATCGGTCAGGGAAGGGACAAACTGACATCAATTATATCTAACCGACATTGGTTACCTGTGCGAGGATGTTTTAATCAAATCTCGGGAATTAGATCTATTTTTAGTATTAAAGTATATCTATTGATTGTAATTACATGGCTAAGTGCCCTAAGTCTATAAACGACTATATAAGTATAAAAGCTAGGGTTTAGAAGATGATTAACAAGAATTAGAAAGAACTTGTAAAATTTCATGAGAGAGAGAATTCTTGGTGAAGAAGCAAAAGTTTGAGAGAAAGAAATTACTATACATTTGAGAGGTGTGGAAGATTGTAAATATTCATTGTATATCTTGTAAAATCTTTGGATAATAGATTGGCTTGTTTCTTGATGGACATAGCCCACACTGGGTGAACCACGTTAAATCTGGTGTTGAGTTATGTCTCTAGTTTTGTATATTTCTTCTGGTAGAATAACCGCTCTTATTTGCATGTATGCTTAGATCTGATATATTGTCTATACAACCAATGTGCTAACCCCAACAAAAATATATTTATTTAGTAACCTATAATCAATGATTTTTAAGAGAGTATTTTGAATTAAAAATTACAAATGGATCCTTAATCATTTGTTACTTTCCAAAAAATAAAGTTACCCATAAGGGAATAATGAGGTTACTCGCAAGGGTTTTTGTTTGACAGACAAAAGGGGCTAAGTGTTGGGCACGCGAATGTAGGGTGCTGGGAGAGTGTGCGACGCTACAGTATGGATGAAGTGCCCAGGATCAGGATTTAGTCATTTCTATTGTTAAGGATATTTTTGGAGCTAGCGTGATTGAGCACACAAAGACATGAAGAATTGTGGTCATGAAAGGGTATTTTTGGAACAAGCATTAGCCGAGCACCATGCATAGTTTAGGCTAATAATAGGATTTCTACTCAAAGTTAACTATAGGAAGTCTATTGTTAGAGAACTTGCATGTTTTTGCATCCCTTTTGTAAAGGCGCATGGCTATTATTAGCATGTGGCCTATTTTGAGAAAGTGCATGCGGTGAAGGGAAAGTCCCCACCCCTATATATATGTATTATATTTGCATGGTTAAGTAAGTGTTAAGTGCTATTGTAGAGTTATGCTGTTGGTTTTGTCACGTGCATTACTCATGGAGATACCTTTATAATGTATGAAGCTTCTGTGTTTTACAGTATTTAATACAATTGGATCTTATTGGCTGGATAATGGTATTGAACATGACTGAAACTGGTTCTTGTGTGGTAAATATTGTTATAGTCATTGTTTAGTTCATATTTTATATATTCTAAGATCTAGATCTAGTTTATGCATTGTGGACTGTTTACTATTGGTTATGAATCTAAATATACATATGCACTATCATGCTAACATTCTATACAAGCAACTCTAAAGAGGGACCTGGTGCCTTTGTGCACTTTGGGTGAGCGCTCAGCTCAGGCTGAGTGATGTGCCAGCGCACTTGGGTCATTTACAGTGAATTCTAGGCTACATCATTGGTTCCATTGTCGGGACATATTTCTCATATTTTTTCAGGATGTTGTGTGATGAAGACGTACTGGTTGACCTTAGCAAGTGTTGAGGAGTGGATAGTAGATCTGGAAGAAGAATACACTTAGAGATTCAACACTGGATCTGAGTTTGACGCATGCGCGTGGGTTGAGAAGAATCTGTATGACTGCTTATATGAGAGATTCTTTGTTATCTTTCCCATAGAACTATATGAGTGGCTAGTTTCTTATGCATATAAAAGGAATTGGAGGTTTCACACACTTTTCTAGATGTAGAAAGAATTTCAGGTCCTCTATGATGTTGATCTAATTTGGACACGTGTTGTGGACACTTGGTTCTGTGGTGTTCTGAATAGCTATATTTTGGAGTACTCAATTTCCACTTACTCTTGTTCTGGAGGTAGCTGAGTTTCAATTTTTACGTTATCCCAGGGGATCATATCTGCATAGAATTCCACTGGTGATCAAGATCTTGATGGTAACCTTGAATTTGGAAGAGAAGTTGATGGCTAGCTAAACCCCACCATGTGCGGGGGCAGGAGTAGGTGTGGTGAAGGATGGTGGACCTAGCAGTAGAGAGGAAAAGAGAAGAAAGGTGGCTTAAGTTCAATGAGGCACATGAGAGGGATTTAGAGAAGTAACATGAGGTTGCAGAATGGATGGCGTTGTGGAGAGAGATGGCTCATGAAGGATTTGGAGCTCACACAGAGGACATGGAGCCAGAGCATCTGGAACTCCCCCATTTGGGAAAGCATGACAGGGAACCCTCATCAACCTCTTATGAGAGTGCACCAGTAGAGACAACATGGGCCGTGGGTGTGCATCTGAATCTACCTAGTGACCTAGCCCTTGTGCTTGGTTTTCCAGTTTCTAGTATAGCCAGTAGTCAACAAGCTAGTTTGGGCAGTAGAGTAGCAAGAGGTAAAGTTGACTTATCATGTAGGTTCAGGAGTAAATCAAATAGCAAGTACATTTATGGCTAGGGCATGTCTTCCTTGTTATTTGGAGGTTTGGTTGGAGGTACTTTTTTAGGCGTGTCGTCGGCATAGAACATAGGCACACAAAACTTTTGACTCACATCTAGGAGTAGTAAAACTTCACAGACTGTGGGAGTTCAGTTTAGCACCACTGTTGGGACACAAGGAAGTGCATCCTCTAGTTCAATTCCTGTTATAGGGGAGGATCAAGAGGCACAAGTAGCTTAGGATCTAGTGGATCTGGAGGTAGAGGAGGTAACACAAGAGGTTTTGGATCTGGTGGGCATGGTCCTCACCAGCCCCAGAATATTTACATGGAGATGTCACTTCATCTCCTAGAGTATAGGGGAATAGAAGATGTTGCTGAGCATGTCCATATGTGTGAGATATTGTGGCGTGTGAAAGGAATTACAGCTTCAAAGTGCAAGGCTAGTTAGTTTTCAACTACATTGTAGGGACACGCACACAGCTGGTACAAGAAGTTTGACCCTGATAAGACTTGTGTGGATTATATGCATTACGAGATGCTTTCATTAAAGAATTTTATATCCTTGAGTTTGAGTAGAAAAGTATAAGCGCGCTCAAGGATATCAAGCATGGCACTACTGAGAGTGTCCAAGAATATGATGTTTGTTTCAAAACACTCTTGTCTAAACTATCTTATGATATCCATGCAAGTCAGCATGCACAGTGGTTTGTCAGAGGCCTGATCATGCCTTTTAGGAGGGCACTCTCACATAAGACTTATACAGATCTGCGTGAGGAACTTGAAGTAGCTTTGTGCACTGAGGCGAATGGGAGCATAGACACTGGAGTGAGCCCATTCTTGGAATCTCAGATTGCAAGCAATGGAAAAATAGTTGGAGAAACTATCAACCAATACAGCACATGAGACACACACTGGAATTTGGTGCATAGATTGTGAAGTAGAGGGGCATACTAAGGATAGTTGTCCTCGTAGACCGGTGCTCCTTGTTATTGGATTTTGAGATATGTCATTTAGACCATGATGTGATTTGTTGCCCATTATTACAAACGTGATAAGGAAGAATGTGTCCTGCTACTATAAGATTTTTTGGTCCACAACTCACAATACTGAAGATTGTAGGTTGATTGATCAGATCCATGATGTCATTGATATTGGTGTATGATAGACTGGAGTTGCGAATAACTCTAAGGATAAAAGTGAGCAACATGATCATGATCATACTCAAGGGCACTATGATCATAATAAAGGGTTCTTTGAGGGAGGCCATGGTAGAGGTCGAGGATACCATGGTGGATTTAGAGGCCGAGGCCATGGTGGTGGATGAGGTGAGTTCCCTCATGGAACATGTTATACGTGTGGATCTCCTGACCATTACAGGTGTGAGTGTCCTCAGAACGTTACTTGTTATTTTTTGTGAAAAGAATCATAACTATGAAGAGTTCCCAAGATTTATATGAACATCTGAGAAAGAAGCAAAAATAGGAGAACAAGGGTGCAAGGATGGTTAGAATACAAGCACATCGTGGAAAACCAATGGATGCCAAAGTTAGCACCGGATCCTAAGATGGTACCTGTGAAGATTACTACACGTGATGAGGATGCGCGCGCTAGAGAAATGTTGCAACAGAAGCCTACCATTACTAAGGAGGAGGTTTTACATGAAAAATATCCAGACCCTACACATCAAAAGGAGGTTTATTAGGAAACCATGGAGGTACTCAGAAATCTACAGGGTGAAATACAATGTTTAAAGGAACAGTCATGAAAGTTGGAACAGAAGAAGGCAAGTTGAGACTTTCCAGTCGGATGTTGATGATCTGAAGGAAGTATGCAAGATGCTATGTCAGGAGAACATTATTCCATTACTAGGGAGTTGGTTAAATGGAAACACTCACACATGCTGGTATTGAGAATGGATGACATATTTTACATGCTAATCTCCCTCCTCATAGCTTGGATTATGACAAGGAGATCACTCTAAATGTTGTTGTGGATGGATGGATTTTGAGCAATATTTTGATTGACATAGGTGTGGAAGTGAATGTGCTTACTTTAGATGCATGGGTTCAGATGGGTAGACCTCCATTACAACCATCTTCCAATGTACTGTATATGGAAAATCAGACTAAGGCCATGCCAATTGGAGTCTTGAAGGATGCATCCATTACTATACAGGGGGCCAAGTTCACTAGGGACTTTGAGGTCTTAGCACTTGCAGAAGTGGATAACTTCCCAGCTCTACTTGGGTGCCCTTGGTGCTATGAAAATAATGTTGATCTATGGTTCAATAAGGGATATATCAGTTTTGAGAACAAGGAAGAATGAGTTATTATCCCTTTGACAGATGGGAAATCTGCACCTTATGTTGAGCCCTTAAGTGAAGAAGACCTGAATAGAATTTATGTGCACACCATTCAAGATCTAGAAGCACTTGAGCCATCTAAGGAAGGAATTCTCTAGTGGGATGATGCATAGTCCATCAGTGATACTACAATTATTTCCTATGAAAATTGGGCACATGGCACTTACGAGATGGTTGGGTGTGAGGTAAGAAGCACAACTACGTGTGTAAGTAGGTGCACTGTGTTAGGTGGTTAGGAAACAACCCTGTACCCCGGTACACTGGCGAAGGAAACCCTGAGGTATTCCTGTGAGCCATGGAAGTACAGTGGAAGGATCAGGTGGAAAGAAGGAACATGTTAGTTTATACCCTACGTGGGACAGTAACGTGTTGGTGGATGGTTCATAGGGATAATCTCATAGAATGGAGAGAGGTGAGAATTTCCCTATCAGCAAGGTTTCTCAGAAGTAATGCACCTACTCAAATATGTGAATATCATGGTAATAATCCTATTCAACACCACGTTCAGTAGTGTGAGAGACTCTGGACAGAGGGGCAGGAAGCTTTACCACCTTTGTTGTGGGTGCACAAACTTTATTTCACCTTGCGAGGCTGCATGTGCATGGTATGTTTATGCAGAGTTGAATAGAGAGACTGGAAATTGGCAAGACTTGACTGCAGGTATGATCCATACTTTTGACTACTTCTCCACTAAACCTCTGGTTAATGAGGCATTACAGGTTATGAAGCACTTGACTATGGGAGATAGTGCAAAAGTTGAAGAACTCATTCAGGAGTTACTTGGTGAGTCAGACCTAGAAGCACATTTTGAAGAAGTAGATGAGACAGATGCAGAACTGCTTGAGTGTGCTTTCCTAGAGAAGGAGAAAGGAAAGATGGTCTACATGGTGGATGATGAAGAAGTGGAAAATTTGGACATAGATCATTCATAGGGTACATGTGAGGTTTTAGACAGTTTGGATGAGAAGGCATGCACCTACCATGAATCTATGAAGACAAAGAAATTGAACATTGACATAGATGTTGAACCTAAGGAGGCCATAATTGGAGATTACTGGTCTAACTCTGAAGTGGCTAAGATAATTGAGTTACTACGTGATTTCTAGGACTTGTTTCCTAGAGGCTACCATGAGTTGAAAGGAGTGCATGAATCTTTGGGTGAGATGAAAATTAAGTTAAAGGAAGGTGCACTCTCGGTTAGGAAGAGACCTTACAGGATGAACCCTAACCTGCATGTAAAATTTAAAGAAGAAATTGACAAGATGTTGAAATATGGCATCATTGAGCCCATAGAGGAATCAGAGTGGGTTAGCCCTATGGTAATCAACATAAATAAAGATGGAATAATCAGGATTTGTGTGGACTACAGGGAGCTGAATGTTGCATGTGTGATTGATCCTTTCCCTACACCATTCACTGAAGAAATATTGGAAGGCGTTGCAGGGCACGAAATTTACTCTTTTACAGATGGGTTTTCTGGGTATCATCAAGTAAGAATTTCTAAAGAAGATCAAGAGAAGACAAATTTCACCACTAAATGGGGAATTTTTTCATACATGGTGATGCCCTTTGGATTGAAGAAATGCCTGTAGTATTTTTCTGCATTGTTGTTCAAGCATTTCTAGGATTTTATTCACAAATTCTTACAGGTTTACTTGGATGATTAGACCATGTATGGGCTTGTCAAGGATCATTGTGACAATTTGAGGTTAATGTTTGAGAGGTGCAGATAGTTAATCATCTCTTTAAATATCAAGAAGTGCATATTTTCTACACCTTTTGGAACTCTGCTAGGGCATATCATCTGCAAGGAGGGTTTGTTAGTAGATCCAGCTAAGGTTGCAGTCATCTTAGGCTTGGAGGAGCCTACTAGTCAGAGTGAGGTGTGTGGATTCTTGGGCCACATAGGGTATTACCAAAAATTTATCAAAGGATATGCTAATATTTCCATGCCCTTGGAGGAGTTATTAAAGGGTAAAGGCAAGTTCTATTGGGGAGAACCACAACAATGCGCATTCGAAGCGCTAAAGGAAAAGCTTACTACTATGCCTATTCTATGTTTTCCTTCATGGAATATACCTTTTCATGTACATGTGGATGCCTCTGGCATGGCCATTGGCACAGTTCTAGCTCATCCTGGAGAAGGTATTGTAGATCATCCTATTTTCTTTGCTAGCAGAAAGTTGACTCCTGTAGAACAAAATTATACAACTACGGAGCGTGAGGCTTTGTCAATGATCTATGTGCTGCATAAGTTTAGACAGTACTTGCTAGCAACACCTTTTTTTTCTATACAGATCACATGGCATTGAAATACTTGGTGAACAAGCCCATTTTACAGGGGTGCATATGCTGATGGGTTCTATTATTCCAGGAGTTTGACTTTACAGTGGTGGTAAAGCTAGGTAAAAGTAATTCGGTCCAGATCATTTGTCAAGGATTCAATCAGGAGAGGACACGCAGAGTATTGAAGATACAATGTCGGATGCACAGTTATACAGGTTAAACCATGTGCCCTCAGAATTAGAGGATATTTTTCTTTTTACGCACAGGTATGGTGTCTAAAGGAATGAAGGATTTGGAAAAGAAACAACTTGTGATTCGCACCACACCTTTCATGTTGATTAGTGGTGACTTATACAAACTAGGCTGAGATGAAGTATTTGCATCGGTGTGTACTGGAGCATGAGAGTATGAAAATCATGGAGGAGGCTCATGGTGGTATTGCAGGTGGCCACTATGCAGGTGAGGCCACAACGCGTAAGATTCTACTAGCTGGTTTATGGTGGGAGACCTTGTACAAGGATTGCAAAGAATCCTTGGAAAACCTGGGTAGAGAGATGAAATGCCTTTGAGGCCTATTACTAGTGTAGAACCTTTTGAGAAGTGGGAAATTGACTTTGTGGGTCCTATTAACCCACCCACCTGTAGGACTGGATCGCACTATATCATCACTTGTACAAATTATCTTACAAGGTGGGAAGAAGTGGCACCTACAAAGGATTGTACAGTGGCTACACAACAAGGTTCTTGTGGGAAAATATTCTTACCAGGTATGGATGTCCTTTAAGTTTGAAAAGTGATAGAGGCACTCATTTCCTTAATGAGACCATCAGGATATTATTGGATGAATTTATGGTTGCACACCATAAGACAACACCCTATCACCCTCAAGAAAATGGGACTGTTGAGGCTTTCAACAAGATATTGAGCCAAATTTGACAAAAAATTGTGATGTTGGAAGGAAAGACTGGGATGATAAAGTTTATACTGTGCTTTGGGCATATAGAACAACCTACAAATGGTTGAATAAGCAAAACCCTTTCAGTTGGTGTTTAGCACAGAGGCAGTTCTTCCCATGGAATTCATGTTACCTTCTTTACGTATTACACACGCAGGAGGTCTGGTTGATGAGAAAGCATTGGAAGAAAGAATTGACAAGTTGATACAACTAGATGAGAGGCGCGCAATAGCACAATGGAGTCAGAAGAAAGAAAAATCTAGGCAGAAGGCATGACACGACAAGCACATAAGGACAAGAAGCTTGAGGTTGGGTAGATGGTACTTCTTTATGATTCAAAGTTTCTGTGCCACCCAGGAAAGCTTAAGGTGCATTGGTTGGGACCGTATGTTATCACTCATATACTTGACTCAGGTGCTTGCCAGTTAGAGGCGCTTGATGGAACATGGTTTCCCAGTTACTTCAATGGGAGTAGGTTGAAGCCCTACTATAAATAAGCCTTCTTGGTGTTTGTAATAAGGTAGTATTACCATTTAGATTAGATTTCCCTTAATGTATTTCCTTTATATGTGTTTCCTTCATCGTCGATATGCTTTGTCAATTTAGTTTAGTGTTATGTGTAATAAGCACGCTTGCGCGCTGGAAGCTGGTTGCAATCTAAAGTGTTTTCATGCGCAGAGGACTACACATACCCTTAGTGTGGGGTGGATAAAGAAGGTTAGTTTGGTACAGAAAAGAAATAAACTCACAAGTGACCATAAAGGGAACATGCTTTCAAAATTAATGAAAATTTCAGGAGAATTGCTCAAAGTTAACACCACGCGTAAGGCGATGAGTGCTCAGTATAAAGTCAAGGAGATTGCAACATTAGAGACTACGTATGTTGGGTCACATTGGATAAATAATTTGGTGTAAAGAAGTGTGGGTAGAAGAGATTTGTGATGGATAAGTAGTTGGCACGCCAGAAATTTCTGATTGAGGCACAAAATTTTGAGGCACGAGAGATTGGGGTGGGATAAAGAAGTGCAAAACATGCTCAATGGGAATTAATGTTGTGTATGGTGGTAGGTGGAGCAATTAAGGAAGGGGATTTTTAAAACTTGTATTAAAACCGTTGTTTGTAACGTCATTTGTTACCTTGTGAGTTCGAAGAAAATTGAGAAGTGTGAAGAAGAGATGGAGACGATGAGCACTCTATAGATCGAGTAAACCTATCGAGATTTGAAGCACGTTGTTGAGCATCCAGGCATGGAAGTAGGATTCAAGAAGTGGTGCATGTGTGTGATGAGGGGGTGATTGGGGTTTTTTTCACACAGAAGCTAGGGTTTCATTCACACTTACAGGATTGAAAGGAGCAATGGCACCACAGAGGGATCCAGCTATGGAGAAGGAGGTTGACGACCTAACAGAAGAATGGTTGGTTGAAATGTTATACCTAGAAGAGGTGATTGAGGGGTGGCCATGGAAGACAAAAATAACATAGTGTAGGGTTTCAGAAATCAACCATTGAACTGAGAAGTTCCTGAAGAATATTTCCATAGAAGTCTATAGGAAAACTAACCGGTAGTTAGCGGATGACACTATGGTTTTGGACGCCTCCATGAAAAGGTTACTCAACAATGTGGGGGTCATGTGAATTTGGAGTTACCCTATTTTGGAAAGCCCGAGAAGTTGTATCAATGGCTCATGTCACGCGTGCATGAGGACTTTTTCTACTTCGTGGGAAGGAGAATGAGGATCACCGCCAAGATGATTGGGAAGGTGACAGGGTTGCATGACTCAGGCTCGGAGATTGTTGGTGATTTATCAGACGATGAGAGAATTGATGCAACAACCTCCATACATCAGTATAAGAAGGTGGGCTGAGCCTTTAAAGTAACCAACATTGTAGACATGGCCACCAGGGTTGCAACACGCTTAGCAGGGAGCAAGTTGGGTGCCACTGAGCGGTGGAATGAGGTAAATATGTGTTGGTTGCATATACTACACAAGATGGTAAATAAGACATACTACAACATCGTTGGGTACATTGCAATAATTCTGGTGAATGAGGTGTGTGTCCAAGAAGATAAAGGTGAGGAAATAACTTAGGGTGGATCCTGTTGTTGATTGTATTTAGTGAAATTGGTGTACTCGACAGACCAAGGGAGAACATCTAGGAGTTTCTGTTGGAAAAAATATCCCTAGCAAAGAAATATGCTAAGTATACTCTGTGCATGGCTATTTCTAATACATATAAGGAGCTCTTGGAGAAGTGGTTCAGGAGGCTGCGTAGGGCGTTTGAAGGGAGAATGGCACATTCCATGTGAATTACCCAAGGTATTGGATGGAGAAGTTGAATTCACAGTTTACCAACACTTCAGCTTAGGGCACTTCCATATGAAGTCTGGAGAGAAAAACCCATGGTGTAAGTTTCCATTCACCTTTACTGCAAGGTACTTTAAAGACTCTATGAATAGGTTCCATGACATGCATAAACTTCAGTTTGATGCGGATAAAGTAAACACAGATGTTCATATTATGCGCAAGACCTATGTATGGCCAGGTAAAGAGGCCTATGTTGAAACAATGGAGTCTGACAACGTGGACATTACACCAGAGAGTTTGGTCATAGGAAAAATTGAACCAATGTGCATGTACATCTATCTGAGGCCAAGGTTCAAGGATGGAAAGGTGGTGAAGGGTGCAGATATGACACTTCTGGGACCTCCAAAGAAGGGGCAGATAGTAGGAACCTCAAGGCAAGTTACATCTGCACCTCCTACTCAGGAAGATCCAACGCCTACTGGGTTAGAAAACATCCTAGAGCAGGAGGAACCAGAAGAAAACACTAGACTGGATCATACAAGGAGAGTTCTACGGAGAAGGCACACATCCAAAGACACTAGCGCAGGGGCTTCATAGCCAATAAGAAGATCACCATGCATGTAACTCCTGTGAATAATGAGGAAGAAGAAAGGAGAAAGTGCAAAAAATATGTTCAAGTAAAGGATAGTGAGGAGGATTCCCCACAGCCAAGCGTGAAAAAAGGAGGCCTAGTCCAAGTATGGGAGAGCATAGAGTAGAGGCCACCCCTAGTGTGGAAATGCAGAGGATGAGGATATTGGAGAGTGAGTAGTCTATGAGACTATAGACCAAAGCATGAGTGTCCATGAATAGTGCTCAGGTGAAGGGGAAAGCAGCACCAATGGAGACATGGAAGTCTTAGTATGCCCCACACCTGAAGAAGGAGAGAATGAAGAAGAAGTAGACCAGAATGTGGGTGGTGTGATAATAGGATGCAGGAGGCATTATGGTACAGAAAGATGAGGGATCATCTATTCATGAGGTAATCGGGGAATATATAGGTCGGCATGAAGATGAAGAGGTAGTAGGTACTCAGAATTTGGGCTATATGGATGACCCGTCAAAAATTATTCACGCCTGCTTTCAGAGCACTCTTCCCAACAAGAAATTATATGGCTGGGATTTAGATGGACCCAGAGATGGAAAATATGTGTAGTCGCAAGCAACTATCATGGAGTATGCAGACTCACATGGATGAGCTCTATTTTGATGTCTGTGAGGAGGTGTGTAGTTTGAAGAAGATGAGGAAGGTGCCACATACATGCCATATGACCATCAATCCCACACATGTTTCAGATGAACAAGTGAGTAACGCATTGGTTAAAGTGTCAACAGAAGTAGTGTGCCAAAATATTGATAAGGTGCGACAACAATACAAGTTTTGTTGGATGATAAGAAGGATAAAGACATAGAGATCAAGTGACTCACCCAAGAGTGGGATAATGTAGTGGCTGAGGCACAAAATGTTAAGAAGATGGCCAAAAAGATAGTCGATGAGATCTTACAGAAGAGGCTCAATTTTCAGGAGAAGGTGCCAAAGGATTTTAAGTCTGAACTGCATTATCTGCGCACAACAATTTCATCTACTTCTAGAGGAATGAAGGAGTGCACCTCCCTAAACTAAAGGATGCTGCAGAAGAAGCATCAAGGGCCAAGGATTCAATTGCAAGGAAGATATCTAGCTATGAGGCTATTTTGCAAGCCTTAAAGGATGAAATGAAGAAGGTAGATTTGGTGTTGGCCATGTGTACATCACCTGATGACTTAGTACAGGAAAGAATGAAAGTAGAGGAAAATGAAGTTCTGCAGGTAACAAAAGATGAAACACTCGAGCACACAGAATGAGTTACCCTGGTAGAAACAAAGTGTGACACGCTGGATGCTGTAAGGAAACAACATATGGATCAAATCAAGAGCATTGGGAAGCTCATTTCCACAAAGATGGATGTCATGGAAGGGATGGTCTTAGGTATGGCCAACATCCTTATAATTTTGAAGAGTGAGGGTGGAAACATGACTCTAGATGAGTTAGATGGCGTAGTTGTGGACATCCCTGATAAAAAAATGTAGCGCTTAAGGACTGGTATGAGTTTGAAGGGGAAATTCAAAGTGAATATCCAAAATTCATTCTACCAGAGGAAGAAAAGGGTACATAATAAGATGACTCAGCGTATTATTTATTCTTTATTATTTCATTCATTATCCTATATTATTTGGAATGACAAGGTGATTACCCATTGTCAGGGTGACAATCTATTTTAGTGTGAGATAATGTTGGGTAGAAAAAAGGGGCTAAGTGTTGGGCATGTGAATGTAGGGTGCTGGAAGACCACGCAATGCTACAATATGGTTGAAGCACCCAAGATCATGACTTAGTCATTTCTATTGTTAAGGCTATTTTTTGAGATAGCGTTCTGAGCACACAAAGACATGAAGACTTGCGGTCCATGCAAGGGTATTTTGGGAACAAGCATCAACCGAGCACCATGCATAGTTTAGGCTAATAATAGGATTTCTACTCAGAGTTAACTATAGGAAGTCTATTGTTAGAGCACTTGCATGTTTTGCATCCTTTTGTAAAGGCACATGGCTATTATTAGCATGTGGCCTATTTTGAGATAGTGCATGGGCAGTGAAGGGAAAGTCCCCACCCCTATATATATGTATTGATTTGCACAGTTAAGTAAGTGTCAATTATTGTAGAGTTATGTTGTTGGTCTTGTCACGCGCATGACTCATGAAGATATCTTTATAATGTATGAAGCTTCTGTGTTTTACAATATTTAATACAATGGATCATATTGGCTGGATAATGGTGTTGAACATGACTAAAATTGGTTCTTGTGTGGTAAATCTTGTTATAGTCATTGTTTAGTTCATCTTTTATATATTCTAAGATCTAGAGTTGGTTTATGTACTATGGACTGTTTACTATTGGTTATGAATCTAAATATGCATATGCACTATCATGCTAACATTCTATACAAGCAAATCTAAAGAGGGACCTGGTGTCTTTGCATGCTTTGGGTGAGTGCTCAGCTTAGGATGAGTGATGTGCCAGCGCGCCTGGGTCATTTATAGTGAATTCTAGGCTGAATCAATTTTTTAAGTTAAATGTGTAAAGTACATTGAATTAGATTTATTATTGGTTTGTAATAAATGAAGAGAATACTTAAGATTCGGTAATCCTAAGCTCCATAATGGGTCACATACTCTTAAAAAACTTCATAGAAGATTTCCAAAATGGCAGAGTAATCTAATAACTTACTAGTCAAATGTGTTAGGTTCCTTTTAAATAACAAAATAAGTCCTTTTTCAAGATTATGAGAATTCATTTATATTTATTTTGTAAAGAAATATAGTATAATTATAAGTTTGGTGGAAGCAACTAGTTTCAATCAATGAATTTACTGGTTTTGTTTTAGTTCTTACTTTACTTTCATCCTCACAAGACTATGACCACATGATAAAAACTAGGTATTTTTATACATAAGTGTTTTTTGGTACAAGATACATTTCATAAGCAAACTATGGTTTAAAAATTGCATAAATTATATTATAAATACCAATCCTAATAAAATTGAAACACTAAATACAACTAACCAAATACAATAATACAATAATTCTAACTTGGAAACTAGTTTCTTTTTCAAGTGAATTATGCATATTAAAAGAGAACTATTTTTAATTTAGTCTTTGAGCACACTAATCATTTACATATTTCTATATCCCTTGCAACATTAAACAAATAGGGGTGAGCACAAAGATGACATGGATTCCAATTCTCTAATCTAACAATGATATCATATAGTTGTATTCAAATTTTATAGAGGGAGAAGAGATCTTTATATTCAACAAAAATTCATTTTAAAATCACTTTTATAGGATTTAGAGATATAGACACATACAAAGAGAGAAATGTTAATTTTCTTCATACAATCAAAAAATTGTTTACTAATCGAGTGTGAGCTAAGATAGAGAAAAATTAAGTTTTTTTCACACATATTCATAATATATTCACATTTTAGAGTTGAGAGAGAGAGAGAAAAGAGTTGTCAATTTCTTCACATAACTCTTATTTTTCATGGGGAAGTACATCATGATGGTTCATGGGGAAGTACATCATGTTTTCATGTAAACATTGTTTCTTTTCACCATTTAGTTAAAGGTGTTCAAAAATGTTATCTATACCTGATACATATGCATCTCAACATCAATTTAATCATACCCTCAAAGGGTGTTTTGAACAATCAAGGTTTGGTATATAAGACGTATATTACTATTCAAACTAACCCAAGTGGATACGAAATAGATTTATAAAAAGGCCATCAAACACTAAAACATGGAGATAATTACTTCCATCCTATTATATTTATGGTGAGAATTGTAATGCTTGAAAACCGACGCACCAAAACCATGCCAAAACTTCATCAATCGCTTAGGAAAATTTACGAGATTTTTTTTTGTTTAAACATACATATATTACATTTATTAAAGTATTGACATATTTATTCAATTTCTCATCTAATAAATACTACACTCCCTTAAAGGAGTCAGAAACAAATTAATAATTCAATATTATTATTTAATTCCTAAAAAATATTACGGAGTTAAATCCTCCTCCTAAGTTCACATTAATTTTATTTAAAACATTTCCTAAATTAATCTCATTCATTTTATCCATTTAAATTCCTCTCACATTTATTAAGATCATTTCCTAAGTTAACTTTAATTTTATTTCCCTAAGTGATAATATCCATGCCCGTCATTTATTTATTTAGCTTCACATTAACTTTATTCATTTTAATCCCTTTAAATAAATTATTTAAATACCCATACACCATATTTTATATTTATCCCATAATCAGAGGGTCACAACATAACCTAATCCCACTTTACCCATGTATAGAATAACCTATGTGTCCCCATAATTAAATTACCCATACCCCTTTTAAAACATCCATTCCCACAAAAATACCTATAAGTAAAGTTGCTGGTTTTATTGTTGTAAAAGAGATACACAAGTGACAAGAAATCAAAAGGGAACTAATTATACAATATATATATATATATATATATATATATATATATATATATATATATATATATATATATATATATAGTGCAAAGAATGACAAGAACATTTCCAAAAGGAAAGCAAAACATACATTTCAATATCTTTCTATTTCAAGGACAAATTTAGATCGTAAATAAAATGCAAACTTTAATTTAAGTTACAAATTTTAATGGATTTTAATTTTCAATAAGAGGTAACATTCAAATGCCTTACTTCAACCATGTACATTTCACCATTTGATAGTTCATATCAGATTTGAATAATTTCCTTTACAAGAATCCTAATTTAAAATGCAAGGATAAAAATCCCTCCACATAGAAGTGGAGACAACATGTTGGATTTTACAACAAATCTTCTCTTTTTTTGCACACAACTACAACTCCATCCCATAGATTAAATCTACATATTCTTATTTCTTCTTCATATACAACCGCATCATAAGAGAAGGGAGCTAGGCAACACTCACCTCCAAACCTTAATCCAATGAGAATGTGAAGCCTACATCCTCATTAGCCCATAAGCCCTAATAATGGAAGAATAAGGGGTGTTTACAACCATGACAGTCCCCCAAAAATGGATTCAATATACAACACTCACGCACAACAAAATCCACAACCAAAAAGAGTAAGAAAAAAAGTAAACTCTTGATAATGTAAATACACATAGGCTCCAAGTTGAACCAAAGGAGAAAAGAATATGGTATCCATCTCCTTATGCCTCCCAAGTGGGATAGGGATCCACCCAATGCCTCCAAGTGCACTGACACAAATCACATACACAAAACTCCTTATCTCTCCATTTTAAAAGATACAAATGATATAATTTCCTTTTAAATCCACATAGGTGGATTACTCTTCCCACACTCCCTCCACAAAATCCCCACACACTCCCTTTTACCTCCACAAATGGATCTAGTTCTCTCTCCCTACACATCATTATGGTTAATTCTACCTAAATCCATACAAAATCACATAAATTCATACATTCACAACACAAAACATAAATAAGAATACTAAAATACAAGGTATAAGAGCCTACCTTTCCATTGAGAACTCCTTCAATCCTTCAAGCAACCAAGTTCTCTAACTTATTTCCACAATGCAAGCCAACTCCTATGCAAGCTCTCAAAAAATCCCCAAGCAAGTAACCCCCAACACAACAAAGAAACTTCAATAAATAGAAAATGGTGGAGAGGATGGTTAGGTGGCTCCATGTAGGATGCCACATCATTTACCCCTAATCAACTTCACAAATCAAACACATAATGCATGACTCCATAAATGAGTAAGGTGAAGGTATGACACTTTCATTTTCACACACAATCCACCATTCCACACTTCAAGGACATAATTAAGAGAGTTAGGAAAAAGGGTGGCATTAATTGCCTATTTTTCCTTCAAAAACACATAATAGGGGCTAAATTTGACCCCTCATATCATAGGTTGGGTTGGTGGGAGAGTTTAAGGAGTATGGGACAAGTAAAACTTGTCCCACAAGCCTCCAAAAATGGGCTCAAAGCCCAAATACGAGTTTTGGAGATGGGGATGGGTACACAAACAAAAATAAAATAAAATCCATCCAAAATCATGAAGAAAATAAGGACTATCTACCACATTCATTTCCACCATTTTCACATCACCCAATTTGTAAAATCCGCATGGTTAATTAACTTAATCAAGAGCACAATAATAAACACTAGGAAATGATAAGACATTAGAATTCAATAAAACTACATACTCAACTAAGAAAAATAAATAGAAGGATAAATACAACATTCACACCCATGGTCACTTATGAGGTTGCTCCCCCTTCGAGACCTCCTAACAAACATGAAAAGAAAAACAACAATGCACACACACACACATGGGTGCCAAGGTGACCTTGTTGTAAACATTCGTTATTCTTCCATAGTTAGTCCCCTAGTCCCTTATTTGTTTATTGTGATTTCGTTTCCTATAAACAACCAAGACAATACCACCTTCAGACTCAAGGCCATATCAATACGTCAAGAAATCAGAACACATATATCATTTAGCAAATAACATCATCATACAACATAACTATATCATTATCATAGTTAAGAAATTATATTCTAAATAAATTATTCACATTACTAATTATCACAATTTTACCATATCCATTAACATTTACTATCACCCTACGCCCTAGTATAGCCATATATCACAATTCATATTTTACGATAACCATGCAATTTGCATACTAACTGTAATTTAAACCTACTTAGATGTATTTGACTATATATTACTGATCATATATTATCATCACATTATTATTAAATCATAACATCAATGTGCTCATATGGTTAGTTCAATCGTCTAACATAATCATCATTGTCAAGAGTCTAAGATGTCAACATATATCAAAACAACACTAAATCATCATCATGTACTACAATATCTATCAATATCCTCCATATACCTATACAATCCAAAAAAATAAAAACATAATTATAACCACAATGTCCATAGTGTCTAATAATAGGCTATCTAAGATATCATAATAATTTTCATGTCACTAAGCAACTAATAAACATGATCATAGCAAAATAGGTGTCAAAGAGGAGTGGGCACTACGTCCCCTTCTCCTTAGACTTGATTTCCTCTTGGATCACTGGAACATATGTGGGAACTATAATCGTAAGAATGTGGTGTCCACCCATGTAGCTGATGAATCATCATATCAATCCCACTGAATGCACACCTAGTCAATATTACATCCTTAAAGGCCTAGGTTCCTGTGCTCTAGGTTGCACACGGGTTCCACAATCACTTGTCCCTGCTCTTGTACCTGTAAAGTGGTCCAATCCAAGACATGAGATGGATTTGTTATATATCTTTGTAAAAAAAAACATGAAAGACATCATGGATGCAAGACAAGATGGGTGGCAAAACTAAGTGGTAGGCTATGGGACCAATCCGCTCCAAGATCTCAAATGGACCCACAAATCTCAGAGCTAGCTTAGATCCTTTTCCATACTAGATATGAATCTTATGATGTTTGAATCTTAGGAACACATTCATTCTAACCTCATAACTACGGTCTGTCCTCCTCTGATCAACATATTGTTTCTGCCTATCCTATGCCTCATGTAATCTTTGTCTGATCAAAGTGACCTACTGCTTCATATCCTATAACATAGCTGGCCCAATAGTAACCCTTTCCTCTACTCTTTCCAAACTCAAGGGAGTCCTGCTTTCTCTATCATACAATTCCTGGAAAGGTGCCATACCGATAGAACTCTGAAAACTGTTATTGTACGCAAACTCTACCAGATACAAGTACTCCTCTCATTGTGACTGATGATCCATAACATACATTCGAAGAATATCCTATAGTACATGGTTCACCCATGTAGTCTAACCATCTATCTCAAGGTGATAAGATGTACTGAAATTGATCTTTGTCCCAAGTGAAAACTGCATGGTGGTTCGAAAGTGTGAAGTATATAAGGGGTCACAATCACAGATGATCTTCCACAGAATCACATGTAATCTCACTATCTCATCCAAATAAATAAGTACAACTGCACTGGCTGTGTAGGTGGTCTTAACCGGAGAAAAATTATCTACTTTTGTTAATATATCTACCATGATCATGATTGCATCGTGGTGATATCTTGACATAGGTATCCCAACAACGAATTCTATGGAAATGGTGTCCCATTTCCACTTGGTATAACATGAGGTTAAATAAGGCCAACTAGATGCTGGTGCTCGACCTTCACATTTTGGCACTCTAAACACTGAGACACATACAAAGCTATATCCCTCTGAAGTCCACTCTAATGAAATAGTTGTCTCAGTGTAGCGTGCATCTTCTTCACCCCCTGAATAGATTGAATAAGGTACACGATGAGCTTTTGCTATAATTTCCTACCGTAAACCTCCCTCTCTAGAAACATATATCTGACCCCTGTGTCTAAGAATACCATATGACTCCAATGATAACCCCTCAAATTTCCCCTTAAGGGGTTTGTGTGACTCAATCTCTTCTCTGGCTGAAAGATAGAACCTATCGAGTGGAAGCTGCTGTAAATTACTACTCCACAAATCTATACCTATTGATGTAGCCATGAAAATATGTCTCCGTCGACTCAAGGTGTTTGATACCACATTATCCTTCCCCTTCACATGTTCAATATCCATATCATCTTCACACAAAATATCCATCCAATGCTATTGACGTGCGTTGAGATTGGTTTGTGTGAAGAGGTGTCGTAGGTTCAAATGATCTGTCCTGAGTGTGAATCTCCTATCCAACAGAAAATGATGCCATCAAACTAAAACATGTACCACTGCTATAAGATCATGGTCATGAGCTGGGTATTTGAGTTCACAATCCTTGAGTTTTTGAGACTCAAATGTGACAACTCAAACATTTTGCATGAGTACTCCTCTTAACCTTACCAATGATGCATTTGTACAAACAAAGAAGTCCCTCTGAGGATCTGGTACTGCTAGGATAGGTGTTATAGTAAGGAATTCCTTCAGAGTCTTGAATGCCTACTCATATTTGTCGAACCATAAAACCTTCTTCCATTTTCACTGTAGGGAGATGATGTGATGAGAAATGCGTGAGCAATCCTATAAAAACCTCCTGTAATATTTTGATAATCCCATAAAAATGTGTACCTCCGTCACATTGGTCGGTGCCGACCAATCAATGATAGCTCTAATCTTGGAAGGATTGACTTCGGTACCTTCCCCAGAAATGATGTGACCTAGATATTGAACCTCTATTTGAAAGAACACACACTTCTCCAGGTTCCCATATAGATGCTACTCTCGAAGGCACTGCAAGACCTGTCGAAGGTTCTCCTCGTGCACGCATGAGTATATCAATATATCATCCAGGAACATGAGTAAAAAATAGTTCAAAAATGTCCTGAATACCCCATTCATCAAGGTCATGAATACTAAGGGGTTATTCATCAGTCCGAAAGGCACAACCATGAACTCATAGTGACCATATCCAGTACAAAAGGTTGTCTTATGGATATCTACCTCTGTAATCCCTAGCTGATGATATCTTGACTTAAGATCTATCTTCGAAAATATAGTTGCCCCCTTCATCTGATCAAATAAGTCATCAATGTGTGGAAGGGGGTAATGATTCTTGATCATGACTTTGTTCCAGCTACTTGTAATCAATGAAAAATATCAGGGATTCATCCTTTTTCTTTACAAAAATCATTGGTTCACCCCAAGGAGATACAACAGGATAAATTAGGCCCTTCTCAAGAAGGCCCTCTAGTTGTAGCTTGAGCTCATAGAGCTTAGGGGTAGTCATCTTGTAAGGCACTCGTAATATAGGCTCTGCTCCTGGAACCAAGTCTATATAGAAATATATATCATGTGGGGGAGGTAGGCTAGGTAACTCAGTGGAAAAGACATTTGAAAACTCTCGCAAAAAGTGATGGTCATCAAGTGAAGGCACACTAGTATCATCCTCCGACCTGTCACTTACTGTAATGGTATATAGCTAACATCCCTTACACACACACCACTTTAATTGCATAATGGATACAGTGTGAATGGATATAGGTATCCTAACCCCAAACATCACTGAATCAACTCCCAAATCATCTTCACAAGAGATTACCTTGCTGTAGCAATCCACTCTAGCCCTGTGTGCTGAAAGCCAATCCATACCCAAAATAATCCCATAAGATCCCAAGGGGAGGATGCAAAGATCCAAGGTTGTGGTGAAGGGTCCTAGGTCTACTACACACTCCTTGACTAAGGAGTCCACTATGAGCTTGGCTCCAGAAGCCATCTCTACATCCCAACTATGACCTTGCTTAACTTCCACCAACCTACATCGCTCTACTTAAGACGGGGAAATGAATGAATCACAAGATCATGAATCAAATAGGATAGAGATAGGAATACCACCAATGCTACATGTGGTCTCGATCACAGTGCTCTAGTGCTATGCATGGTGGTTCTCGACCATCGCATAAATCATGTGACTTCGTGCCATATCTCCAACTGTTGGCTTAGAAATAGAGGCCTTACCCTTTTTACCAGGGTTTTACAGATAATATCTCTAATGGTGTCCCCATGCTAGGGATTTTTTTTAGTGGAGATTATTCATAATTTTGTGAATATTCCATTTTAGGAAAATATGAAAAGGTGATTTTTTTGAAGCAGGTCAATGTCCTATTTGCCTAAAATTTTCAGTATATTTTTTTAGGGGTCGGATTCGTCTACATTTGAAAACATCTCCTATAAAACCCTAGGTGATTTGTCGGGTAGTATACTAGTAACTTACTACTAGTTGATGTATCGGCATATAAAGTACCATGAACTTGCGAACTCTAAGCACCAGTACACAGTGCAGATCAATTTTGAAGTTTACAGTTGGGTGACAAGGGCTATTTTTTGATGTATGACTAGTGATATTTGATGACACATGATAAAGGTTTTTCTGTTGATGCGTGATAAGGAGATTATAATGATGTATGATAAGGGTAAGGATTTTAACACACGACACAGTTGTTGTTGACACATGACACTATTGTTGTCGATGCATGACACAGTATTGATGACACACGGTGAGGTTATTCCGTGATGCGTGACAAGGGATAGGTTTTTGATGCACGACAGTGTTATTGTTGACACATGACACTCTTGCTATTGATGCATGACATAATACTGCTAACATGCGACAAAGTGTTTAGTGACACATGAAAAAGGTTCAACTTAGCCGTTCAAAATAGAAGAAGGTGCTAGTACTCAGAAGACCCAAAAAGTAACAAAAAAATCTCAGAAGTCCCTGTTTAATTATTTTGGAAACTCTGCTGCTACAGATACTGCAACCACCATCACCCATACAAATGCCACTAGAATCAATCAGAGTACAGACTATGTGGAAGGTATTATTGAAGTGGACATGTATTATGCACAATATCAACCAAATGACACCTATGATGATACCATGTTAGAGCTTAAATATATTCCTGTTGAGGTGCAACCAAGAGTGCATCAAGATATCTCAGATACAAATAATAAAAAAAATGGAACATAAAAATCAAATGCAACTTCTGGTTCACGAAAAAGGAAACATGATGATTGTGATAATGCTCAAAGTTCTTCTCATAAAATTAAAGCATTGAAAACAAACAAGAATATGTGGTCACTTGGGAGGACATACAAGTTTGAGTGGGCTACCAAATTTCCTTTTATTGAACCTGTATAACCAGCTAATTTAATAGATATCCCATCTGAATGTACATGTACAATATGTACGTGGAAATGGGGAAAGCAACAAAAAATGCAACTGAAGATGGACACAATATAAAAACACTGTGGAAAACAATATTTGACTATAACAGGGGAGGATGGAAAGAAAATGAAAACACACAGGTCAAAAATTGAAAATGAATGCATACATGTTAAATACGTAGTAGAGTATGAAGCAAATAATAAAATACGTAGACATCTCATGGAAAAGGGAGGAACAATCACATCACAAATTGGTAAGTTGAATCAATCAAATTTGCATGCTAAACTCATACAATTCTCTACTTTATTACACATCCTTAAGAAAGGAAGATCGATTTCAGATTTCCTTGATTTAAAAGTTTTGTATCAATATAATGGAATGCACAACATTCCTCAGTCTCATTGGTCAGATAGTAGTGCATGGGAAATGGCCAAGTTCCTTGCAATGATAGAGAAGGAAGATTTGAAAGAGAGTGTAAAACATGAAAATTTTATCTCTCTATCGATTGATGATGTGAAAATAGTTGACACCACTGCATGGGTATGTATCCACGTTTATAATTTAGAAAATCATATAAGGACACCACATTTGCTAGGTGTTATGAAAATGGTTGAAAATTGCAATGCCAAAA
This sequence comes from Taxus chinensis, assembly GCA_019776745.2. Taxonomy (NCBI): domain Eukaryota; kingdom Viridiplantae; phylum Streptophyta; class Pinopsida; order Cupressales; family Taxaceae; genus Taxus; species Taxus chinensis. The sequence goes on from CM034156.1 coordinate 47,044,220, forward strand.
ACCTACATAAAATAGTTGTTTCTCATTTGAAAGAGATTGTTGGCATGAATGATTATGAAATTGCTATGAAGTTGGTATGCATTAGAGTAGATGGTGCATTAGTCATGTAGGGTCACCAAACTGGGTTGTGTGTTTGATTGCAAACAACAGTGGCCCCTTATATGTTATAAATTCACTATATGACTCATAGAATGAATTTAGCATATAAAATTGTTAGCAAATATGAAAATGTTGCTAAAGTAAAATACCTTATAAGAGAATTGCATACCTATATGGAATGAAACCCAAAGCAATTTCTTGAGTTTAAAAAATTGCATACCTTATAAGATAATTGCATACAGATGGAAACAAACTTCTGAAGGATGTTGAGACAAGGTGGATTTATTTGTATGAGCCTACATGTAGAGTTCGTGAGGAGTATCCTTTGTTGGTTGGTTTCATGTACAAATATCGTCATGATGTTGACAAGTGAAGGACTTGTTGTTCCGTTTAATTGATTTGGAGAAATTGCTTACATTGGTTGGCATTCTTCCAAGGTTGAAGGAGATCAATACATTGATGAAGCATGCACATGAGAGGTTAATCTATATTGTTGATTTTATATGGTTGAGAAATATAAGTCTTGATGTCTTGTACACTTCCCAAGATAATTTTGATACAACTGTGTTTGAAAATTGGAAAGTTTTATTGGATATTAATAATCCTAGTAATTATTTGAGATTTAATATCCATGATCACCTATGTATCCTTGTTAATGGGAGAGACATACCAATACACATTTTTCAAAAACATCAAGATGTTTTAGGATCAGAAAGAGAAGAAGTTCATGTGACATGTAATTTGTTTGATTCTGTTTACAATTGAAAAAAGAATAAAACTTAGGAAAATATGTAGAATTCTTATCATAAAAAATTAGAGAACGTTTCAGAAAAGATAAAATTCTTGAAGCAATGGGTGTGATGAATCCTAATTTTTAGAATACTAAAGGTTATCATGCAAATTTTGTAAGAAATATTTTCCATAAACCCATGGGTACAATAATGGAATCATTTCACCAAGACGTCAGTGGTTAAGGGTATAAAAATCAAAGGTTTACTAAATATTTATTTAATAAAGTCTCAATCAACAAATTTTGCATTGACAATGAGGACCCAATATAAATTATTAGATGAACCTTCCGAGAGTGGTGATATTACAAGGCTCTGACAAGGAATATATCAAAGTACAATGTTATAGGAAGATATCAGTGATTTTTTTTATCATATGAGTTGTACCAAACAATGATTTTGAGATCTGTAGAGGAAGAAATGGTTTTCAGTGCTTTATCTTTTATAAAATCAAAACTGAGAAACATGTTGGTGGTATAAAATCAAAACTGATGTTGGTCAAACATGTTGGATAAAAATCTCCAAGTGTGAGACTTCAAAAAAAGATTAACACCAGATGGACCAGGCTGGCATGAGGGTGGTGTGTAATATTGATCATAAAATTGGATATCTAAGCTTGTAGATTGATCCGTTACGGAGACAATGAAGAACTACGGGAAACAGAGACTCATTCTGGAAAAGCATAGAGGGATAACAAAACTATCCAGATTGAGGGGGATTCCCTTTGTTTAATCATCTTAACCTTTGAGATAGTGATGTCAAATTGCGCATTGGAACTCAAATGAGAGAATACGCTGGAAAATTTTTACGATACAGAGCCGATGGAAGAAGAGGTGAGATAGATTGCTCCTCTTTAATAGGAACGAGTGAACTATAAGTATATGTTTCTAAATCTTCATTTAACGATGAGGCTAGAATGGCGGGCTGTTTGCCACAAGAGGCGAATATGGCATTAAAGCTGGTGATAGAATTCGTCAAACATGTGAGGGACGTCAATTGGCCTTAATTTGCAAAAGCAAGCATGGTTATGATCCTTCGAATATGATTGGAAAGAAGCTAATTTTATTGATAATGGATTGTTTCAACAAAACGAGATTTTTAAAATAGATTGCTCCTTTGTTACTCACCTGTATTCATTGAACTTACTTTTATTTTTGGTCACCTTACATTTTACTCCTTTTCGTGTCCTATCGACGTACTTCTGTTCCCAAAAGGACAAGTCCCAGAGATCGCTATCTACAAAAGGGCTATTCAATTTCATATTAATAGATTCGAATATAAAATTGGAAGGCCGGAAGGTATAGAACTTTAGATGCTTGAAAAGTATCTTAACACAATTGTAAGGCGTTATTCTCTATGATGGAATATGCTTCCAGTGCGAAATTTGTTCATCCTAGGTGAATTCCAAATAGAATCGGGCGGTTCGCGCCCTTCGCATGTTCATAGACACAAGTCATGTCCCAGATTTGAGAGGTAGGATGGATGTGATGGAGGAGGGAATCTCCTTCGAGAGGAAATATGCTGTATCAGTGCTCTAAGGAAGAGCTAGAAGAAGATATGATCCCTTTTCTTTATGGGCTACCTGGAGGAGCTGATCAACGGATGCCTCGACGTCCCTAAACTGTTTCTTGCGAGGTCCTAGCGGGATTTTTATATCTCAAGCTTGGTTTTTGTTTCAGCTCTAGTTATCATTGAATATGTTTATAGAAGCATGTTTTCAAATTATATCACTCCTTTTAACATGGGAGATTATTTTTAAATAAAATTATTTTCTTGCTAAGAAACATTTCCTTTCGATAGAGAAATTACACATTTATTGCAAAAGAAGAGGTGTAAATAATACAAGTAAAAATGTTGGAGGATTGGAATTTTGCATCGTCAAAAACTACTTTGATAAAGAGGTATGTCCTTGACCTCACTTTTATTGTTTATCACCTTACATTTTAACTATTTTGTCTTTGGATTTCATATTAATAGGTATCATATGTTGTGTTTGTCACCTTACATGTAACATTTGTCAATTGTAACTTTACAGATGCAAATATTGACTATGAGGAGGATTCTTAACATATTTTTTTTCAGCTCTTGTTATCATTGAAGATGTTACAGGTATATATATTTACATTTATTTAAATATAATTATTTATAAAAATTCTGTTTTATTTAATTTCTATTTTGGATATTTTTTAAACTACCATTAGTCAAATACTTCAAGTCCTTCAAATTTCAGATATGCATATTTCTACCACTCTTAGTCTCTTCCAGACTTCCATATCCAGACATTCACAAGCTCTCGTTTACTTTATTTTGCTTTAAATGTGTTTGTTTGAAGTATTTCTTCTTATTTATGCTGAAAATGTGGGCTGAAATCCATCTAAGGAAGCTCTCACTTCTCGGGACCGAAATTTTTAGGTAACTCACCCATCTATTGTCAAGAAACCCACCAATCTATATACTAATCCATTTTTCATGTTGATTTCTCTAGAATCAAAAGGTTGTCTAGCTCACCTTGCGAAGGATGATTTTCATTTTCCAAATTCCATATGCTTTTTCACACTCATCTAGAAGACAAGAGGGTACCTCATGTTTCTTTAATCTTTCTGTTTCTTCCTTCATATGCTCAATCAATATTTCATCTTTTCTTTATCAAAAGTGTGTGTTGACATCCATCCGAGGAGGATCTCACTTCTCGGGACTGAAAATGTCAGGCAACTCATCCATCTATATACTAATCCATTTTTCGTGTTGATTTTGATGGAATTGAAGATCGTTTAACTCACCGTAAAGGATGATTTCTCATTTTCATTCCATATGCTTTGTCACCCATCTACAAGAAGGGAGGTACCTTAAACCCTATCATAGCTGGAGTTTTTACAATCATGTTTAATTTATTTTGGTATTTACAAAATGCTTTGATGTAGTGTTTGAAATTTGTGGCATGAATATCAAATTACATGTAGAAATTGATCTTCCCAAAAAACATCACATTTACAAGTAGAGAAGAAGATTTTGAGAAGGTTTAAATGTGAAGAAAATTGATACAGAGTTAGAATTTTACAAGTAGAGAGAAAAATATTTTACTATATTAAGATGTCTTTGTCATACCACATTCTAATTTTTCTTAAAACATAATCGTTTAAATCCATTATCATCATCCATGATCGTGCTAGAAGCTACATATATGTCCAAATACAGTTAATCATTATCCATATCTATTCTAATGTCATCATCCACATCTAATGTCATCATCATTACAAGTAGAGAGAAGAAGATTTTGAGAATGTTTAAATGTGAAGAAACTTGATACATAGTTCAAATTTTACAAGTAGCGAGAAGAATATTTTACCATATTAAGATGTCTCATCCACGATCATGCTAGAAGCTACATCTATGTCCAAATAGAATTCATCATCATCCATATCTATTCTAATGTCATCATCCACATCTAATGTCATCAGAGAAGAATATTTTGCTGTATTAACTAGAAGAGAAATAATAATGCTTAATGTTTAAATCTATTATCATCATCCATGAATCTTGATTATCATCATTATCATCTATCACTATTATATTCGTAACCATCACATCCATATCAAATATAAACACCATATACAATCTATAATTTCTATATATAAATATAACAAGATATAAAAATCTAGATTGCAACATAATACGTGTAAAAAATGAAATTACATGAAAAGTAAAACCATTGTATCAATGCATCATATATTCAACTCCAAATAATCTTGAAATTAAATAAATATTCAAGTTTCATTCTTCAATATATAAAATATTTAAAGTTTCATTTTTTCAAGTTCCCAATACCCACTAGACTAGTCACTATTTTCTCAATCATGAACTTTTTCTCCAGACCCACCGACACTTTGCTTTTAAGTTTTTGTAGCATCTTGTGTGCCACTTTCCCCAGTGGATTTCCCTCCTATATTCTTTGCTTGAATAATCCCAGAACTAATAAGATCCTCCGCAACAATGTCTATATTTTTTACGACTGCTTCTTATTCCTTTATAGCATCTCCATGGGATGCCAAAGAAGGATATGCATTTGCCTTTTCCTTGAACAAAATATTAGGGTCGAAGCCATATTCTTTAATTATCCGCTTGAGTATATTGTTTTTTTTTGTTAGCCAAAACAATATTTTCCTTCATCTTTATTGCTGCAGATAAATTGTTTTTAATAGTTTCTAAGTGAACTTGAAACACCTTTTCTTGACTCTTTAAATTTTCATATTTCAATTGCAAAAAAAACAGTGAGCTCAAATACACACATTACTAAAATAAGAAAATTTCAAATTAATAAAAAATATTGTTTCAAATTGATAATACTTATAACAAATCTATCTCTTTCGGAATTTGCAATTGCCACCAAATCTTTGTCCTTCGACCATTTGTTGAAATAGGTCTGGGCTTCAGCACTAATATTTTCCAATTTATTTAAAAATTTATCTAAAATATTGTCATTATAATTGTTGTTATATGTGACAGTCTGACCTTTTTCTTGGATGAGTAAGGAATCCAGCTTAGCAGGTTGATTTTGGACTTCCACATATAAAATTTCCCTTTGCCAATGGTTATCATAATGACTCTTTATCTTGTTGATTAATAATTTTTCCCTTTGCTCCCATTTTATGAGCTAACTGATATGAGGCATAGTAAAGTATTTAACACGGGCTTCACAATCATAACTAATTAAGCTATCCAAAGGAAATGATGGACACTGTTCACTATCTGTATCCGAAGAGGATGATGCCGATGGAGAGGTATGGGGGATTTTAGGTCGAGCAACGTATGCTACCTCTTTTTACCTTTGGGTGCCATGATCCTATTTATGAGAAAATAAATTAATATTAAAATTGAAATTGAAATGTATCAAAGTTAAATAAAGTACATCAAAATGGAAATATACCTGCTGGTGTTGAATCATATCACGTGTGTTGAAAAAACCTATTGGGTCATTACTATCAACGCCCAAATAATCTTCATCTAAATTTATATTATTTAAAACTGATAGGCCCGTTGCACTGGGCCAACCACCAAGAGAGAGGGTCAGAATTGGAAATGAAGAGATAATGTTTAGTGTCCCGCTAGGGGCAGGAATTAACATCATGTGTTTACAAATGGTATTTTTACCTAAACCTCTTATGCGAATTTTGAATCGTAATGATGTTGTTGGTGGAGGACATGGTGGTGGTGCTGTTTGAATAGACAACGAAGGACTATTATGTACTGTAAAGTCCAATAAAAATCAACAAAAGCATTACTAAATTATATGAAAAACTATTAAAAACTACACGAAAGCAATAAAATTATACCTTGTTGAGGGGCAACATGTCACTGTATTGGAGGTGGCCATGTCGGAGTTTGAATTGATTGTGTTGGAGATGTGGGTGGCATGTATGGTGGAGCATGGTTTTCCAATTTCTTTGGTTGAGAATCAAAAATTGCACGTGATTGGACCGAGTGATTTGGTGATGCTTGTTGAGAAGTATGCGGATAGTCCAAAGTCCCTGCAAGTGCAACAAGTGCATGTCAATTCAATATGGCAAATGGTAAATTATAAATAATAAATGGTAAGTGTAAAACCTCCTATATTGAATGTTAAGTGTATTACGTCTCTGTCGTTTAACTAATGCAAATGCTTGAGGGTTAGGTGATGAGTGATCTTCCATTTCATATTGGGAATCTCCCGATGCCTCAGCATGTTGTTGGCTTCTTCCTCTTGATGCTGATTTTTTTCATAGAAGGGCCTCCAAAAAACTTCTCTACATATGGTAAAGATTCTATAAAAAATATATAATGTTAGTAGAGAGAAGAATATTTGTCACACAATAAACTTAGTAACGTCAAAATATAAACTATTAACATGTTACTTTTCAAATGGAATTGAATAATTCTTCATTGTATCATTCGTGTAAGTGGGATTTGGTTCGTCTTTTAAATTAAAATATGCCTCATAATAAAGACCAATGAGATAGTTTGTGGAATGAATAACTAGTTTTTCAATAAGGCTTGCAATTGTAATGTCAACTTTTACCTTATTAGATAAAAATGTGCACCAATAAATTTTTTTCTTTGAGATTGATGCAAGAATGTATGTAATAACCCAATTTGGAATATTAGTTTACCGACCCTCCAGAACAATTCAAGCTTGACAAAAAGAAATCATGGCAACAAGAAAGTGGTGTGTAATTCCGTGCATATCCACACCTCGTCTTGACTTGTTGACATGAGCTACAAAAAATTCATTGGAATTAATATCAAAATAAATTTTTTTCAAATGAATTCAAATGAAAATAGGTTACAAGTACAATCAACATGGAAACAAAAACAAGATTCGACGTAAATATTATCATCTTTAGTAAGGGTTTCTTTTGTTAATACTATGGGTGAATTTTTAAATGGAAGGCCTGTCAATTGATGGATATCACCTGGATCAACACTGAAACTAAATGTACGACCATCTTCCAAAGTAACAGTAAAATGACCGTCATCTGTATTAAACGATGAGAGAAGGTAGTTAAGAATGTCATGATCTATCTCGAACTAGGGCATGTTAATAAGCCTACAAATTCACACTTTTACAGAATCCTTATATTTTTCATTCATTTGAAAAACATTATAAATGTGTGGGCATATCAAGATCCTATTTTGAATCTTGCCCTTGGGTAGGACTTGGGGGTTGCCAATGACTGGATAGTTTAATTTTCTATTGGATCTTGAGCTTGGGAACTAACAACCATGATTAATTGAGCTTGATTGGAGTTTGGAGATAGATTTTATTTTGTGTTTAGCTGGTGTGTTGATGTACTATACTTGCATTAGTTAGCACTAGGAGAACGGAGAAAAAATTTGTGATCTGAGAAGTGTGAATGTAAAAATGAGGGCCAAACGGGTATTTATAAGGAAAAATTAGGGGTTTTCGAGCTTCAGACGCATAACAATGAGCCTTTGTTGTTGTGCATCAACAATTCTTGTTGACACATGAAAACATTAATTGTTGACATGCATCAACAAGAATTGTTGACGTGTGACAACATGTGTTGTTGATGCAGGTCAAAAATTCTTGTTTTCACGCATCAACAAAAATTGTTGACGCACGAAAACAAGGTTTGTTGATGTACGTCAACAACCCTTGCTGTCATGTGAAAACAAGACTTGTTGATGTGCATCAACAACCCTTTCTATCGTGAGATATCAATTTTTTTTGACACATGTCAACAAGTCTCCTTGTCGCACGACAACAAGGGTTGTTGACAGACATCAACAACCCTTATTTTTGTACAACTATGTGTTAAAAAACCTTATTTTCTGCATCTTCTTACATAAAACTTACATATGGGCCATAGCTCTCTGTTAAAAAAATAAGGTGAAATTTTCATTCTGAAACCTAGGAAAATTCACCTTTCTGGTGAAAGTGGTTCCAAGTATATTCGTCGGATATTTTCCACCTCTAATCTACCAGATCTTCTTAAAATGAACGATGCCCTATGCACCTCATCCATAAAAACTTCCAGGTCCCCTCCAATGAGAAGAGACTCCTCCAGGTGCTCTAGTGGTCTGCATTGTAGACCTTGACGATCCTACTCTAGACTGCTATGGCTGCTGCGGACGAACTTGGACTGACTGAGCTCTAGGTGGTGCCTGTGTCTTGACAGTTCCTGTAGTAGGAGGCCCCATACTCCATCCTCTCTGTGCATCATATCTCGGTGGAGGTCTGAATGGTGGGTGGGTTTGCTGCTACTATTGTGACTATTCCTGTGGCTGGAAGGAGGACTCTGCGGATCCGTGTCTGCCATGAGGAAGAGGGGTTCCCCCCTTCGAACGACTATCCTGTATCTGTTGAATACGGCTCCTCATCCTGTGTCTTTCCTATTGTGTCTTCCCCATGTTCTCTTCTGTAATATAGGCCTTCTCTATAGCCTCAACTAGTGTCTATGGATAGTGCATGCGCACTGCCCCTCCAAGATCTAAATTCAGGACCCTGATGAATCTGTGAATCCTGACGTGCTCATCCTGCATATAGTCAACGTACTGTAGCAAGTCAAAAAATCTACTCTCATATTATGCCATCATCATAGATAGCCATCGTAGATCATAGAACTCATCAATCCGCTATTGAATGAACCATATGGAAATATATCTGCTCCAGAATCACTCCTCAAAGAGCTCTTATGTCATGGTCTCTGAATCCACGTGGAAATTTTTCTCCTCTGTCCTCCACCATACTCCTACCCCGTCCCTCAGAATATGTATAGAAACACGAGCCTTCATGTCACTAGAGCACAAACATATGTTGAAGCATTCACTCAAGCTAACTAGCCAGGCCTTGGCTTAGAACCCTCCTTTGTCTTTGGAAAAGTGAGGCGGATGAAGCTTTAGTATCTCACGAATGTGATCAGATGTTGATGTATGTCTGCCCCTGGTTCTCTCCTCATGGCCATCTCTATACCTAGGGCTCCTAGATCTCTCTCTCTATTTTGTATCCCTGTCTCCTTGCTATCTATGTGGTGAGTCCTGTCTAGCTTCCTCCACATGGGAGTTCTCCACCCTATGCTCCTCACTATGTCATGGAGAGAGAGTCATAAGCCTCCTATGACGACTCCTTATTTCGATGGCTAGGTCGTACCCCAAGTAAATCTCTGCATATGGTGACATTTACATCCTGTAAGGTCTATAGAAAATGTGGTAATATGGTAGCTACTGCCTGCTCCGGGGGTAGTCCCTCTAACTCAACATGCAAGAACCTCTCATTTGGTCCGTACCTCCTACACAGACCAAGGCGAGAGTTAGTCCATTATTATTTAGGTATGTTTCTGTTTACTAAGTTCCTGCGTTTTGAATTATCAACAATATCAAGCTTCCTAGGCCTAGGTCACACTAAGTGGTTTGTTGTGTTTCCTTATTTTCCCAGGGTCCAAGTGTTGAACCCATGACACACCAAAACCATGTCAAAACTTCATCAATCACTTAGGAAAAATTATGGGATTTTTTTTTGTTTAAACATACATGTATTGTGTTTATTAAAGTATTGACAAGTTTATTTAATTTCTCGTCTAATAAATACTATGCTCCCTTAAAGGAGTCATAACCAAATTAACAATTAAATACTATTATTTAATTCCCAAAATTATTACGGAGTTAAATCCTCCTCCTAAGTTCACATTAATTTTATTTAAAATATTTCCTAAATTAATCTCGTTCATTTTATCCATTTAAATTCCTCTCACATTTATTAAGATCATTTCCTAAGTTGATTTAATTTTATTTCCCTAAGTGATAATATCCATGCCAACTTATTTATTTATTCAGCTTCACATTAAATTTATTTATTTTAATCCCTTGAAATAAATTATTTAAATACCCATGCACCATATTGTCTATTTATCCCATAATAAGAGGGTCACAACATAACCTAATCCCAATTTACCCATGTATAGAATACCCTAGGTGTCCTCATAATTAAATTACGTATACCTCTTTTAAAACATCCATTCCCACAAAAAATACGTACAACTTGAAAAGGGTAGGATCTAATCTCCACCCTTGGATTAGATCAATAAGAGCCCTTAGATTCTAGGTTTGACTAAAAGCCCTAAACATCCTTAAGTTTTCATTTTTACTCTCTTGTTTGCACTAATTTCTTCTTTTTCTCATGTGGGTTTTGCAAGTAGGAGAATATGGAGGCCATGGGTGCATATGGAGAGCTTATGGAGGATTGTTTTTGTTCAGGATCTACAATGAAGGGGAAATTCCTTCCCATGTAATCTTTTGGGTATATTTTTGCATTCACTTTTTCTAGGGTTTGTAATATGTAGTTTATTCCTCTTATTTTTTAAAATTCTACCAACCAATTTTCTGGTTTGTGGGTATTTGTTTACCCTCATTTATTTTGTTTAACACACGGTAAATCTGATTTGGTGACTATATATATGCATATATATTTATATATGTATGTATATATATATATATATATACATATATTTATGCATATATATAATAGTGTTATTAAAATGCTCATGTGAGTATATATATACACGTATTGTTTTAATTTTTATATATAATGTTTCCACCCAAAATATAATGTTGGGAGCATGTTATAATATGGTCACATATGGATGTTTAGGGTAGTGTGGGGTGTGAGCGGTGCCCAAACCACCATTGTGGTGTGGGCACCGCCCACACCACTATGCAGTTTCGGAGGGGAGGAGCCCCCCCGCACAAAACCCTTACTTTATATATTATTTTTATTTCACATAGTTGGGGGAGTAATCATGCCCCCCATCCCCATTTAATATTTTTTATTTTTTTAAAATGATTGTTTTCAATAAAACAATACAACCAATTCTATATTTAAATAATTTTTTTTAGGATTTTGTATTTATAATATATAAACACACATTTATAATATATATATGTATATATATATAATTATATAGTTATAAATATATATTATTTCATATATATATAAATTAGTTTATATATATATATATATATCACACCACCATGTGTGTGTATACACACACACACACACAGCTATATTAATATACAAGATATTGACATTATTAATTTTAATTTGGAAAAAAACAAAGAAAGAGAGGACATATTTCTTTATGAAAAGAATAATTATATAGTTTATTTATTTTAAGTCAATTTTGTAAACTACAAATAAAAATATTGTTTATGGAAATAAAATAAGAATTTATACAACCATTTATAATATATAAAATATGAACGGGGTATAAAAGAGCATTTCATTTCCAAACAAAATACTTAAATATTTATATTTCAAATGCAATCACATTTTAAATAAGTTGCAAATTTTATTGATGTAATTTCCATACACAATGACAAACTTTCCAATTTCTTTATTGAAACTCAAAATTTTCCAACTAATTCATAATTTAATACTTGTTCATAAGATTTGAATAATTTTAAAAGGAGCTTAAAACTTAAAATATGCAAGTACAAAAATCCCTCCACACAAAAGTGGAGACAACATGCTAAAATTTTACAACAAATCTTCTTTTTTATTTTTTCAAATACACATTACAACTCCATCCCATAGATTAAAACTGCAACTCTTTTCTTTCTTCTCCATCTTCAACACAACAACAAGGAAGGGAGCTAGGCAACACTCACCTCCCAACCTTAATCCAATGAGAAGGTGAAGCCTACCTTCTCATTGGCCCCCGAGCCCCAACAATGGAATAATAAGGGGTGTTCACAACCATGACAGTCCCCAAAAAATGGCTTCAACAACACTACACACACAAAGTAAAAATTTACAATAACACTAATAATTAATAAAAAACCTACAACTTTCCAAACACATAGGCTCAAAGTTGAGCCAAAGGAGAAAAAACATGGTAGCCATTTCCTTATGCCTCCCAAGTGGGATAGGGGTCCACCCAATGCCTCCAAGTGCACTAACACAAATCACATACACAAAACTCCTTATCTCTCCATTTTAAAAGATACAAATGATATAGTTTCCTTTTAACTCCACATAGGTGGATTACCCTTCCCACACTCCCTCAAAAAAATCCTCACACACTCCCTTTTACCTCCACAAATGGCTCCATTTTCCTCTCCCTACACCATCCCTATGGTCAACTCTACCCAAATCCATACAAAATCACATAAATTCATACATTCACAACACAAAACATAAATAAGAATATTAAAATACAATGTATAAGACCCTACCTTTCTATTGAGATCTCCTTCAACCTTCAAGAAACCAAGCTCTCTAACTTCTTTCCAAAATGCAAGCCAACTCCTATGGAAGCTCTCAAAAATTTCCAAGCAAGTAACCCCCAAAACAACCAAGAAACTCCAATAAATAGAAAATGGTGGAGAGGATGGTGAGGTGGCTCCATGTAGGATGCCACATCATTTCTCCCCAATCCACCTCACAAGTCAAACACATAATCCAAGACTCCATAAATGAGTAAGGTGAAGGTATGACACTTTCATTTTCACACACAATCCACCATTCCATACTTTCAAGGACATAATTAAGAGAGTTAGGAAAAAGGTGGCATTAATTGCCTATTTTTCCTTCAAAAACACATAATATAGGCTAAATTTGACCCCTTATATCATAGGTTGGGTTGGTGGGAGAGTTTAAGGAGTATGGGACAAGTAAAACTTGTCCCACAAGCCTCCAAAAATGGGCTCAAAGCCCAAATCCGAGTTTTGGAGATGGGGATGGGTACACAAACCAAAATAAAATAAAATCCATCCAAAATCATGAAGAAAGTAAGGACTATCTACCACATTCATTGCCACCATTGTCACATCACCCAATTTGCATAATCCACATAGTTAATTAACTTAATCAAGAGCACACTAATAAACTCTAGGAAATGAGAAGAAATTAGAGTTCAATAAAACTACATACTCAACTAAGAAAAATAAATAGAAGGATAAATACAACATTCACACCCATGGTCACTTATGAGGTTGCTCCCCCTTGGAGACCTCCTAACAAACATGACAAGTAAAATGACAATGCACACACACACACACATGGCTGCCAAGGTGACCTTGTTGTAAACATCTGATATTCTTCCATAGTTAGTCCCCTAGTCCCTTCTTTGTTTATTGTGATTTTGTTTCCTGCAAACAACCAAGACAATACCACCTTCGGCCTCAAGGCCATATCAATACGTCAAGAAATCAAACACATATATCATTTATCAAATAACATCATCATACAACATAACTATATCATTATCATAGTTAAGCAATTCTATTCTAAATAAATTATTCACAATTTTTTACCATATCCATTAACATTTACTATCACCCTACACCTAAATATAACCATCTATCACAATTCATATTTTACGATAACCATGAAATTCAAATACTTTTTGAAATTTAAACCTACTTAGATGCATTCAACTACATATTACTGATCACCTATTATCATCACACTATTAATAAATCATAACATCAATGTGCTCATATGGTTAGTCCAATCGTCTAACATAATCATCACTTTCAAGAGTCCAAGATGCTAGCATATGTTAAAACAACACTAAATCATCATCATGTACTACAATATCTATCAATGTCCTCTATATACCCATACAGTCCATAATAAGAGCCAAAACACAATGATAATCACAATGTCCATAATGTCTAACAATAGGCTATCCAAAATATCATAATAATGTCCATGTCACTAAGCAACTAATATTTTTGCTTGAGAATTATAATTCAAGGTGACTACAAAAAAATGGAAAAATTTATTCTCAAGCGAATAAGATGAAACCAAATATGATTCATAATTTTTAATATAGGTGTTTCACTGAATTGCTGTATAAAATGAAACAGATAAGGGTAAAAGGCCAAAGAAAAACACTTGTCATTAGGTTGGTTGAAGGTTGTGTGGGAAAATCAGATTTATTGATCCAAATTGATTGTGTGAGCTTCCTTTTGGCTAGGAGGAACTACTTGTAATACAAAGAAAGACCACAAAATATAGTTAATAACAAAGGTTAGTGGACTACCTAGCGTGAGCTAGATATAGGAAGTGTGATACTTCCTTGACGGTTGTCAATCCACTGATATATAAATCAATATGAAACAACTGAACATGTAAATAAAAGAATATAATGCTAGTGTTTTGATTTTGGTATCTCAGACTACTATCCATGTTAATCCAATTAAATGTTTGATAACTATACTAGTGAAGGTCCTGGGCTATCTTGCAGGTTAGGCAGGTGGTCTGAGGGTCACAGATAGGGTTTGGGTAAGATATGGTGGAGTTTAAGTTGATTTTGGATGATTAGGGAGCTTGCTGGTCTGAGGTAATTTACCAGGAATAGAGACCGACGCCAGTCAAGATATGACCGATGACGGTTCAGGATGACCGATATCATTTACTGTGGGAAATGGTAGAATGTCAAAAATGATGTTCAGGCTCTCTGTGTCTGCACAAAGAGTTGGGAAGGTTTGTTGTGGGGTTGTAGGTGAGGTATTAGGCTTGCGTGAGGTTTTTGTGAGGTTTTTTGGGGTGTTAGGGGCAGTTTAGTGAAAGTTGATAGGAGACACATGGACTGACGTCGGCTTGGTGATGGATGCCGGTGAAGAGGAAATCGATGACGGTTAAGGTAACGAACATCGGTAGGGGAAATTTGGTGATAATTAAATAAAAGGTGATTTTGGGATTCTCTGTGATTACACAGAGAGTTAAGGGGGGGCTGGTTGGGTTTGTAATAATGTGAGGAAGACTTAGAAATGTATAGAGGTCAAGTAAGGGTAGCCAAAAAGTTGTGGGTGGTTGGATGGGTAGATCGGTAAGAAGGTGGGAATGAAGGAATGCAGGGAATGAAAACGACAAGAAACCTACTCTGCAAGTAAGTATAAAATAACAAAAATCAAATGTACTTGTATCTGTAGGCTTGGTGGTGAAAGAAGGCAATGGTTAGTCCGTGAAGAACTTTGTGGTCAGTGCCATGGTAATACTTCCCAGAGTGCTCCCGTGAAGAATCTAATGCCTCGAGATGAACGTCAGGTGTTTTCTTGGGCCTTTGGTTGATTGTATTCCATCGTCTAGATGGTGAGAAGTCTCTGGTTCATTCTTGAATGCAGATAGCTCTCTCAAAACTCGAAGTGACCAACCTGGGTAAAAGGTTACAAAATTGTATATATGGTAACTGATGAGGGTTAGGGTGACTAACATCAGTTGAGGGTTAACTGGCGTCGGTTAAGGTAGGAAATCCTAGGTTTACTAAAAATAACAGATCTTGGCTATTTTTTGTGTGCTTTGGTTGTTAGTTTGGGTCTCAAGTGAGGGTTAGTGCTTAGATAAGCGTGAGTATTGTTGGAGAATGAATAAGACTTTAATGTTAGGGTTAGAATAAGTCCCAGTTGGTTAAGATAAGTAGATATTGAGTCTTAGTTAATTAATAGGGTAAGAATAAGTCCATGGTGAGGTGTCTAGGTGATGTGGCTAGGTGAGGCGTAAATTAACTTAATTATAGTAATTAAATTAATTACTGATGTGAGGATGAACATTAATTCAATTTTAAGTAATTAAATTAATATGAATACGGGGTAAGGGGTCATAGTTAGGTGAATACGTTACATTAATTAAATAAAGGGGACCAAGGGGAGTGTGACTCAAATTTGGTGTCTACATTTGCCCCTTTTTGTCACGTAGCTTGTATCGATAAGTTATGCTGACAAAAATAGGAAGTGGTTGCCCCAAATATAGGTGGGATCAGGGATGCCCCAAGTAGGGCTGAAGGTGAATTTTTCCCAAGTGTGGGTAGAGGTGATCCCCCTTAAATTAGGAGTCGATGAGGTGTTAGACAGAGTCGGTGAGTGGTTTGATAAATGCGCATGCGATGAAAATGAGTTTAGGTGGGTTGTAGGTAAGGGTATAGTCATTTTGGGTAATGGGTAAGGGTCATATTGGGGAATGGGTAATGGAAATCAAACACATGAAGACGCATAAATTACAAGATGGTACGAAGTGGAAGAGTTTGCAAACTCTACGTTGTCAAAAGGGCAATAGGTTTATTCAAACGAGGTTGAAGTGATTCAGGTATCCAAGGTATAAGATATGGTCATGAAGCACAATGAGGTCATGTGTAGGAACGGGTAATAGGTTTTGTTCCATGACACCAAAGGTAAGGTTGGGATAAACACCACGTCATTAGGAAAGGTAAGGTAATTAGGATAAACAACATATGTAACGACATCACAAGGTATATTGAGCACACAAATTCCAATGTCACAAAAGGCGGTTCAGGTCAGGGTATATAGGTCATGACATGGGTAAGGAAGAGGTATAGGTAAATAACATGATCCTAAACAAAATTAAGGAAATGTACATGTAATTTAGGCTGAAGGGTAAGGTGTAATAGGTGTTGGTAAGGTCAAAAAGGTGTTGGATCAAGAATGTTTCCAGGTAAAATGAGCCTAGTAGTGGTCAAATAGGTAGGTTTTGTGACCAATGCCACTTATAAGGTGGGGTGATGATTAGTCATGTGATTTGATCATTGTTTTGAGTTTTGATATATATACTGGCCTGCGTGCCGAAGACGTGAGATTATATATGATATTTTTGAGATACTTGTATTTATTTGTATCTGTGTATATGTGTATTGATACATAGACTCTCCCATTGATATAGTTGATGATATTTATTGTATGGATGGTGTAGTTGGGTGTAATTTTCGTTGTTATTGTGTATTTATGGAAATTAGGTGAATTAGATATGATTGAGTCAAGGTCATATAGGCATGATGGAGTCAAGGTAATTTAGGTAGTCGAGGTCATGTAGGCATGATGGATTCAGGTATAGGCATGGTGGAGTCTAGGTGAGTTAGGAATGGTGGAGTTTAGGTTAGTTAGGCATGGTGGAGTTTAAGTGATTTAGGTAGTTGAGGTCATGTAGGCATGATGGAGTCAAGTTTAGGCATGGTTTGGTCATGTTTTTGGGTTTGATTTAATTTCCAAGTTATTGGTAGTATGGAAAATAAACGATGATGTATTTGTATGTTATGGTGTGAATTTACAAATATTTGATATCATGGAAATGTGAAACAATTGATCAGATGTTTTGATGATGTGATAAAATGGTAAGTATGTATGTTTGGTTAATAGTTGAATTTCCTAGTTTTGTGTAAAATGGGAAATTAACTAAGGTAGAATGTTAATAGAAAAACAGGGGAAAATTGGTTAGGGAAAAGAGTGACCGAGATAACCTCCAAGGGCCCCATGCCCTTGGAGTGCTGCCTACATAGCCTTGATGAAAAGGGGCCTCAGGCAGAATATGAGGAGGTAAAGGAATGGGTTTGTAGGTGTTAGGAATGCTTGAGTCTAGGTCATTTAGGCATGGTTGAGTTTAGGTCAATTAGGCATGGTTGAGTTTAGGTCATTTAGGCATGGTTGAGTTTAGCGAAAAGGGAATCTTTAAAATGTAGTTGTCGATGGTCTAGTCCGGTATAAGAGAATCAACAAGTAATGAAGAAGGTAAACGGTAAAAGGTGACAAAAGATCCTCCTAATTTATTAGAACCATAATAAGTCTACCATACTAAAGATCAGCTTATGAACGTAAAACCCTAAAGGCATTGCATATTTGACTATTCTAAGGGTGAAGAAAATCACATGATAACGAGATGTCGCATTTGTGGCACATCCCTTGAGTAGGTAAAATATTAGGGTGAAAAGAAGATGAGGCAAATGCACGTTGGTTGTAGCATAACTTGGTGTGAGACACCCTGCCCCTTTGGTAAGAGACCTAAGATCAAAATAGGCAAGTCCATGACAAAAAATTTATCTGTCTTTTTGCTTTTTGTTTTTATAGACTAATCGATGCGAGAAGTCTATATGGGATTAATAGAATATCTCCTTGAGGTATTCGTGAAGCTGATCAATGCGGGAAGCTTCAAAATATTTTATTTTATTTATAAGAATAGTCTTCCTTTTATGATAGACTATGTACAGTATGGCTAGCTTTTTATAGTTGTCCTTCAAGGGAGCAGTCTATTTATAACAACGAGATAGAAAGAATAGATGTCCTTTTTGAGGGAGTCATATTTTTGCTATAAGTTTGACTTAAGGAGTTTGAATTTGAAAATCCCGTATATTATTTTCGCATTGCTTTTTGGACTTTTAGGTCATGGAAAATACTATAGAGAAGTTTAGGCTTATTTTATGAAGACAAAACTATAGTACACAAAGGTTAACTATGAAAGAGTGGTTTGAAGGAATGAACGACCATGGGATTCCATCTTGAAAAATATGAAAAGTATCCACGAGAATCATGCCATGAGTAGAGCTGTGGTACTCATATTAAAGATAAAGCTAAAAGGTGATGGGTAATCACATGATTTTTGTTTAGTCGTTGATATTTTAAAATAGGTAAGCGGAAGGTGAATGATGCTCAAGGGACAAGAGTTTAATAGAGAGAAGGTGATATAGGAATTGATTCAATAATAGAATGGTAAAAAATGTAAGGCATTGAGGGGCTCAAGTTTGGGTTTACCTTTGAGTGAAGACAAACGATAAACACTTGATCCATAGGTATGAGTAACGATATAGGGTCCAAGCCAATTAGGAGAAAATTTTCCCCATTTAATTTTTTCCTCTTTTGTTACATGTTAATTTTCCTTTAGGATGAGGTCACCGATATGGAAGGTTCGTTCATGGACACATTTTTCTTAGGCCTGTTTGATACATTTTTGGTATATTTGATGGTGATCGAGAGCATTGAGGCGACATTCATCTAATAAATCAAGTTGTGCCAAATGGTCTTGGTGAAAGTCATCGTCGGTGAGAATCTCTTTGAGTGAGATACGAAGAGATGAAATCTAGACTTCTAGAGGTAGGAAAACCTCTGTACTGTAGACCAGAGAGAAAGGTATGGAAATAGTTGAGGTATGAATACTAGTACGATAAGCCCATAAGGCAAAAGGAATGTGTGTTTGGCAATCCTTTCCAGTATCACCAACCAATTTCATAAGAATTTTGTTCAAGGTTTTGTTGGTTGAGTCCGTTTGGCCATTTGTTTGAGGGTAATAAGGTGAAGAAAAATTGAGTTGAATGCCAAAGGCATCACAAAGTTTCCATAGGGTTTTGTTTTTTAATTATTTTCCATTATCAGTAATGAGGCGGTGAGGAACACAAAATAAACAAATGATGTGATGATTGATGAATTCACATATTTTCTAGGATTTTGTAGAAATGAGAGGCACGAATTCTACCCATTTAGTGTAATATTCTGTAGCGGTAATAATCCATTGATGTCGTTGGGAAGAATGATGATTTATCTCTCCGATAAGATCCAAACCCCATTGAGTGAAAGGCCAAAGGTCTCATGCGACCTATAAGGTGTGACTAGGGGTATGATGGAGATTAGCATATTACTGGCATTTCATACAACGTTTGACATAGTCAAAACAATCATGGTTTAGGGTTGGCCATTAATATCCTAGGAAAAGGATGCGCTTTACGACAACTAAGCCACTGAAGTGACCTCCACAAATTCCATCGTAAACTTCCTTGATGGTGTAGGGAATTTCAGAACTTGTAAGGCATCGTAAGAGGATATCATAAAAGCCACGTTTATAAAGAAGACCAACCATGATGACATAGTGAGAGACACTTTTGAAAAAGGCTCACTGTCTATTGCGACTAAGATATAGAGGTAGAATTGAAAGGGAAAGGTAGTCAACAAACTGCTTATACCAAAGGTCACGTGGGTTAGTTTTAACGGTTGCGACAAGGTTGACGTCTTGAAAGAGATAAGAAGGTGATTGCAACCTTTTTACTGTGAAAAATATTTTCGATTTAGAGGGCGAAGTGGGGATTTGAGAAGCAAGAAAGGCCATGGTGTCCGTAAATTTGTTAATGGAACGCGGGGTGGTTTGAAGTTCATAACGGTCAAAGGTAGTCAAAATTATGTCAACACGATGCTTATAATTTTTAAGTGTTTTGTTACGACACTAGTATATACCACTGACTTGTTTTATGACCAGTTGAGAGTCACCAAAGATATTAATCGATTTAACATCTAAGACGATGATGGCTTGAAGACCTAACGCAAGTGCTTCATATTTGACGATATTGTTAGTACAATCAAAATCTAATTTGAAATATAATGGCATAGGCTCACCATCAAGAGGAATGAGGATAACTTTGGCACCACCACCACATTGACATTTGGAACCATCAAAGAATAAGGTCATCTTGTAAATGGTATCGTCCAAAGAAAGGGTAGCAATGGATTCATCCGGGAAATCAAAGTTAGTGGATTGATTTCTAGTGAGGGGTGTGTCTAAAATTTGGTCAATGATGGTTTGTCCTTTGACATATTTTTGATGGGTGAATTTAAGGTCTAGGTCTACTAGAAGAATGAGCCAACATGCAACACATTGATGTTGGTAGGGTTTTGCATACATGTAATGTAATGGGTCAGTATTGGTGACAACAAAGGTTTTGTGGTTGAGTAGGTAATGGCGAAATTTAGTGGTGACAAAAACTAAGGCTAAGTAGAGTTTTTTGGTTTGGGTGTATCTAGTTCCATAGTCCAAAGCGTACAAATTATATAATAAAATACTTGCTCCCTATGTTGCTCGTCACGATGAGCGAGCATGGCTCCCAGCTAATGATCAGTAGCAAAAATGTAAAGGTAAAATGGTTGGTCATCATTGGGAGGAATGAGCACAAGTGGTTGGAGAAGGTAGTTTTCAAGGCCTAAAAGGATTTGTGGAATTCATCATCCCATTTGAAGGAGACATCCTTTTTGAGGAGATGATGAAATGGATGACAACAGTTGAAAAGTTGTGAAATAAAACTATGAATAAATTGTAACTTACCTTGCAAACTATGAAGTCGACTAAGGTTAGTAGGTGGAGGTATTTCGAGAATAGCCTTGATTTTAGTGGGATCGATTTCTATGTCATGCAAATAAATGATAAAACTAAGGATCTTGTTAGAGAGAACAATGAAGACACACTTCTTGGGTTGAAGGTGAACACGATACTTGATGAGGCAGTCGAAGATGACCATGTTAGGAAACAAGGGATAAAATATATAGAACAATCCCTCACAAAATTGCAATAGTAGAAACTAATATGTAGAAAATATTACAAATCTCAAATAAAAATGCAGAATAATAATAACACAACACAAAGAGACAACATTTAACGTGGTTCACCCAATTTGGGCTACATCCACCAAGAATCACTTGCTAAGATTTTATTATAAGCCACCACTCTCTCAATACAATACCCAGATCTATTTGGAGCTATGCTCAACAAAATCTACATAATTCACACCCGAATTCAGAACACATCTGCAATGTTACATTATCTTCCATATGCACAAAACCACATAAGTAGATAAATACTTAAGCATTTTTACAAAATAGTGGGTATCAAAACCATGGGTCAAAACACCTTCCCATATGAGAAAAATCAAATTTCACGGTATATCAGACACGTTTTGTTTCAAGGACAAAAAATTTACAGTACTCTTAGTGTACAGTCTTCAACACTTTCACACATGAAAATAGGCTCCACAACCTAACAGACTATTATTACTATAAGGTGTTTGGCATGATGTTTGGATTTAGTAAGAATATCATCAACGTAATCTTCTAATATGTGATGCATAATGTCAAGAAATATATAAGTCATAGCCCATTGATATGTAGCACCAGCGTCCTTAAGGCCAAAGGGCATGACTCGATAACAAAAGGTCCCCCAAGGAGTGATAAAGGTGGTTTTGTGTTGATCTTCTGGGGTGAGTAATATTTGGTTATAACCCAAAAAACTGTACATGGGTGATATCATCTCATGGTCAACGGTGAGATCAACTAGTTGGTCAATACTAGGTAGAGGAAAGTTATCTTTAGGGAAAACTAAGTTAAGGTCATGGAAATCCATGCAAATGCGGAGTCCCCCTGTCGCTTTTGTGACATGAACAATGTTAGAGATCCATTGAGGGTAATCAATGGGTAGGACGAAGGAAACTAAAATAAGGTGCTGGAGTTCTTCTTTGACAAGAAGGGAAATGTGAGGGTGCATTTTCCGCAGCTTCTATTTCACAGGTTTAGCTTCAGGAATAGTTACGATATTATAGACCACAATTTTTGGGTCAATACCAGGCATATCAGCATAGGAACAAGAAAAAAACATTTCTATGATCCCGGAGGAAAGAAGAAAAGGCTTCCTATTCAACAACATCCAAAGATTGGCCTATCTATAGAATGTATGGGTCGTCCTGAGTGTTAATATTTATTTCAATGGCTGATACATTTAACATGGTTTGCGTCTCACAAGGTAACAACTGGTGAATATAAGAATCTTCCACACCAAGATAGGTGAGAATAGACTCATCATCCTGACATTGAATAATGTTAATAGAGGGTGTATCGTCATCAATCATGTTAAGATATAGGAAGGGAAAAGAAGAGGGAGCCTTGCCATCTCGTTGATAAGTTAAAGGTCCCAGTGAAATGGTGTTCAAGAAAAAAAGTTAGGAGGAATGAATTCTAGATCCATAGACTCCTTAGGTAAAGGTGGCAATGTTAGTGAATGAGGTGGAGAAGGTTTTTCATCCTTAATGAGTTTGACTTGGGCCTTCTTGGGAGATGGTTTGACAAAGCCAATACCACTGCGGTATTTATGTTTTTGAGTGGTGCATAGGATGACAATATGGTGACCTTGTTCATAAAAAACAAAGCCAAAACCCTTCTAAGCACATTGATGGAGGAAGGTGTGGGTGAAGCGGTGGTTAGTGAGAGATTGAAGGTCAGAGGAAAATGGTCACATTTGGGAAGGTAGCTCAGGCGAGTAGGTATAAGTATCAAGTCCCCCATACGTTAAGTTGGTGCAAAGGTGGGGAGGACTGTAAGGGAAAACCTCGCCTATGCGGTGATCATAGTGAGGATGTTGGCGAAGGTTACCACACTCTTCAGGAGTAAGGAATACATCAATGTTGTACAAGTGGTACTCCCACAGAGTGAGATGTTTAAAAATACCTTCTAAGGGATCAGTAGTTGATATGTGGGTAGCGGGAATAGATAAATTACTAGGAGATTGGGAAGAAGAAGAATTGGTTGGTTGATAAGTAGATGGGTTGACGGATGGGTTTTCTACAGAGGCTATGGTAGCCACAAGAATAGAGGAGTTAGGTGTGGAAGAGGTAGCGATAATGTTGGTGGATGGGGTTGTGGGTGAAGCGGAAGTGGAGACGACAGTAGATGCCTTAACTGGTATAAGGAAATCATTATCTTGATATAACATGTTACAGATTTTGAATGGTGAAAGCTCAACTGGAATGTATAGTTATGTCCTTCGTGTTCAAATTTTACATAACGATGTAAGGTTGAAGGAAAAAAACCCATAACGCAGATCCAAGGTCTCCCAAGCAATAGGTTGTACTTGAATTCCCCCTCTAAGATAAAGAATAATTATAGAGTGGTATGGGGGCCCACACGAATGTGGAGAATGATGGTGTTGAGGGTAGAAGTGATGGCATAATTGAATGAATGCAACATAAATTACAATTGGCAGGGATGTGCATTTGGTTATACACATGGGAGGAGATGATGTTGATGCTAGCACCTCCATCAATAATAAAGCGTCAAACATGTATATTATGAATGTAGATGAAAATGAAAAGGGTGGGATCAAGATCATCTGATTGGAGAGGTATGATCTCATTGTCAGAGAAACTGAGAACGACTACTTGATGATTGGTAGCGAGTGTAGAGGAAGGGGATGAAGTTGTGAGAGAGGCCACTTGGTGAGGTGTGATAAGGGATGCCACGGGAGTATGGTCATTAGGTAAAACCTTGATGGACTACAGAACCTCCATGAGGACCTGTCGATGAGATTAAGAGGTTTAGAAATAGGGTGTAGTTGTTAATCATTGTATGATGGGTGAACCCATCAGAAATAGGGTATGTGGGTCAATGGATGGTGATTTTGGGTGTAGGTGGAGCTGGTATATTAGGCACATGATTGGCAGATGGGCTGGTTGTTTTCTCCTTTCCTTTGTCTTTCTGGGTGCAAGTGAAAATGTTAACCATATTAATATGGGGTAAGGGAGAAAATGAGTCATGATAGGTGTAGCGAAAATACATGCAACAATATGGTGAGGGCATATATTGGTTTTGTGTAAAGAAGGTGACACATTGACATTTGGGTGGAGGTTTGGCTAGCTCTCTTATGTAGACCATATTGATCTCGAATATTGGAGGAGGATAAAATGATTGTTGAGGTGGAGATGGAGGTCACTGAATAGGTAAGGGATGAGGGTGTGTGGTGATAGGTGAAGGTGGAACATGGTCCTCATCTACAAGATGATGTTCATCAAAATTTTCTTCAAGAGGACATAGTTAGAGAAGAACGGTCTAAAGAGCCTTATACTTTTTTACATCATGCCCAGACACACGATGGTAGGAGAAATTTTTGGTATCGTCAAACCCTTTTGGTTTAGGTTTAAGTGGGTCGTAAGGTCGAAGTGGTGGCAATGTGATGATGGAGGTCTCCAAAAGGTTGGCTAATATGTTGGCGTAAGACCCTGCCAATGGATCACAATGCAAGGTAAGTGTGGGTTTGGATGGAAGTGTGGGTAAATTTTGTGGGAGAGGTACCACAAGTGGTGGAATAGATTTGACCACTGGTTTGGTAGGTAGTACTATTTTAGGCTTGGGTTGTACCTTCTTGGGTAAAGGCGTAGAAGATGAACTAGTGATAGAAGGTGTTGTAGGTTTAACTAGCTCTTTGGAGGGTAGTGGGTTTTTCAACTTTGGTTGCACCTTCCTAGGTAAAGGTGAAGACAACGTGTGATATGTAGAAGGGAAGGTAGCTAGAGGAAGAGGACAGGTCAGCCAAGGTGATAATGGAGGTACGACGAAGGCTGCGAGAGGAGGCAAGGTGGAAGGTATTGGTTGAAGAGAAGGAAATATCATAGGTAATGATGAAGCTACTAGAGGTGTTGGGTTATAGGTGGTAAAAAATATGTAGGTGACAACGAAGGCATACACTATGTGGGTAATTTGGGTGTAACAACGGTTTATGATGAGGAGGTGGGCTATTGTGTTTTTGGTTTACCTTGGGTAGGAGGCTGCTTGTCCAAGGTGGATGGGTGAGGTCCTAGGATAGATGAAAGGGGTGAAGGTGAAAAAGGGGTAGTGGGCGAAACTGGTGTATGCGGCCTAGAAGGTTGGATATTCCTTTTAGGTGGAGTAATGGTTTTTGCGCGGGCTTGTGAGGATGTGGTTAAATCCAATTTGAAGGAAGGATGGAATAGGATTGATGTCGACATGACTCCGAATGTGGTGATGGTTCTAGATGTGGGGGAAGGTGTAGGTGCAAATAGGCTCTTAGGCATAGGAACATGTTTGGTTGTTGGTAAAGGTTTAGGTGTTGGTGAGGGTGATGAAGAAGAGGCCATTACAACATGCATGGGTATGGCTGATTCGGTTATCTGAAAAACCTTTGGATAAATTGTGGAGGTATCAACAGACAACATTTGCATATGGGTTGAAAAAGGTAGCTGAAGATGCCCCCAAAGCATGTAATTATCAACATAATCCAAGCGGTCATCCAGGTGTGAAAATGGTACTATTGTAGGAGGAGATGATGTTGATTTAGTAGTAATCCCTGTAAATAATTTCTGTGAGACAAGGAAAAGGTTGGATTCAGACTCTGTAGGTAAAAGGGGCGAGAGAAAATAAACAGGATCCTTAAAGGCTAATGGAGAATTTTCACCAATAGGAAAAGGTGATTCTAAAGGATCTCCCATGGGTATGGGAGATGACGAGTGGGATGAGGTAGGTTCCTCTTTCGGTGGAGAGGAAGGTGAGAATGAATCTCCAATTTGTAGGAGAATTAACACCATGGGTTGTTTGTTAGGTTGAGAGGTGTGTGGGTAAACAACATCGGTAGATATTGCAGACTCCTCCATGGGCAAAGGGGGAGATAAGGGATACTTCTCTATGGGTGAAGGAGTAGATGAAATAGGCTCCTCTATGGGTGAAGGATATTTTGCAAGAATCTCCTCGATAGAGGGGATAGGAGGAAATCGAGGAAGGGTCGGTATGATGTTGAAAAAAACATGGACTTCATGGAAATTACTGTCATTAGTTGAAGGTTTGCCAGTTTGGTTAGATGAAAGGGTATGGTTTGGGAATGAATTCTTGAAGATATGAAGGTTATGATTAGTCGGTGCATTCGGGTTATCCAAGACGAGATCTGCATTATCTAACATTTCTTGGACAATGTTTTTGAAGATGATACAATTGCCATCGCTATGACCTTTAACATGATGGTAGTTGCAATAATAATGTTCTTTATACCATGCAGGAATAGGATGAGTGGGGTTAAAACCAATACATGGTTTGATTGGTGGAAGAGCAATTGCTTCGGCTTTTAGAATATTTTCTAAAACTGAAGAATAGGGCTCTCATAAGGGAGTGTACTTTCATTACTCCCTCATGAACTGGAAATCCTGAACAAGACAAAGGTTGGAAGTGGGCTTTGATTGATTGGATGAGTGAGATGGGCACACTTTTAAAACTACCGCATTGGCAGATCCTTTTGCTTTGGAATATTTTTTTTGGAGTTTGGAAGAGGAAGATGTATTGTTTTATTTAAAAGCAACATTTTTTTACACAATTGAATTTTCTTCTCTTCAATGACATGAATTTAAGGTTTTCTAACCATGGTGAATGCCTCATCAAACGTGTAGAAGGTTTGAACTTGGAGAGTTAGTGAGATGTACCTAGCACAAACCCTGGTGAACAACTCTATTAGCTCAGTTTGAGGTAGTTGGAATGTGAGCTAGTTGATGAGGCTTCGCCAATGAGTAACAAAATCTGTGATAGATTCATCTTCGTATTGTCGTGTTGAGTACAAGTTGGTCATGATGACCTTCTTGACGATGTTGATCAAAAAATGGTCCAGGAAGGTTTGATCTATTTGGTTGAGTGACTAAATAGAATGCCTAGGTATACCACTATACCAATCCAACGTGGGTCTTGTCAAGGACATTGATAATGTTCGTAAGAGTAGAGCGTCATCATGAGTGATCAGATAACACCCATGTTTAAAAGACCGCAGGTGCTGCTACAGGTATTTTAAGCTGTTGAACCGGTTGAACTTGGGAATTTCCCAATGTGTAGGGTATGGATGAATGAGAATAGACAGATGAATGGACTTATTGCATATTTTTTCATATGTCAAAGAGTTGCGAGAGCTAGAGACCAATGTTTCCAATGTCTCCATCTTTTCCATAATAATTTTAATAAGGTTGTTGGTAGGTTGTGATGATTGGGAACCCCCTACAGTATAAGGGGGTAGATTGTGAAGGTAGGATGTGGGCAACATCCCAATATATGGTGGTTCTGAATATGAGAATTGTGAGGGAGGAATAGATGTAGGGGGAAAATATCCTGAATAAGAAATAAATGAGATTGGGGGCTATTGTTGATACGTGTATGTACGTGGGGTGGATGTAACGAATCTTGTAGTGATTGGAGGTAGCAACTACGAGATGGAAAGGACTAGGTTTTGGAATGGAGTATGGGTTGCCGACACCATGGGTGGCTGAGATGCAATAGGTATATACAAGGTGGCGGGTGTAGACGAGGCTACACTCAAAGAAGCTAATGAAGGAATGATTGACACTATAGGAGCAACTGACATCAATGGTGCGACATATGCCATAGGAGCAACAAATACAGATGTTGTAGGGTCAACTTGTGACACCACAGGTTGTAAGGTGGAAGAAGGTAATGCCGAGCTAGTAGTAGCTGACGTGGAAGTGGGGGTGAGGGTAGGAGGAATGGACATAGGCATGCCATATACCAACTTCCTTGATGAATCCCGAGTAAATGAATGAGCTAAGTAATATTGTAAGGAAACGGGGTTATGGTCAAGGAGTCTTGTGAACTCCTTGTCACCGGTATTGATGGTGATATGTTGACTGAGATCCATAGGGGATAAGATGGAAGGTGGCAATGGACTAGGTGGGAGTGGCTGAAGACTAGCATGGAACACAAGGGCGTTGGCATGGATACAAATCATAACCATGTGAGTTAGCATAAATTTAGTAATTTTATCTTTGTAGATGACATAGAGGCATAAAGGAAATGAAGAAAACATGTCTCGGGAGGTAAAACTGGTCACTGTTTTACCTAAAAATTAAAACATAAGAACCAACGACAGTTGGGTTAACTGATCATGGTGATAGAGGCTAACCGATGATGGTTAAGGTGACCGATACCGACTACTGTGAAAAATCAAAAGTTTTTCAAATGAGGAAATAAATGATGAAAAATGAAGAAAATCTAGTTTTTATAGTGATTTCAAAGTCCCAGAGGTATGATGATGTATCTAAGAAACATTAGAAAGAACAAAAATATAATGAGTGTTGTTTTTGGTAAAATGACAAAAAAAGTAGGAAACTAATAACAGTCAAGTCAACCGATGACGGTTAGAGGAGTAAACCGATGACGGTCACTGGACCGATGACGGTCACTGTGAAATTTGAAAATATGGAGAAAGTTGACTTTAGTGACTTAGATCAGCTAAAATGCCAACCCAGAAACTTGAGTATGGTAATGATGAACCCTAACACACCCAGAAAAATTTGGAATAACCAACTGTAATTGGGGAGTGTGAAAGGAAGAAAGAAAAATGGAAAACAAGACCTCACAACTCAAAACAAAAATCAAGCAAAAGTTAACAAACACGAAATTCTATGGGTGAATTTTATGTTCAAGCTTATGCTATTTAGGAATGACTTATGAATAGAACAAAGTTTTTGGTTTGATAGAAGGTGCCCTATGAAAATCCAAGATCTAAGGGTGGTTTCAGGTAAATGTTTGTGGGGGTGGTCCTTTCTTTGAGATAATGACTGGACAGAGAAACCAGCTTGGTGCCCATTATCAATCCTTAGATCGTGCGATCATTGACAACTTCTTCTAGGTAGGATGATGTTTAAGAAGATGTGTAAAATTTTTAAGTTGTTTGGTATAGAGAGTGTGCAAAGTGAACTATGATTGAATTAGTCAACCATCGCCTGGGCATGACTTCTAGCATATAGATTGCCCGCAATTTAATGTGAGCTACAATACAACAAACTAGAATGAAATGTAAATATTTTAATCCCAAATCCAAAATTACATTCGATGTAGAAAATAAAGAATAGGAAGAGAAATTCTCTTTCAGTAATAAAATATAGTAGAAAGAAAGACATGTTCTTTTTAAAGCACCAAAAACACAATTTATTTTAGACAATAGAAAGAAGGAGAAGATTCCAGAGAAATAAATTTAATGTGAATACTTTCAAAAGGAAATACACACACAATTTTTACCTAGGAATGAACAATGCAAGAGAACCCCTGATGGGTCCCACTGGTTGTGCCAAAATGTTTCACCAGATTGTTGTATAAAATGAAATAGATAAGGGTAAAGTCCAAGGAGGAATACCTGTTATTACGTTGTTTGAAGTTTGTGCACACGAATCTAATTTTTTGATCCAAGTTTATTGTGTGAGATTACTTTTGGCTAGGAGGAACTACCTGTAATACAAAGAAAGACCACAAGATACATTTAATAGAAAAGGTTAGTGGACTACCTAGCGTGAACTAGATCTAGGAAGTGCGATACTTCCTCAATTATTATCAATCCACTGATATATAACTCAATATGAAATAATTGAACATGCAAATAAAAAAATCTAATGCTAGTGTTTTGATTTTGGTATCTCAAACTACTATTCATGTTAATCCAAATAAACGCTTGATAACTATATTAGTGAAGGTCCTGGGTCAGGTTGCAGGTTAGGAAGGTGGTTTGAGGGTCATAGACAGGGTTTGGGTAAGCTCTAGTGGAGTTTAGGTTGATTTTAGATGATTAGGGAGCTTGCTGGTCTGAGGCAGTTTACTAGGCACAAAAACCAACACCAGTCAAGATATGACCGATGGCGGTTCAGGATGACCAATATTAGCTACTGTGGGAAATGGCAGAAGTCAAAAATGGTGTTCAGGCTCTCTCTGTGTCTGCAAAAAGAGTTAGGAAGGATTTTTGTGGGGTTGTAGGTGAGGTATTAGGCTTGGGTGAGGTTTTTGTGAGGTTTTTTGGGGTGTTAGGGACATTTTAGTGAAATTTGACAGGAGACACAAGGACCAATGTTGGTTTGGTGACCGATGTTAGTGAAGAGGAAACTGATGACTTTTAAGGTAACTGGCATTGGTAGGGGAAATTTGGTGATAGTTAAATATAAAGTGATTTTGGGATTCTATGTGATTGCACAGAGAGTTACGGGGGGGGGGGGGGGTTGGTTGGGTTTGCAATAATGTGAGGAAGAATCAGAAATGTATAGAGGTCAGGTAAGGGTAGCCAAAAGGTTGTGGTTGGTTGGATGGGTAGATCGGTAAGAAGGTGGGAACGAACGAATGCAAGGAATATAAATGACAAGGAACCTACTCTTTAAGTAAGTACAAAATGATGAAAATCAAATGTACTTATATCTGTAGGCTTGGTGGTGAAAGAAGGCAGTGGTTGGTCCATGAAGAAATTTGTGGTCAGTGTCGTGGAAATACTTCCCGGAGTGATCTCGTGAAGAATATAATGCCTTGAGATGAACATCAGGTGTTTTCTTGGTCCTGTGGTTGAGTGTATTCCATTGTTTGAATGCTTAGAAGTCTCTAGTTCATGCTTGAATGTAGATAACTCTCTCAAAATTCTAAGTGACCAACCTGGGTAAAAGGTTACAAAATTGTATATATGGTAATCGATGAAGGTTAGGGTGACCGATGTCGGTTAAGGCAATAAATCCTAGGTTTACCAAAAATAGAAGATCTTGGCTATTTTTGGCGTGCTCTGGTTGTCAGTCCGGGTCTCAAGTTAGGGTTAGTGCCTAGATAAGTGGGAGTATTATTGGAGAAGGAATAGGAATTTAATGTTAGGGTTAGACTAAGTCCCAGTTGGTTAAGATAAGTAGAGACAGAGTCTTAGTTAATTAATAGGGTAAGAATAAGTCCATGGTGAGGTGTCTAGGTGATGTGTACATTAGCTTAATTAATGTAATTAAATTAATTAAGGATGTGAGGATGAACATTAATTCAATTATAAGTAATTAAATTAATATGAATGCAAGGTAAGGGGTCATATTTAGGTGAATATGTTACGTTAATTAAATAAAGGGGACCAAGGGGAGTGTGACTCAAATTTGGTCTCTACAATAGAAATAAAGATGTTTGATGTGGTAGAACTCATTTTCTTGATATACAAACATTGAAAATAGGGTGATTCCAAAGAAGTTGTGATTCCGAGTGATGGCCTCTTACAACCATCTCTTCAAAGTGTCTCCAAATACCACTTCAAAAATGCATCAAAAAATTTATTAGGTGATGTTTACTGATTGGAAAAAATATCTTTCAGTACAAGGGAACATGTTAGAGAGATAAAATTATAGGGAAAGGACTAAATATGCTTTCCACACATCAATTATAGAGAAGATTTACAACATTTACAAGGGTTGTTTTGTTCTTAATAAACTTATTTTCATTAGTAATTTCCTCTCACAACTTTTAGATATAAAGAAAAACTATGTGGGAGGTCATATTTTTATTTGTAAAGTGTTACATATGTTATTTTCATGGTTATTTAAATGCGGTAAAAAATTTGTTTTAGAAAGTTTTGCACCATGATTTAAATATATTAGGTTGATTGCATGATTTATAGAAAACCAAAATTTTACTCTACTAAAGAATAGGAGTACATCCATGAAATCAAAATACAAGTGAAAAACCATTCCTGATATGAATTTATAGATAATGGAAATGGAATATGTGTTCTGAAAGGGGAGATGATAGTGACTTTGGAAGATATATATTGCATCCTACGATTACCTATTATAGGGGAGAGAGTCCAAGTGTTAGAGGTGGATTTCCACATCAGATGAGGAATGTTAAGAGATTTTAGGTGGGTAGGAGAACTAGGCCAAAGTTTACTATATGTTTGGATGAGATTTTGATAGTTATAGTTCCACGTGTGTGGAATTTTATAATAGTAGTATTGGAGTCCTTTGTGGTAGTGGAGGGTGGTGGGGTGGATATATCCCATTAAATATTACAGATTTGATGGAGGATAGAGGAGGGTACTATATATTCTTAAGGATATTGTATGCTGACCCATTGATAAAGGGACTTATACAGATTCATGTAGGAGGGTCATGGTGGAGAGATAAAAGGAGTGACATTGTTACATATATGGGCCTACAAACATATAATAGTGTTAAAACTGCTTAGCGGGTTTCATGGTAATTGGGCACAACTCGATATTTTCACAATGAGGTGGATAAGGTACATGGTTTATGGATATAACAACATGATTTACTAATAATTGATAGATAGGATGTTCCAAGGGGTAGTGATATAGAGACCTTATAGGGATTACAAAGGAGGGGAATAGGATAGGGTGGAGTTGTACCGTATGCACCAATATATGTAGTTGGATGATAGATTCCCTTGGTAGGTAGAGATATTCTAGTATGCAAGGGTGACCCACTAATTTGGTGTCACTGTACGTACCCAAAATTGTAAGGTACTACACCACTAGAATAACATAACACGTGCCCCAATGATGATACAGGTCTCCTCGCAAGGTGTTCAGGATTCAGAAAAGATCCCCAAGTATGCGTTAACATCCCGCATGCCTCGCTTAGCCCTTGCATGCTTTGTTGTTCTCTTTTCCCCTCTTTTCTTTGCTGTTTTGTTCTTCAGTTACGAAACCGCCACCTTGCCTGGACCGCCACCCAGTCGGTAGACCTGTAACCGCCGCCCTGCTCAGGGCGGCGGTCCTTCACGCATTTTCTAGAATGCTCTTTTAACGTGACTCACGTAAATTTCAACGTTTACCAGCTTTTTTCACCGCCTTTGGCTTGCATTAATGATTCTGGTTCCCTGGAATAGTGTTTTGGCATTGTTTATGGTTTAAGAGATCAATTTGGTTTTTACCTTTGGGTAATTGTAAATGCTATAAATAGTTGGCTTGTGCTCAAGCAAATGGCCCCTCAAATTTGCCTCTGAATTTCTCATTTCAATAGCTTAGCCTTTAAGTTTTGTTTAGGATTCATAGTTTCATTTCTTAGATGCATAGTTAGCGTTGTTTAGCTATCAGAAAGCCACATATTCTCCTTGTGCAAAGTGCTGTTGTCATTTCATCCAAATCAATTGGAGTAGGATAGTTTCATTTCAATATGAAGCCATTAAAGTTACAGGTTTTGTTCATCAAATAGGACAGTCTCAGGTGTTGGACGTTTTATGTTGCATGACTCACAATAAATCCCACTAGGAATTGCATAAGCCAAGCTCTGTACTCTTGCGCTATCCCTCTCCTACTCGCATTATATTCAGTCTGCATCCTAAGCTACCTTTGTTCCAATATCTACTCTTGTTGATGCTAGCATTACACACTTTTCTGGATCCGCGTGAGCACGAAAGAACGAGGAGATCACACTGAGGGGACAAGGTCACACACCATCAGATTCACCACTGTTCTGCAGAATCCAGGTTCTAGCTTTCAAAGTTCTAGTTAAAAGCATATCAAATAGAGTAGCTAATCATTTCATTTCAGTTAAATTTTACTTTCGATATTGCCAGGGAAGCTATGGGGATTGATAGTTTCTGAGAAACTATGATTCACTCCTCACTTCTGAGGTAGGATCGAGAGTCTTTCAAATAGAGTAGATCAGTTATCAAATTATTTAGAATAGATCTAAAAACTGCACAGACAAGTAGCTATACTCGGTTGCTTTTTTTAATTGTGTTATTAGTTTAGTTGTCAATTTTAGATATATTAGATAATTGCTCTTTAAATTCTGTTTAGTAGCTTATCAATAACTATCAGATTTAGGAATATACATAGACATATCTTACGCAGTTAAATTATTCTGTCATTAGTTAGATTTGTATCATTTCCTTTTGTATGACAATCACGGGACCTAGAGAGCCCAGAGAATACGTATTTGAGCCAATCGTGCCTCAACCCAATCTTATTACGGCAATAACTGATATAGATCAGAACCTTAGAATCCAAGTCTTCCAAACAATAGCAGACTTACAACAGATCAGCTCACAGTTAAGCGGGTTAAATATAGAAGACGACCAAGCGTACACATTTTGGTCAAATCAGCCAAACTTCAAATTACTCTAGATAAATATCTGCATGACCGTAGAAGGACGTTAAACAAAGCAAATGTTTGGTTATGACCCTTTGGTCCCACAGCCAGATGCAGGAGACACTCTCACAGACATAGATACTAGCTTAAGAATTCAGGTTGCAAGAATGCCTGTGAGATACTCTAGAGAAGATCGCACAATTGTTAATTCTGAACATAGAGGCCGAAAAGGCATACGACTATTGGATACTAGGGATTAGGGACTAATTTCACACATGACCATAGCAGGTCACACAGCAACCACGAATCTACGGTTGTGACCCACAAATCCCACAACCCAACGAAGCCTACAGGTGAATCTAACATTGACGTTGGCTTACGCACATTAATATTTAGATCCACTCCACTTCCACCTATCATCATCACACAGTTATCCTTGTTAGATGTAGCAGCTAACAAAGCTAAAGATTTC
This sequence comes from Taxus chinensis, assembly GCA_019776745.2. Lineage (NCBI taxonomy): Eukaryota > Viridiplantae > Streptophyta > Pinopsida > Cupressales > Taxaceae > Taxus > Taxus chinensis. The sequence continues at coordinate 47,079,268 of CM034156.1, forward strand.
TAGACTAGACCAGAGAATCGACCATAGAATCCGCTATATATCCATCATCCATCATATGACCATGTCTAGAGACATACACGAAAACCATCCCAGGTCATTTTCCACGTATCCCACAACCTATAGATCAGATCACGCCAGAGCTCGATATTGATTGGAGCCTTCGAGCAATCATCCTTGCCGACCGATCTATCATGCCAGTTCAGGTTAGGAGGGCCTTCTTTGCCTTAGATTCATAGATTCCATTAGTGCGTGTCAAAGATATAAGATTTCCTAACTAGTTTACCCATACCCTACGCATAATCCATCCCCACCGGCTGTCTTGGCACGACCTCGAGAGGTCGGGTGCGAGGAAGAGTTACTTGTAGATTCCCACACTCGCTTGTCACTTTTCCATCATACAAAATTGGTGAACCTGACGTGAAACAAACAACTGCAACATCTTCCTTATCTCTGTCTTCCACCTTCCCTCCTTCCCATTATTCTGTGGGTATTCATATACCCCCTGAATATGTCGGGATTCGATGCATATGGCAGACCTCTCCTAGGTCTTGAGGCATACTACGCTCAACTGAATAGACAGTCATCACCCTCGCTCTCAGTATGGGGTGACAATTATTCAGCCAACCAGTTGTCAACACAAACTCCACCTCCAAAAACTAGATATAGCTCATCTTTCCAAACAGAGGAGTTGGATCAGCTCGCTCAAACACAACACACAGAGCCTTCAGGCTCGAACAATATGACGTTCACAGGAGAATCTGGTTCGTCTCCTCAGGTGCTGCTTAGACCAAAAATTAGTAGACAATCAGATCCATACCTGGTTTTAGATGATGAACATTCAGTGCGTCATGCCAGAAATGAACAACGCTCTCGGGGTATGTACCCACCCATAGGAAGTTTACAAGCACAACCCGAGGTCTCTTTTCAAGAAAATACCTCCATACCACTACATATAGGAAATGCCCTCGGGGAAACTTGGCAGGGCAACGATCAGTTCATAACAGGGTATCACATGCCTATACAACACCAGGATATACAACAAATGCCACTAAGGCAAAATACTGTGACTTTACCAAATGAATTCATTTCGACTTTAGTAGAAAAAGTTAGGGGGTTAGAAATTGCTCAGGAAAATCACCATTCTCAATTCATGCAGGCAGGAAATTCTAATCCTCCACACCATCCTAGCCAAGTAGACCTCCTCACAGGAATAGGCATGTTAGGCATGACTCCTCAGTATTCACAACAAACGCCAACTAGAACCGCCATTTCTAACACCGTTCCGATACCTCCCGGTCTAGTACAAAATAATCCATTCCTAGACAATCCCCCTTCATACTTAAACATGTACTCCAAATCACCACAAGGGGATATGTTCTCCTCTCCTGGCATGTTTACTCAACCACAGGGGTTTCCTTATGCCCCTACCAGTGCATACGCTACGCCATATCAACAACCCATTCCACCGCCACCCCCTCAGCAGGCACCATCAATGGTCGAAACCTACGCGATAGGGACTTATTCAGAATATTTGAAAGAACCCTTAGACTTCACCATACGAAGCATTATGCTTCCAAGACCTCTTCCCGATTTTTCCAAATACAAAGGTGAGGGAGATCCGAATGCACACATCAAGGCTTATGCCACAACCATTCGAGAACTGCTCCCTTGGGATGGGGTTGTTGCCAAAATATTCCCCAAAACCTTGGAAGGCATCGCCCTCGATTGGTATTATAGAATACCTGAGGCTTCCATCCATTCATTTAAACAACTCGTTTCTGAGTTCATCAAGGCATTTGATATGAACAAACTGTTGAGAACAGGAATCAGGGAATTCTTGCACATTAAGCAGGAACACAATGAATCTGTTGCTCATTTCATTCAAAGATGGCGTACAGTCCTCTATTCTTTGGCAAGTGCTCCAAATATGGATCAGATGGAACTATGTGATTTATTCCTTCATTCCCTCAGCAGAGAGGTGAAGGAAGAAGTCCAAAAGTTCCCACTAAGGACTTACGATGAAGTACTTGAGAGCGCTCTCTGAATAGATCAAGCTGCAATAGATAGTGGTCGCAAGACATATGGAACAAACGGGAGGTTAATCACCTCCAACCAGAATGTTACGACTTACCCCACTACCACAAATGTCAATCAAGGACCTAAAGTCCTTAATAAAAATCGTGAAGTGACAACAGATGGAGTAACTGATCAAGCCAAAAGGGTAAATGTTGTGAATACTCCACCACTAATGAACAACCAACGAAACAACAAATTTACCCCAACAATCAATGCAGTGGATTTTAATCATCCACAACAACAACAATAACAATGGCAAAACCTTACAAAGGGTCCAAGCCAAAACTCAACTGGATATCAAAACCAGAACCAAAACCAAAAACAACAAACACAAAACTTTAATCCTAATAGGCAACGGTTTGATCAGAGTTTTGGGCCACAATATGCACCAAACTAGCAAACTAGGAATTACAATCCTAACTCGTATTGTGGTTTTCACAAAATCTGAGGCCATGACACTAGAACATGCCGTGACTACAATAAATTCATGCAACGTTTTCCAGAGGAACAAAGACAACTTTTCATAGATATGTTCTTGGTCGATCCTACGTCACCGGCACCAAATACTTTCACGGGGGCAGTTTCCCCTCAAAACGCACCCCTCAAAATCTTTAATGATCCGCTCCCAAATCACAATAACAACAGGTTAAATCCAAATGGGACAAATAAGGGCATAATAACAGGAAACAATGATCATGAAGCCTCGACTTCACTAAATCCATTAGTTGCACCACAATTAGGAAGTCAGCCGCGACCCAAGATAGTCGGTTTAGTGGAATTAGACGCCGAACTACCCGTGGAAGCTGTAACAAGGACACGAGAGTATTCCTCTCAGCCAAGTCCAAGTTACCTACCGAAGACAGATAACATCCAACAAATGTTAGTAAAACCCGTAGGTGCCTATGATTTAATTAATGATCTAACAAAAACCTTCTCGCACATTTCTTTTTTAGACTTACTGAAGAACTCTCCTGCCCACAGGGCTGCTCTTTTGGAGGCATTAGGTTTAGGTCATTTAATTAACATCACTCCACCTCCCAAAACATAGGTAAACCATATAGACTTTGATATTCACCCTCCGGGACAGTCGGATAGGGATATCGAGTTTATATTCAAAATAAACAAAATGCCAACAGACGCTGAGATTACACGCAGAGGTGATCCAACCTTATATTCGCAAGTCTAGGTTTATAACAATTACGTTAAACGTGCAATGGTTGATGATGGGGCAGCAGTTAACATAGTCCCCTTCTCTTTCCTTCAAAAGCTAGGGTATGGAGAAACAAATTGTTCCTCGACTCGAAATACATTAAGAGGCTATGATAGCCTTAAAGCCACGTCGATTGGAACTATAATACTACCGGTCACCTTAGGACCCAAAACAATCCTGATTGAGTTTTATATTATAGATCAGGAAACCAACTATAATATGATCCTTGGCCGACCATGGATACACCGTATGAAGGCAATCCCCTCTACATTATTTCAAGAAGTAAGATTCTTGCATTTAGGAAAAGTGTTCGTAGCCAAGGGGGATCCAAAGCCATTCGATATACACCTAGCTGACTTAAAGAAAAGACCAGGCGTTCACTCAGAGTTTGAACTCCCGATAAACCAACTTAATAAACCCACCGACGCAAAACCAGAGGAGAAGTTGGTACCTACAACAGATCTTGAGACTATGAGCCTAATCAAGACTATCCCAACCCTCAAAGATGAGGCTAACATTGTAGAAACAATATCGTTAGGAACTACTGCAAAGATTGTCGAGTTATTAGAACAGGATCTACCGATGTTCCTACCATTTGATTCTGTAGGCATGGGATATACCCTAGGTGTTGGTTCTCTTCCAGCAGAGGATCTCTGCATGGTAGAAGTAGAAGATGTTAACACAACAAATATCCCAACGTCTATATTCCCAGCTAAATACTGGACTCTCCATTTCGATGGAGCTAGATGTCGTTATGGAGCTGGGGCAGGTGTAATCTTTACTTCTCCCAAGGGAAAAATCCTACCATTCACCTTTAAACTAAATTTTGAATGTACAAAAAATGGTGCTGAGTACGAAGCCCTCCTCCTTGGTCTCATCTTAGCTAAGAGGATCGGTGTTAATAACATTAGAGTATTAGGAGACTCACAATTGGTAGCAAACCAAGTCTCTGAGGTATATGAAACCAGAGCTGAGCACTTACAGCTCTACAAAACAGCTGTATTGGATTTGAGCAAAGAGTTTGACTTCATATCAATTGAAGCAATCCCGCGAGAACAAAATCTTCTCACCGATTCTATAGCAACCTCGGCATCACGCTTCACCCCAAACAGTGAGTTGGAAGATGCTCGTTTCATAGTATCCCTTCGTACTGAACCATTGGTGAAAAAAAATGTCAAACCCTCTTTTAACAAACAGAAATGAAAACAAATCTACTATCCTAGATCACATTGATAGTGATAGAGCCACTCTGGATTACTTAAACGCCTATGCAGCGTTACATCTCACCCATCACGTGATAGATTTGTCCTTAATCCCACATTCATCTTCTTACTTTGGAAATCCCATGATAGAGCTTCCCCCACAAAAGGAGCTCAGCATATACACGGTAGAGAACGGAGACGATCTGGAATTACCTCCGGCCCCGCCTGAGTTTGAAGAAGGTAATGCTTCTTTAATCGAAGAAACAATTGATATTAACATCAGAATGGAGGATGAACCAAGGATATTGAAATTAGGATCCTCGTTAACTCCATCAGAAGTAGAAATACACACTCGAATCCTCAAGGAACATCAGAAGGCTTTTGCATTTAATTATAAAGAAATGACAGGGGTTGCACCACACATTGCGGTACATAACCTCATCACTAAATCAGACGCAAAGCCGATTAAACAAAAATTGAGACCAATGAAACCCAAGGTAGCTCTCATGGTGAAAGAAGAAGTAATGAAACTCCTCCAAGTAGGATTCATCAAACCAGTCGATTACTCTCAATGGGTATCTAATATCGTTCCCGTTCTAAAAAAGAATGGGAAGATACGCATCTGCATAGACTTCCGAGACATTAACAAAGCGTGTCCTAAGGATGACTTCCCGTTACCATCCATAGACGTCATTGTTGACGCAACAACTGGATTTGAGCTTTTGTCTCTCATGGATGGATTCTCAGGATACAATCAGATCAGAATATCCGAACAAGACCAAGCTAAAACCACGTTTATAACTCCTTGGGGAACCTATTGCTACGTTGTTATGCCATTCGGTCTCAAGAACACTGGCGCTACATACCAACGGGCTATGACGTATATATTTCATGATCTTATTCATAAAATTGTAGAAACCTACGTAGATGACTTGTTGGCCAAAGCCAGGAGACGTTGTGATCACCCGGAAGTACTCCGCGTCATTCTTTCACGTCTAATAGAATACGGAGTCACGCTAAATCCAGAAAAATGTGTCTTTGGTGTGACAGGAGGGAAGCTCCTAGGTTACATTATATCGTCATGAGGGATCGATGTAGACCCAGCCAAAATCTGGGCTATTCTCGAAATGATCCCGCCTTCGGATGAATCTAGAATCAGGTCATTTCTTGGAAAACTTGGTGCAATCCGGAGATTCATCCCAGACTTAAGTTTTTCCATTCATCCAATCAACAATCTACTCAAGAAAGATTATAGTATTGATTGGACTGAAGACTGCAACGAAGCTTTCGACGCAGTTAAGCGTTTCCTGTTGTCACCACCCACGCTAATGCCACCTAAGCCAGACCGCCCTTTAATCTTATACTCACGAGCTACCAATGTCTCGCTAGCCTGCATGCTAGCCCAAGAAGATGATGACAAACGAGAACGTGTGATCTATTTTATTAGCCGAACATTGCTCGACTATGAAACACGTTATACACAAGCAGAACAAGAATGCCTTGCCATAATCTTCGCAACCAAACGCTTAAGACATTACATGCTAAATCAAGAAACAAGGGTCATTGTAAAAACAGACCATTTACGAACTTTCCTCACACAAGGGTCCTTGTCTAAAAAGGCTGGACGCTTTATAACCTTAATGGGGGAATTTGAATTAACATTTGTAAATCAGAAGTCCATTAAAGGACAAATCATTGTGGATTGGTTAGCTGATAACCCACTAGACGGAGGCGATCTAGTAGATCTGGACTTTCCCGATGAATGCATATACTACATCAAAACCAGACCTCCTATCTCTGAGTGTCCTTGGTATACTGATATTATTAATTATATCATGGACCATACGTATCCAGAAGGTGCTACACCACAACGAAGAAGGCGGTTACGCATTATCGTAGCTAAATACGTCATTATAGAGCAGGTGCTCTATCGTAAAGTGTTCGATGGAATGCTTCTAAGATGTGTCGACACAGAAGAATCCAAGAAGATTCTCCATGAATCTCACAGTGGAATATGTGGAGGCCACTTCGGTGGTCATGCCACTGCTCGCAAAATACACCGGATGGGCTATTTCTGGCCCACTCTAGAACACGACGCAGTAGAGTTTGTACGAAGGTGTCGTAAGTGCCAAGAATTCTCCCACGAGATTCACATGCCAGCACAAGCTCTACAACCAATCGCTACTCCATGGCCCTTTTCTACGTGGGGCCTAGATTTGATAGGGAAATTATCTCCCTCGTCTACAGACGGCCATAACTTTATAATCACGGCCACCGAGTATTTTACCAAATGGGTAGAGGCTATGCCTCTTACTACTGTACCGGGTTCTGTAATCGCCAAGTTCATTTTGAACCAAATCATTTGTAGGTACGGTGTCCCGCAAATCATTATCTCAGATAATGGGACTTCTTTTAAGAATGACGAAGTTCACGAATTGTGCAATAAATTTAAAATAAGCCATCATACAGCCTCCCTGTATTACCCTCAAGCCAACGGACAGGCTGAAGCGACAAACAAAACATTAAAATCCATTCTTCTTAAAAATGTGAAAGAAAACAAGTGAGATTGGCATTTGAAGTTATATCTGGCCTTGTGGGCCCACCGAACCTCAATAAGAACACCAACAGGAGAAACTCCTTTTTCGTTGGTATTCGGGGCAGAAGCAGTTCTCCCGCTTGAGGTTGAAATACCCAGTCTCCGTGTCTCATTACAAGGGATTCTGGATGAAGACGCTTATAGAGAAGCACGTCTCTCCCAGCTAGAAAGCCTAGATGAGGCCAGGTTAGATGCTGAACAACGGCATAGAGTCTATGCTGACCGGATGTGCCGGCAGTATAACAAGAAGGTCTATGAACGAGACATATATGAAGGTGATCTAGTTCTAAGGCTAGACAGCCGGATCGATAAAAAGACCGGTGAAGGAAGGAAGTTCCGGCCCAAATGGTTGGGCCCATACCAAGTCACGAAAGACTATGGAAATGGTGCATATCTCTTATGTACACTAGAGGGTGAGGAATTTGGTGAAACAGTCAATTCCCTACACCTTAAATGATTCTACGCATAAGTGGCCAACACTATTTATATAAATATATCTACATTGCATCTTCATATAGTTAGGTTCATTTTGTCCGCTTGTTTCGTACAATTTTGTGATCAAGGAACTCATTCTCAAAAGCAATTCATTACAAACTTTTGATGGTATTGGCATAAACACTCTAATCATACTTCTTCATTTTATAACGTCATCACCTGTTTCGGAATCATTTCATCGAATAAAGCTAGATATGACAAAGCCTTAACGGTAACCATACCAAGATCTGCATGCTTGTTCTCATCTTTGGTTTCTTCCTAGGATAGGTGCCTTGCCTATGGTCTGTTCTAGAAGCTTCATCGTGTCACATCTATCCCCTATGTATATCTCTTTGGAAATAAGAATACACTGACATTTTGCTCAAATAAACAAGTCAAATATAGATCAAACAGAAAATTTTAATTTTACACATTTCCTTGCCCCACCAACCTTTGGTGATGAGCTTGCATCTCTTACTAGTGACGTAGGGTTGGGAAAGGATGGGAATGCCCTTACTCACCTATACCTTGTCCATGGTGATAAGCCCACGCTTCTTACTAGTAGCATGGGGCAAGGTGTAGGGAGTCCTCTTGACAAATAAACATTGAAGGCAGTCAGCAATCAAATTCAAATAAACCTTTGAAATTTTGAGTCAAAAACAAATGAATCAGATGTCCAAAATTCCAAGAGAATTCAAAACCCTGAAACCCAGATTTTGTCTACCATGAGGCCATCTACGGATCTAAGTCTAGATAAACCGCAAAGCAAGTTACATCCCAAACTATGGAGTCACTCGAGTAGAGTAGGCTTGTAGCATCCTAATTTGGTTCCACCAAAGCTTTGTCTATCTCTCATCACTATCATTTCAACACATTTCATAACTTGTGCCCTTTCTAGCTCTCGGTGATGAGCCCTCGCATCTTACTAGTTGCATGGAGTTAGGAGTGGGGCAAGTTTATCTGCTCATCATACCGGTTTATCATCACATTTTGTCAAAACAAATATGAAGTACCGAAAAATTGCTTATAAGAAGCTAGAGTTCGAAGTCACATTGTGTCTACATTATCATATATCAGCATCACGAAATACAAAAAGAAAGTAAACATTTGTATCATTTGTTCTCCATTGCATACATTCTGAGAAGCATATAAAAACAACATTATAATTTACATGCGTAATCGAATCATAAGAACATTAATACCAAGCGTCTGATCCAAGAAAAGAATATATATATATATATATATATATATATATATATATATATATATATATATATATATATATATATATATAAACAAACAAGTTTCCTGTACAATGCCATCATGCGCTAAGCATGGTCAAAATGCTCAAAGAGCCTGGGAGATACAAAATACATCATGAAAATAGTCCAAGAGAGCCAAGTGGCTTCTCAACCCCTATGAGATCCCTCTGAGGGTGCACGCCCATGTCTAGGACTTTGGCTACGCCAGTGCTCTGAATGCACGGAGGGCTCACGATCCTGAGGAGCAGCTGCGGTCTCACCATGAGAATGACTCCTCATCAGGTGCTCTGCTGTCCTGTACCCTGCCAGCTCGGTACGGAGGGTAGACACCATCCTGGCCACATGCCAGATAGGGGAAAAGACATTGGTGTGCCTACCAGCTGCTGAAGGCTCCCCTACATCCACGGATAGCTCTGCACGGGTCTTCTCCATAGGGATCATCAGGGTATTGGTGCATACCCGGCGAATCAGGTCTCGCCACTCATCGGCAGTCTCTGCAAGCAAAGGCGAAAAGCCAATTAGAAATGATCAAAAGATAAAAACAAATGTAAACAAAAGGAGAGGTAGACAACTAAGGCAATCACAACTAGAAACAAATGTTAAAAGGAAGGATGATAACTCACTCGGATCGTCAAGCCTCCAAGATGGATCTCTAGGATCGGCACCTGCCACAGATGCCACCGCTGACTGGTGCGCTCCTCCTGTGGCCGGGGCAACATAGCGTCCCGCTACGGACTCATCCTCTCCACCAAGGCCCTGAGAGAGTGGCTCCTCTGAAACCAGAGTCACCCTCTCCGCACTCTGCTCCGCCCTCTCTACCTGTAAAATATCCTGAGTGTCATGCCACTCAGGATCACTGTCCTCCTCTCCACCTGACTCACTAGCCTCAGCCTCGGTCTCCTCCTCCATCTCTCCCCCTGTGAACTCCTCAGACTCAGAGTCTATGTCAATAGGGTCGTCGCTGCTGTGAGTGGGACCGGCGGTAATCTGAAGTAAGGGTGCCTGAGGAGCACCGGCTCTCCCTCAAGCTCGTACTACTCGCCTAGCTGCAATGGGGACTCCAGGAGTAACAACTGTCCAACCCCGGCCTCTAGGACCTCCCCTGGCCTCTCGAACTGATCTATATACTGGCACCACCGGGGGAAGCATACCCACGTAAGGCAGGCCAAACTGCTGAGGCACTCGACCGAAGGGATGTATCTCCACCCTCCCCACCCTGTCAACAAGTTACCCTGTGGTGGAGCAGGAAATCAAAGTAAGAGCCTCCTCACCCCATAACCCTACCATGGCCTGATACGGTGTGGCCTCCATGTCATCAGTGGTCAGGGAAGCAACTGGCTGGTGAGGTGCTCTGAGCACCGACATGTCTATCCATCTGGCTGCCCTCACAGCTCCAGGATCTGCCACCTCTACACCTCTACCATAGGGGATGAAATGCTCATAGACCCAGCTCATAACCAGGGTCAGATGGCTCAATGACTGCCCCTGTAAATGGACCACCCTGTACAGATCATGGTAGGTAGTCCCAAGTATGTCGGCTCCCCAGGCGTAAATCCGGCCATGTCCCTCAATCTGTGCAATGATGGGGGACCAGCAATAGAGTAGAGTGTCTCCTCCCTTGTCCCCGATCAATCTCGAGGCAAGGATCCCCATAATGGCCTGACGAATCAAGGGGATAGGCAGGCTAGGAATAGATCGGACCCTCACCCCCTTCTTCGAACCAGTGGAGATAACTGCATCTCCCATGTATGAGGCCCACTGTGCTATCTGAGCCCGTGAACCTACTGTCTCAAGAGTAAGTCATCTCCTCGATGATCGGGACCCCCAAGATACGGTAAACATCCTCCAAAGTAATGGTCCACTCACCTCAGACCCCTGGTAATCGGAAAGTGTTCCGATCAGCATCCCAATATGAAAATAAGTCACAAAGTATGTGACTGGACGGTGCAACATGTGGAACCCGTGATATACGTAGTATACCAGCCCTCTGAAGAGTGTCCTGCTCGTCCTGAGAAAGGGCATCTAATACTGTTGGGAGCCAATCACACTCTCTCTCTTGGTTCCATTGACTATACTCCTCCCTCACCTGCATACACCCAAAAACACACAAAACAGAACAAGTTAGTATCCAAATGACATTAGAAAAATCATGAAAACACATAAGAATGCTAAAAATGCAAAATTAACTTCAAAAAGGTGTTGTTTGTGCATTCTGTGAAGGACCACCGCCCTAAGCAGGGCGGCGGTTCCGTAATCACCGCCTTAAAGGTGGCGGTCCTGTAACCGCCACCCTAAACAAGGCGGTGGTTGTGTAACCGCCACCCTGTTTAGGGCGGCGGTCGTGTCCCGAAAACCCACGCGGGTCATGTGCCCTAAAAAGGCCTAAAAACATGAAAAATGACAATTTTTGACCAAAACAAAGCCTACCCAGTAGGCGCCCCCCCTAGATGAACCTATTAAAACTAACATTTTCAAAAATTATCCCCCCATGACAAAGTTTTCAACATTTTAATATTTTGGGGATAAAAATGGAAAATTGAGAAAAACTAACCTGTGATCTCACGGGTCGGTGTTCCGCTCATGGAGGCATGATCACGATCTCGTCCCGGACGTTTTGACTATACTCTCGTGAGAAACCGTCACCGTGGGTCCCAGAGCTCAAAATCAACCAAATCAACACACGCAAATGAATAGGAAAATGGGCCCACTTTTACATATATAGCAACCTGACTTGTTTTGAATGCCCCTTTCTACAGGTTTGGAGTGCCGACGGAGGTAAGTTCTTATCCCCGCACAAATGGTACGTCCTCATTTCATGATATTTTAGTATTTATTTTTGATCTTTTTTGTCTATCTGCACTTGAGTTCTCTTTTCATTTTGCAGGTAGCAGGAATTTCAGATGGCATCATTCCGACACACGGACGTATCAGGTATAACTTCTAACTTCCCATTTCAGGACCACCATACTCGGACCCACCGTTTTACGCCTCTTCATGGCTAAAACACTTCTCTGAGGGGGCAATATGTACGTACCAAAAATTGTAAGGTATTGCACCACCGAAATAACATAACACATGCCCCAATGATGATACAGGTCTCCTCGCAAGGTGTTCGGGATCCAGAAAATCTCCCCAAGTATGCGTTAACATCCCGCATGCCCCGCTTAGCCCCTACGTGCTTTGTTGTTCTCTTTTCCCCTCTTTTCTTTGTGTTTTGTTCTTCAGTTACGAAACCGCCGCCCTGCCTGGGCGGCGGTCTTGTAACCGCCACCGTCCGCTCAGGGCGGAAGTCCTTCCACGTTTTCCAGAATGCTCTTTTAATGTGACTCACATAAATTTCAACGTTTACCAGCTTTTTTCACCGCCTTTGGCTTGCATTAATGATTTTGGTTCCCTGGAATAGTGTTTTGGCATTGTTTATGGTTTAAGAGATCAATTTGGTTTTTACCTTTGGGTAATTGGAAATGCTATAAATAGTTGGCTTGTGCTCAAGCAAAAGGCCCCTCAAATTTGCCTCTGAATTTCTCATTTCAATAGCTTAGCCTTTCAGTTTTGTTTAGGATTCATAGTTTCATTTCTTAGATGCATAGTTAGCATTGTTTAGCTATCAGAAAGCCACATATTCTCCTTGTGCAAAGTGCTATTATCATTTCATCCAAATCAATTGGAGTAGGATAGTTTCATCTCAATAGGAATCCATTAAAGTTGCAGGTTTTGTTCATCAAACAGGATAGTTTCAGGTGCTGGACGTTTTATGTTGCATGACTCGCAATAAATCCCGCTAGGAATTGCATAAGCCAAGCTCTGTACTCTTGCGCTATCCCTCTCCTACTCGCATTGTATTCAGTCTGCATCCTAAGCTGCCTTTGTTCCAATATCTACTCTTGTTGATGCTAGCATTACATGCTTTTCTAGATCCACGTGAGCACGAAAGAACGAGGAGATCACACTGAGGGGTAAAGGTCACACACCATCAGATTTGCCACTGTTCTGTAGAATCCAGGTTCTAGCTTTCAAAGTTCTAGTTAAAAGCATATCAAATAGAGTAGCTAATCATTTCATTTCAGTTAAATTTTACTTTCGATATTGCCAGGGAAGCTGTGGGGATTGATAGTTTCTGAGAAACTATGATTCACTCCTCACTTCTGAGGTAGGATCGAGAGTCTTTCAAATAGAGTAGATCAGTTATCAAATTATTTAGAATAGATCTAAAAACTACACAGACAAGTAGCTATACTCAGTTGCTTTGTTTGTTTTAATTGTGTTATTAGTTTAGTTGTCAATTTTAGATATATTAGATAATTTCTCTTTAAATTCTGTTCAGTAGCTTATCAATAACTATCAGATTTAGGAATATACATAGACATATCTTACGCAGTTAAATTATTCTGTCATTAGTTAGATTTGTATCATTTCCTTTTGTATGACAATCACGGGACCTAGAGAGCCCAAAGAATACGTATTCGAGCCAATCGTGCCTCAACCCAATCTTATTACGGAAATAAATGATATAGATCAGAACCTTAGAATCCAAGTCTTCCGAACAACAACAGACTTACAACAGATCAGCTCACAGTTAAGCGGGTTAAATATAGAAGACGACCAAGCACACACGTTTTGGTCAAATCAGCCAAACTACATATTAGTCTAGATAAATATCTGCGCGATGACTGTAGAAGGACTTGAAAGAGAGAAAAATGTTTGGTTGTGACCCTTTGGTCCCACAGCCAGACGAAGGAGACACTCTCACAGACATAGATACTAGCTTAAGGATTCAGATTGCAAGATTGCCTATAAGATACTCAGAAAAGATTACACAACTGTTAATTCTGAACGTAGAGGCTGAAAAGGCATATGACTATTAGATACTAGGGATTAGGGACTGATTCCGCACATGACCATAGCAGGTCCACAACAACCATGAATCTATGGTTGTGACCCACAAATCCCACAACCCAACGAGCCTACAGGTCAATCTAACGTTGACGTTGGCTTACGCACATTAATATTTAGATCCACTCCACTTCCACCTATCATCATCACACAATTATCCTTGTTAGACATAGCAGCTAACAAAGCTAAAGATTTCTGGACTAGACCAGAGAATCGACCATAGAATCCACTATATATCCATCATCCATCATATGACCCTATCTGGAGACATACACGAAACCATCCTAGGTCATTTTCCACGTATCCCACAACCTATAGATCGGATCATGCCAGAGCTCGATATTGATTGGAGCCTTTGAGCAGTCATCCTTTCCGACTGATCTATCACGCCAGTTTAGGTTAGGAGGGCCTTCTTTGCCTTAGATTTGTAGATTCCATTAGTGTGTGTCGAAGATATAAGATTTCCTAACTAGTTTATCCATACCCTACGCATAATCCATCCCCCACTGGCTGGTCTCGGCACAACGTCGAGATGTCAGGTGTGAGGAAGAGTTACTTGTAGATTCCCATGCTCGCTTGTCACTTTTCCATCGTACAGTCACCTAATAGGTTACTCCTGAGCCATATATTTGGCGATGATCACTTCATGCAACTAAGAGAGTAAAAACTAGGCCAAGGCATAAAATGTAAGAGTTGCTACAACTACTAGAATATGAGGTGGATCCAAATATGGTACCCATTTAGGGGGAATACATGGGTTACATGAAAACATACATTCAGTGGTGGGAAAAGCATCGGTGGGTTCTTCTTTTTTTAGTAGTAGTTGATGGTGCAAGTGTGCCACTAGGTGGTCTGGAGATGGGTGGAGGAGTAGGAGGAGAGGGCCTTGATAAATGACATTTTGGCATGGCATGTGGAGCTACATATGTATCATACTAAGCTGACAACAGAGGCATAAGTGTTATGGTTTTAGTTATAGGAGTGTTAAGCTCGATCACAGAGGAAGAGAACTAGTGGTGATTCGTGAAGCCTTGATTTTGAGAGAACCCATATTTATTTGTACTAGTAGTATTGAGGGCATTGGAACATATTGTATTAAAATATTTTATTGTATATATATGATCATTTAGATCTACATTTTGTTATCACGTGTTTAAATGACTTATGTGGTTAATTCTTCATGATTAGCTTGATGTATATAACGATATGTGATGAAGTAGTGTTGAGCCGTAATGAAGATAATGTTTATATGTTTTGTAGTATATGTTTTAATGTTCTAGAATAGATGAAAAATGAGTAGCGTAGTAGATGTGATATATATTATATGAGGCATTTGGTGTAGCAAATAAATATTATTACTTGAGAGATGATTGAATATTTGTACTTATAGTATGAAAATTATTTTTTTATAACCGTCTATATGGAGAACAATCCACGAGTAATTTAGGACAAAGATTGCTTAGAAACCTATGCTTTGAATGCAGGGAAGGTGATCGAATCATGCCAATGATGAATCATAAAATGTAACTAACATACAGAGGGCCAAAAGCTAATAATAAATGTAAAACCTATTTGGAGGCAAGGTGGAGAATGATGATGCATGAATCAAGTGATTTGAAAGGAGATTTAGATGGAAAATAAATTCCTAATGATGGTGGAATAACACTTGTAGAAACATTGTTAATATTGGGATCTTGTAATACAAAGAATTATTTTATGATAGATTTGAGATTAGTTTGAGGTTGTGTATTAGAATATTATTGTAAAGTTACATTTATTTAAGGAATCCATACAAATAATCTAGTAGTAGGATGATGATCGTGCAAAGATATAGATTCTAGTGAATTCTATCATAACATTGGACAATATGATCAATCGTGATGCCTTGTATTAATGAGAATGATACCCTTATATTCAATTAGCTTGAGCTTATCATTGAGTGCATAACAATCATTATCCTGATGCCCATCGATCCTATGTAAGTTGTTAAAATGTTGATTATGATTTATTTATAACCATTGAAGTGGGTGGTGCTTGTTATAAGGTAGCCAAATAATGCACCACTCAATTAGTGTGTGCAATATATCATTTGAGCACAACAATAATCTATAAAACCATTTATTAATTAATAAATGAATAATTTACAATGTTTATAGACATTGTACAACAATAAAAACATCCACAAAAGTGGATCCAATCTATTAACTATGGAGAATATGTAGAAAAAAAATATTGCGCATAACTAATCACATCCGGGAACATTTCGAAGCAATAAAATAACAATAGTATATCCCCCACTAATCTAGCGACGTGACAACTAAATGACAACTAACTAACAACTAACTAAGTTAAAGTAATAAAATTTAATTAGTTTACTATTACAACCTAGTAAATGATGAATTAACCTAAGTTTTTTCCTAACATTCCCCCTTAATTCATCATGGTCTAAAGTAGATACGAGAGAAAAAATCTAAAAGAAAATATTTTTACATGAGATAAACATTTATTAGCACACACATGCTAAAAGAAACCTATTCTAAGGTGAATCAAATGACTTTATTATTCCCCCTTAATTCAATATGGTATCTCTGGATATCATCTGAATAGGAGTAGCTAGATGAAGGTGCTTCCTCTAAACAATTTGCAAGAGATGAAATAGGCTCAGGAACTATCTCTGGATGTCTGGAACTTATTTTGGGTTGGCAAGTGTGCTTGAAAAAAAAATGACTAGGTCTGAACATTTTAAAAACCTCTGATGGGTTGGCTTGTAGCTCAAAATTGTCACTAACATGAAAAATTACACTCCATTCTTTTTTCTCTAATCCACAAGGAATACCACTGTTGATCGAGCAATGAAGAATTTGCAAGTATTTCATCTTTTCCTCCTAAATTTTGAGTGAAAAATGAAGACAAATAGCTTTGTGAGAATGAAAAAAGTCATTGGCACTTTATAATGATAGTACGATTAAAATTTTGTCTCTTCTTCTATGGAAAAAGTACCTTTGGGATACACTATGAGTACAAACTTGCAAATTTATAACTTTTTACACTTTATTTCAGCCTTTGAAAATTTATTACAAAAAACATATCCACCAAAATCTTCATAAACCAGCTCTATCAATTCCGTATTAGAATTTATATTTTTACAAAAAAAGGTTTTGCAATTTTTTATTTGACGGAAATAAAGTTATGACAATTTTAGCGAAGGATGCTTTTTGTGCAAAAGGAGTCTCTCGTGAGTCAATTGATTTTTGGTTTTTGGGAACTCTGGCCTCTTTACCTTTATAATAATGTCTCAAAATGATACTTCAGATCACTCAGGAGAAAAATAATTTTTTATTTTATTTTTGGCCCAATTAGGTGTTTTTCGCTAAATTTAACAAGGCCTTTATCTATGACTAAGTCACTTAGTGGTGATTTTTCCTGCTAACTTTGGAAGGTTCCTCTAAATTTGCCTCTAAATGTTTATAAAGAAAAAATACTGCTTTGGAGGGGATTCAAACCCAAGATATTTCCACTCCAAAGCTTTCCTTCTAGCAACCTAGGCGCATATGGCGCTTAACATTTGAAATGTAGGAAATTTTATTTAAACAATAAAAAACAGAGATAACCTTTGTAAAAATTGTGACTTGCCTATATGTAGAGATGCCACATGACACTGCTGGAGGAGGTCAAATTTTAGGTTTTTCTGCCCAAAACTTATCTGTTTGGATTTTCTTTGTTTGAGCCCCACTTTTGTTTATGGCCGCCTTTGTGTACGCTTTAGCTATATTTTTTTAATTCTCCTCCTTTTTCCTCTGCCGCTTTGTGTTTACAATGTGCAGGTCACTTTTTTACCGCAGGTTGATCTGTAGAGGAGTAGGTTCATCCATTTGGCATATGAATTGCATGCAGTTTGATTATGGAAAGGTTTTTCTAGTCAACGCCTTTGTTTTTTTATTTTGGCTGCTTCTCGCTGTATTATTTGTGTTGTAGGCGGGTTTTGAAGATCTACTTGGGTGCAAAGTTGGATGAATTTGTTTAGAGATTGGTCCAATCACATAACACACTAATAAAAAACTATGCATTAGAAAACTCACCCAATGCGATGACTCGCCCTTCTTGGATAAGTGGGAGACATGACTTAGACCCAGATCACTCTTATTCTTCCCAATTTCTTTATAATTAGTAAACTTTACTAATTAAATAATGTTTCTTGCCACTTTGGTCGGTTAACAAGCACTTCGTCAATCACCAAACCTCATTTCACATTTAGGATGCCACTTTACAATGAATCATAATTCAAAATCTTCTTTAAAATAGACAATTAGCGTTTATAAGCTAATTAAGCCTATTTTTCCCTTGTTTTGGTCAATATACCCTAGTATTGGCTTAAACCCCTCATCCAACCACTCAAAATCTCCATTCACCTCTACAACGTCTCAGCAAGCTTCAAAAGCTTATCCTAGCCTCCTAGTTGACCCTAAGCGGTCGATTAAGGCTCCACACCTCTTAATCACTTGGTAACTCACTAATTGTGATTAACAAGGCCTAATCATGATTAGAAATTCTAATCTAATTTGGGGCTTTCAGTCCCACATGCACCAATATACAAGTTTTTCTTGAAAGGAAAACTATGAAAATGGTGCACCTCATTCCTTTATACTTTACACCATGCTTTGATTTGCATCTCATATAATAAATATGATATATAGCCAAGTTCAATCCTTGCCTAAAGCCTTCAATGGGGTTAGTAGATGGATATCTAAAATGACCAAGTAGTCATTTAGAGAGGCCATTTCACCTTGTTTGGAGTCACAACCATAACCATTTGATTTCCCTCTTAGGTCTATTTAGGCCCATGTTAGGTAATTCAAGCATATTAGTAGGCATGTTTAGTTAGATTTTATATTGTTTTCATACTAGTTAAGCATTCTTTTAAGCTTCTATCTTAATGTTACATTCATAGAATTAGAACCTTGGCTAGATGGATGGAAATGGTGTTATCTTTCCTTGTTTAGTCATGTAATTTTCTTTGTAAATTTTAGTGTGCTTTCATTTTGCACGTTCGGTGGGACAATACACCATTGAATTAAATTTTTAAGTTTTTTAACTTAGTTTCAAAGTTTTTCATTTCAAAATTTTAGATTAGTTTCAAGTTTCCTAGATTAATTTCAATTTTTCTAGTTTACTTTCAAGATTTCTAGTGTAATTTTAAGCTTTTTAGATTAGTTTCTCAAGTTTTTAAGATTAATTTTCAAAGTTTTAGATCAATTTCCATTTTTTAAAAATTGTTACAACTAGATTAGTGGTAGAAGTTGTGTTTTCTTAATTTTTGTAGGATATAAGGAGGTGAAGCCCTTTCAAAATTCCCAAGAAATACTAAATATTGGACCTTTTTCAAGAAATCTTCTCAAAACAACATTCATCAAAGCATTTAGATATGTTAGACAAGGACTAGTTTTCTAAAAATGAATACCCTAAAGTATTGGTAAATTTTTACTCCAAGTTTATGTTGGAATTGCATAGTTCACTTCAATACCTTTCCAACGCAAAAACAACGGAGTCGTTTCAAGGTCGGGGGAAAAAGCTATGGCCTCTAGAAGATAGGTTGAGCATCTAGAGGAAAAATTCTCCTGTGCATTACTGTGAGCGCACATGCAACATTGACTGTGTGAAAAATGACAGAGGAGTTCCTGTGCATGATTGTGAGCGCATGTGCACTAAGAGGGGCGCCCATGTATCAAGGTAAATTTTTCTCAAATTCTAGAATTTCAATTTTATGATTCCTGTCAGTTTTTAAGGGTTTTTTGATGTTGGTTTTGTCAATTTATTGATTTTAGAGCAATATTCCTAACAAAACGTTCATATGGTTTGATAAAGGATTTTTGAGTAAATTGGGTTAGGGTTTGAGGAGTGATTATGTTTTCATACTTTGATTGAGTTTGAAATAGAGTTGTGTATGCTCTTCTCTTGCACCTATTGTGATCTTGAGAACCAAAAGCAACTCTAAACCATTCTTTTTACTTCTTGGGAGTAAGCATGAACAATTATCATTCATTTTGTGCTTAAGAGAACAAACCTTCTTTTTTTCATGTGCTTAATGTTTTAGTTTAATTATTTTTTCACTTAATAAGGAAATAAAGGCTAAAATTTATGTATGCTCTTCCCTTGCACCTAGTGTGATCTTGGGAATCAAAAGCAATTTTAGTCTTTCATTAAGAAGCGCTTGGATTAATTGGGAATAAACCTTGTTTTTACAAAGTTTGATGGTAGTTAGTTGATTTACAATCATTTTTCATTCTATTTTCTTAGGATATTATGAATCTTTTTGGAACTACTAACCATTTGTGTGAAGGACCTAATGCTAGTCAAAGAAAGGAGGACCTAAATAATTTTTCTAACTACACGTGTGATTGTAGGTTGCCAAAACGTGTGTGACAAAAACCACATTAAGTATAAAAGATAAAAAAACACACCACAATCATCACATTGTATTTGCAGGTTTCAGTTAAGAGCTATGACTCGCCCACTTAACTAGGACATAACCCCTTTGGCATAAGCCTTAAGCTAAAAACATGGGGGTGGTCCTAAGAACCCTAAAGTATTTACACAAGAGGGAACCTTGCGAACGAAACAAGAAAGTTATCCACACTATCGACTTGTCTAGTACGCCTTGGTAAGATTAGAGTCAAAGATATCCGTATTGCGACCCTAGTGAAAGTATAACTGAACGCACTTCAGTACTCGTTAAACTAAATGGGGAAAAGTAAATCCAAGATAATCCTTGGGAAACCAAGGTAAATTGAGCTCGCCTTAGATATCTTGTGACACCAAGAGAGAGAACCACCTAGGAAGTTTGCCGGCTTGTGTTGGCGTAGCAGCTGATTAACACGATGAGATCCCTCTCCACCATTAGTTCGAGCTTTTGGTGTGATGGCAAGTCATTTGGTATCAGAACTGTAAAAAAAATCATCTTTATATTAACATTTTTTAACTCCAAAAGATTTAAAATTAGTTAAATTGGACGTTTCAAAACGGTAATTTTAAAAAAAGCATTATTGTCAATTTTTTTATAAAATATTGACTAATTGAAAAGAAGGTTAATCTTGAAATTAATAAAACTAGATTTAATTAAATTAAATCTAATTAATTTCAACTAATTAAGATCTAATAAAAAATTAAATCCTAATTAAAAAATTTTCCTTTTTTTAAGAAAATCAATTTTAAATATACCCCCTTTTAAAAAAAAAATCCCACCTAAAATTTTAAAAAACTTACCATGAATGAAAGTAGCAAACCTATGGTTAGGTGAAAAGAATAAATTTTAAAACTTAGTAAATAAAATACTAAATTTTAGAAACTTACCAAAAAAACTTATGGTTATATAAAAAAAGGCCATCGTTGGAAATTTAAAGAAACTTACCAAAAAAATACTTTACCTTTTTTTAAAAAATGAGCTCACCTTGAAATATGTGACCCCACTTAAAATAATTTTTTTTTCTTTTAATGAAAAAAACAATGGACTTACCAACACGCGGGTTTTTGTTGTTTTTTTTACAGAGTATGTGGTGTGCTTTATGCGTGGAGGCTCGAAAGAGCGGTAGAAACCCTTGGTGGCAGGCATTGGGAGGAGCCCACGGTGGCGTTGGGAGGAGCCGTAGGAAGGCTAGGTCGTGGGGGCGAGAAAGGTAGGATGGAAGCCAAGGGCGACCACGAAAGGCAGAGAAGAGTTCGGCCACGTAAGAGCATGCAGGCCATGGAGGGTAGAGCACGCAGAGCAATAGACGGTCATGATAAAAAACAATGGCCACGACGGGTTTGGCACGGTAGGTAGGGCCTACCAAAATTTGTTGTAGATCAAGGACTTTGTAATCCAAATGTTATAGTTGGTGATAAAAGACCATGAAAGAGTTGGCAATGTAGCTTGCAGGAAAAAATGCAAATACCAATTTGAAACCTGGATCTCTGCAAAAAAGCACCATGTAAACACAAAAGGCCAAAAAAGGATCTAAAAAATTTCCAGTTTAATAAATAAATAAATACATAAATATATATTAAAACCAGAATAAAGAACCTCCTTTTTTTGCTGATCTGCTAAATTTAGCTGCAGCTAGCTAAATGAAGCTACAAAACCCCTAAAAACCTGAGGAGATCTGCACATGCACGAAGAACACAACAAAACTGAACAACTTTCCAAGAGCAACTTGTTAAGAATGTTAGCAATAAATTTCCAGAATATAATGATAAAAAAACTTGCACGAGGAGTAAAAAAATGAAACCAAGAGTAATCACAACTTAAATGACGAATGCACGTTTACCTGATCTCAACTCTGATACCATGAAAGATTTAGCAAGAATCGTATCGAAAACTGTGCACCACGATGAAGTTGCACTCTGATGGAATCGTAATGGCTCCAACGTAATCACAAGGAAGAATCGATCAATCAACTGAAGAACTTGCATAACAGAACAAAGCTTGCACATGTACAAAAAGACAACAGAGTGTCTTGGCATACTCATAAATGTCAAATGAAGGGATACATATAGGGTGCTGAGTAACCCTAGTGCATGAAACACAAGAAACCCTAAACCTAACCCTAAACCTAATGTGAGATGACCCTCCATATGTGCGTGGAGGACATATAAGATCCCACACACCAACAACTTGGAGCCATTGTTTTTGTCTTAGATAGTATACTTGAGTGCTCTCACAAAGTGACAACTTTGTTAGATTCAAACTCTTTTTTTTAACAAGGGAAAGAATATCTTAAATTTGAA
This sequence comes from Taxus chinensis, assembly GCA_019776745.2. Classification (NCBI taxonomy): domain Eukaryota; kingdom Viridiplantae; phylum Streptophyta; class Pinopsida; order Cupressales; family Taxaceae; genus Taxus; species Taxus chinensis. Next base: position 47,101,741 of record CM034156.1, read on the forward strand.
ACCATATGACATTTCATCACGAAATATACTTAGTGTCATTTTTTCCTAGTTTTTCACTTGTCCTAAGACAAGGCAAAACTTTGCCAAAATAACACCAAGTTTATTTCAACACCATTTGGTCTATCCCCTTGTTTTCTTATTGTTCATTTTGAGACAAAATGATAAACATACACGGATACCTACTAGATATAATTGTGTCCACCACTATTGTAGTCTTCTTCCATGAATGTGTTGTAGTAGGAATGCAAGAGTTGAAAGTGTGAATGGTACATCTTCACGATCTAGTAGCCCCTTGTGTCTCAAAACCCATATATCGAAAATTATCATACGCGCTTGTTTCCAGCAAAGTTGTAGGATCAATGGCTTCTAGAGAGTGGTTACGTGAATATCCCTACAGGGATAGCCATATCAACATGTGACATAACTAGAAGAAATCATTTCCATTGTGAACACTTGGCTCTAAATCTCAATATAGTAAAATTGCACTGCTACACACGCTTAATAATTCCTTTGCATATGCCAAGACATACGAAATACACCAAAAACTTGTCATTGCATTTTTACAACGATGGAGAGGTTACTTAGCTAGCATTGTTATAACACCATTGTGCCATACCCAACAATCTCAGATAATCTTGTATAGCTTGATTACGTGTCCAAAATTCAGTCTAGACATTACATTGCTCACATTTGCAAATCGTCCATTTTACATGGCATACACTTTTCAAAGAGGTAATTGAAAAAGGGAGTCAAATTGAGTAAAGCATTGTTAGCTAATGGAGACGTCTAAAAACCTTCTCCCATCGATTTAAAACTTGTTTATTCCAAATCTTGAACTAACTGGTGATATTGTGTTAACATTATTTTGTTTCGATACCTATCTAGATACAATTTAGGGAATAGAATCATTTGTTGTGACTGGGATAGTGAGTACTCCACAGTGATTGTACAAATTGTTCTAAAAACAACTCTCCTTTGATATATTACCTTGTTAGGGTAGCTCCACCTCTGGATTTATAAGCGTTCACATTAGCCTATTCACTCCTGTATCTGAATCAATAGTCATCAATTGTACTAAAATAGACTTAGAGGTGGTTACACTACATAAGGTTGATCAGGGTCCATTATTAACTATAAATTATGAGGATGAATATTTTACGTTAAACCATCTATGGTTTAGAGATAATGAATACTATTCCAATTCCACCACGTTAAAGGTGACAAAACAGATAAGTGTTTGGAAGTTACAACACTGCATCTAGAGAATTAATCTGAAAGTTGAGCATAGAGGTGGAGATGAAGAATCATCCACATGCGGATACAGAGCTTTAATCCCCCAATTTTGACAGACTACATTCCTAAACATAATCAGGAACAAGAAGTGCTAATGCATGCTGTCTAACTAGAGGAGAATCATTTTGATCAAAAACAGGTAGATTTCGAACTTTTAGTGGCAAATATTCATAATTTGGTTAAATTATGTTGTGAAAATTCCATTTTTGGAAAATCCAAGCCCTTGAAATGGCTAATATGCATTCGGAACATGCCAGTGTCATGTTCATCTAAAATCCTTCCATTCTCGCAAAAAATAAAGGTGGGTATAATTTTTTTTAGGGGTCGGCTTCACCTACGCAAGATTTAAAATTAATCCTTTATAAACCTAGGTAATTCACCAGGTATGTATACTCATATCAAGTACCATGAACTTGATAGGGCAGGTTGGTTATGCACAACATGAGGTTGTTGATGTATGGCAAGAAGTTGTTGACGCATGACAAGAGCCTGGAGGTTGACGCACAACAATAATGTGTTGTTGACACATGATGGGAGGATTCAGACACACTACATGATATTTACAGTCACCAGACAACATGTTGATGTGTGAAAATAATGTTTTATTAACACACGATGGGAGGTTGCAGATGCATGACAAGAGAGTTGATATTTTCAGTTGCGCGACAGAAATTTTACTGTCATGAGATGAAAATGATTTGTTGTCGTGTGACATCAATAACAACTTTTTTGATGTGCGACAACAACCTTGTTGTCGCTTGACAACAAATCTATTGTCACACTACAACAAACTTGTTATTACACGACAGTAAACTTGTTGTCACACGACAACAAACTTGTTATCGTGTGACTGCAATATTTCTATTGTACCACGCATGTCACATGAATTGAAAATTAAATATTTTTTTGGGAAACAAATTGTCACACAAAACCCAGAAAATTCACTTATTTCATGAAAGTGGTTCTCGAGATATTCGTCAGGGATTTTCCACCTTCGATTTCCCATAGGTCTCTTAAAATGAAACCTAATTTTGATGCTCTCATTGGTTGTGTAGATACACCTATTGAACATTACAACACAATAACCCCTGTGATATCCCCTAGACTATCTATGTCGAGGCATGTGTTGACAAAGACCGATTATCACGCGGTTCCACATACTTATGAAAGTAAGGAACCTAGGTTTCAACATTCCCATCAAAGGATTCCTATCACAACTAGACCTCGCTTGATTCTTCGCACTAAAGAACTCGTTCACTTACCTCTTCCCCCATCTTAAACTCATGGTAAGTGGTATGATTATGATTCTTCTAATTCTTCCAAAGATTATAATCCCAATGATTCTAAGTCTTCTAACTCTTTTGAATATTCTAATCTGAATTATTCCTCTAATACGACTCATAATTCACAGTCCTCCCTGCCTTTACAGGACCCCATTTCTTAGTCACCTCAATGACCCCTTCTTCCTTCGAAGAGCTCTCTAACTCAAAGTCCTTCTAATCAATCATCTGCATCGACTCCCATATCACATTCATCCAATCAACCTCTTGTAGTAGAACAACTACCCACACTGATTAATTCATTTTAGAATGAAGAAGCCATTAGAGAATTCATGAGGGTACATGAATACATCCCTATAGAATTTTTTGAGCAAGAAACCTCCTTAGACCTCGATACATTCGCATATTGGGAGGAGGAATTTGATGCCTTTTATCAGAAAATAGAGGAATACCCTAAGATCGCGTTCACGTATTGGGAGGAATACATTGATGCCTTTTGTAAGAAAATAAAGGAATACCCTAATATCAACGAACATGATCCTCCTGTTATTCTTCTGTCTCCACATTCTTTATTGAGGGATGAAATACATGGGTCTAGCATTGATCTGCGACATATCCTCTCATTAGCTAATCATTATTTATCTATTAGGATTCCCCCATCGTAATCTTACCTTGGGTCACCACTTGGTAGCCCATTTTCTTCTTCTATATGGGGGCCACCTCTAAGTAGCCACACATCCTCTATATGTGGCTCACCTCCTGGCAGCCCATCTTTCGTCTATACTAGGGGCACATGTCCTAGAAGTCCCTCATCTTTGATTCTTGGGCCACATCCTAGTAGCCCATCTTATTCTATATATGGGAAACCTCCAGGTTGTCCTTCATCTTCAATCTTAGGGCCACATCCTTATAGTCCTTTATCTTCATTTTATGGGACACATCCTGGTAGCCCATCCTCTTCAATTCTTAGACCATATCCTTCGCGTACATGATATTTTCCTTCTATCAGTGATTTTGGAAAGCCTACCATGTCATTTCTCACATCAATTGTACTTTGTCTGCTTTCTTCTCCCACTTCTCGGGATATCAGACAAATCACATTATAGCTTATAAAAAACCAAAACAGCTCATTCATCCAACTACGATTAAAATTTCCAAGAGCTCCAAGGCTCCCAACAATTCAAACAATCTTAAAGTTCAAAATCAAATGCAATTCAAAAATTCACATCAACACAACCATCAAGTATGGCATAAAGTGCATAAACCTTTGGATAGGGACCTCAAGCTCCTGCACACAAAATCCACGTTTCAAGATAAATCACAATCATTTGTTGAGTATGATCTCACCATGATCATTGAGATCAAGGATAATATGAATCTTGATAACAAAACATGTCTACTATCCCTTATCAAGGAAGTCACAAACATTGTTTTTGGATCTTATCATGTCAAGTGACCTTGTAGGTCCCACTTTTCAAAAAAAAATCACACATGCAAAAAAATGAGAAAACACTTTCAAAAAATCTAAGGTAAACAAACACACATTGCATTCAAGTATTACATACACATGGATGTTCTTTCTTCCCTTTACTTGTTCTTCTTCTACAACTCTTTCTACTATTTTGATCCCTTCATTGATATTTTGGTTAGCCTATTCGCATGCATTTTGTGACAATTATCTCTATGGTATCCATTTTTCCTTGGTATTTTATCACCTTCGTAAATTAACAGAACAAATGACCTCTTAGAGATCCTATCACAATTAACATCTTAAAAACGTTGTTGCGAAGAAATTTTGTTTTTTTTTTATTTACACTAGCCAATTTCATCATTGTAATCACTTTTACCTCCTTCCATCAAGACATTAGTGGTTCTTAACCCCTTTTCAAACAAGATATCTGAAAAAAAAAATTCAGAAAGAAAAAGAATCAATCAAATCAAAAAGCAAAAATTTGAAAGCAAACACTATAAGCAAAATCAAGTTGATATATAACTCTCTCTGGTGGTATTTCTAATAATCTCTACCAGGGCATATGGATGCTTGACTGGCAGTAGATAAATGTTGCAATTATAATCGAATGCATCTCCATGTCGGGGCTATGGACCACCTAGCTGGAAGTGGATCAATGTACGGCTCTCCTTCCATAATCCATTTAAAAAATCAACTTTGAAAAATAAATCATTCTTGCACATTGCTTAGGGTGTCATCATTTTGCTAGGGTGTCTTCACTTGTTGTCTATCAAATCTCCCCTCCAAGAGGTAATAAATTTCCACGTGCACACACTGGATCTCTATGAGAAAACATGATTATTATGCTACTAAGTGTTTTTTTTGGGACCTTGTTCAGACTCTTACTCTAGTCCGTACCTTGTCTCACGATTCGTGACTTTGGATAATCACTTCTTCATCGCGAGGATTCTAAGATACATTCAAAACATTCACATCATTCTTCTACTTAGTTCAGAACATCCATGTGTATAATATTTCCTTTTTTTCATGTTGTTTGGAACCTTTGTCCCATTTCACAAAAACAATCTTCTACTTCTTTCTATCATGTGCTTCTTGGCCAGCTTACGCTAGGGACATCCTTTCTCCTTCCTAACATGTCATTGAGTTACATTCATCAGCGTGTTGAACCTATTTATATTGGACTTGATCCAACTTCTACATGTGAAATTTTTTCCTTTGAATATTCCCATCTAATGTTGGGGGCAATTTCACATCTTCACTTTATTACACATACGTGTGCCATTTTGCCCTTATGCATCCCATCTGTCACTGGGGCATCCACGTTTCTTTGTTTCTTATACATAGCTTCATTTTTTTTATAAAATAAAAAACATTCAAATACGTTAGTCGGAAAAGTTAAAAAATCCAAAAAAACATAAAAAACCCAAGCAAATCAGTAAAGCAAACTCAAAAGCCCAAAATAGTAAGAAAACTTCAAAAAACCAAATTTATCTTACCATTACATAGTTCACTTTGATACCTTTCCAACGCAAAGAAAACAAAGTCATTTTGAGGTTGGGAGAAAAAGTTATGGCCTCCAGAAGATAGGTAGTGCATTTAATGTTGCACAGACACCCATGCTGAACACTGCCAACATAGGTGCCCAGGTGCCCATGTTGCATGAAAAAATAAAATAAAAACTCAAAAAGGAGGCTAGCACAGGCTCTCGAGCATCCATGTTGCCTCACAAAATACAAAAAACTTTAAAAGTAGGTCAGCACAGGTGCTCGAGCACCCATGCTACCTCACACAATCCTAAAAACCCCAAAACTAGGTCAGTATAGGTGCCTAAGCACCCATGATGGCTCAAAAAATGAAAAAATTCATGAATAAGGTCTGCACAGGCGCCCATGCTAGCTCACAAAATGCAAAAAACCATCAAGAGGGTCAACACAGGCGCCCAAGCACCCATGCTGGCTCACAAAATGTAAAAATTTATTAACTAGGTTAGCACAGGCACCCGGGCACCCATGCTACCAAACAAAACCCAAAAATCCAAAAAGGAGGCCAGTACATACGCTCCCTTGAGTCCATATGTGCACCCAACATTGCGCATGCCATAACTTTTTCTCCCGACCTCGAAACAACTCCATTTTTTTTATTGAAAAGGCATTAAAGAAATATACACAATGAAAAAATTAATTTTGGATTTATATTTACCAATAATTCAGGGTATTCAGTTTTAAAATGGCTAGCATACAACTGAAGCCTGTATCACCTGCATTATCCTCAACATCAAAATTGGTCCTACAAAACCATCTTTCTAATGTTCTTTCTTGTTCTTGTCTCAAACAACATGAGGATCATCGTGATCTACCTCCATTAACAAATATGGGTCTCCTTATTATGTCGTTACTCCCATGTAATAGTGAGTTGTTAGGTACTATGTCATAATGCACGAATGTTTTCCATGAGACTACTTGTGTCCTCCGTTTTTCCCTCGCATGTGTTATTTATTGGTGCATCATTTTTAACCCTTTTCATTACAACACAAACATTTAGGAACTGTAGTTTGATAACAAAAGCATTAGTGCAACTATCTTGAACATTATTTTTTTGAGTATGTGTGATTGTACTGGTTTCTCTATTAGGTTAGCTGTTTGACTTGCTCGTATTACATTTTATTTTGTATGTTACATGGAGCTAAATATCATTTTACTTTCTTGTATTACATTGCATAATATATTCTGCATGGAGTTATGTATTTTTAGCAGTAAACAATTGTTAGTAATTTAGCTTTTCAAGTTATCTTACGCTTTTCTTTATTTTCAATAATGGCTGATGATGTAGACCTAGGGGAAAAATGATATAAACACGTTGCTTATTGAAAGGTTGGATGTAAAGATTGGGCTTGTCCTATGTTCTCCATTAATCATTTATTCTCCATTATCATTTATTACCATTACTAATTTTTCTTCCAAATCACCCGGAGTAAAAAATAACCAGGTTTATCCATATCCTTATTCCTTCTCAATACCTTATGGTTTCTTGCCCGTTCTAACCTATTTTCATCTATCCATTTCAATCATTTTTTGATCATCGATTGACTTCTCCTATCACACCATCGACACTCAATGCGACATCCTTCATTCCACTAATTTTTCTTCAAAAATCTACCTGGTTATTCTTGTCTACTATATTTGAAGCGAAGTCACTAACTTCACCTCAAACAGGGGCAAATGTAGACACCTAAATCCCTCTTTCGCAATCTTATTGCCAAAATGAACACAAATCACTCTTATTATTCCCATTTCTATTATAATTAGTAATCTTTACTAATTAACTAACATCTCTTTCCACTTTGGTTGGTTATCAATCACTTCATTGATCACTGAACATCTTTCGCATTTAGGATGCCACTTTACTACGAACCGTAAGACAAAATCCTCTTCAAAACAGAAAATTAGTGTTTATAAGCTAATTAAGCCTATTTTGCCATTAATTTGGTCAAAATGCCCTAATATTGACTCAAACCACTCTTCCAACCACTCAAAATCACCCCATTCACCTCCACAATGTCTCAACAAGCTCCAAAAGCTTATCCTAGTGTTCTAGTTGACCCTAAGCGGTCGATTAAGGCTCCACACCTCTTAATCACTTTGTAATTAACTAATTATGATTAGCAAGGTATAATCATGATTAACAATTCTAATCTAATTTGGGGATTTTAGTCCCACATGCACCAAAATATAATTTTCTCCCAAAAGGAAAACTATAAAAAGAGTGCACCTCATTCCTTTATACTTTACAAATATGATTTATAGCCAAGTTCAATCCTTTCCTAAATCCTTCAATGGGGTTAGTAGATGGATATCCAAAATGACCAAGTAGTAATTTGGAGATGCCATTTCACCTTTTTTAGAGTAGCAACCATAACCATTTGATTTCCCTCTTAGGTCTATTTAGGCCCATGTTAGGTAATTCAAGCATATTATTAGGCATGTTTTGTTAGATTTTGTATTGTTTTCATACTAGTTAAGCATTATTTTAATCTTCTATCTTAATGTTACATTCCTAGACTTAAAACCTTGCTAGATGGATGGAAATGGTGTTAGCTTTCCTTGTTTAGTCATGAAATTTTCTTTGTAAAGTTTAGGGTGCCTTCAACTCAAACTCACCCAATATGGGCTTAACCCAACTTGTCCTTCGAATTCTGATGAGCTTGGGGGTTTTTTTTGGACTTGATTGGTGATGGCTGGATGAATGGATTGATGAATATCTTTTTGATCAACTCACTTCTCTTTGACTCGGTTAAAACTATGTCATGAATTTAATGCCAAACTCGATCCATGTAGCTCAATGCAGAGTAATGTGTACTCCTGTAATAGTCTCCCAAATGTAGCAACACTATCAATTTTTTATTTTATTTTATAATCTGCAACAAATATGTGCAGATCTCGAGGGGTGTTGAAGTAGGGAAGATGATTCCAAGAGGCAGAGGACAGCTATGGTTCCCCCAAGATCAATCTTAAAATAATGAACCTTAAGCCTTGTATAACACACTCTCCTTAGAGGTTGAGTGATCCTCACAGAGACTGGGATCAACAAACTCTGATACCAAATATTAACACTGTAATAATTTGAAAACCCTTTATTAATTGACAAATGAATAAGCTGCAATGTTTATAGACATTGTAAAATAACAACATCCTCGGAAAGTGGATCCAATCTACTAACTATGGAAAATATGTAGAAAAATCATATTGCCCCTAAGTAATCACATCTAATAACATTCTGAAGCAGTAAAATAACAACAGTATAACCCCCACTAATCTAGGGATGTGACAACTAAATGGCAACTAACTAACACCTAACTAAGTTAAATACATAAAATTTAATTACTTTAACATTACAACTTAGTAAATGATGAATTAAACTAAATTTATTCCTAACATATCATATGGCCTAATAACATGTGAAAATATAAGGGTTCATTATTAAGATGAGGAGAAAATCATGGTGGATGTCTACATGGAGGTGTAGTGAAGCGAGATGTATCACCACAATGAAGGAAATTGACTTGATGCGTATGGGGTGAGGAAGAACGTGAAGCAATGACAACAATGCCAATAGATATAGCTTGAATATTTAAAGTGAGTGGAAGAAAAGGATTTGTGGATGTATTAGGTATGGGTATATCATAGGGAAGATTAAGTATTTGTTGTTCTAAGTCAACAATGTGAAGACAAACTGTGGAAAAACAGTCACATGTGTCATACAATAATTTTTGTTTAAGAGGAAATATCAAGCCATGATAAAAGATATATCATATTTATAAATTAATAGGATGATATATTAAATGATATATGCAAATTTAAAGCATAAGAGATAATCACTAGAAAATTTCAATTTTACCTTGATGTAATGATGGAAAGTAATCTTAGGTCCATTATTAAAGATAAACCACCTAAGAAATACTTATTCTATGTCAATAAAATTATGTGTACGCCCACAAGGAAAATGATGTAACTAATATAATGTATTTCCTGTGAGACTAAGAGGGAATGCTTTGAGGAGAAACCAATCATTGGAATATGAAGCCATTTTTATCCTATAAGCCTTGAGATGCATATAAGGGTTACCCATCCCATGAAAAAGTGTAAAAGTAGGCATGAAAAAACCTTTATGAAAGGAAGAATTGAATATTTTATTAGGAATATGATTACAATAAATGAAATTATGATCAAGGCTAACATAATAGGCCTTGCTTTCAAGGGTAATATTATGAACTTAATTTTTTAAGTCACCTACAACATGCATGTGAGAGGAATTCTTGTGGAGGAATGACATAGACATTATGAGGCTATTTGAGTGGTTACATATTGCCATTATGTGTAGCCATGGTGACACTATTGGGTTGAAATTGAATCTTTGAATCAACTAGTGGAGAAGTTGTATCGGCACTAGGATGAATAGCAGAAGAACTAAAAGGAATGGAAGTTTGGACACCCTTATCAAAAAATTCCTTAGCATGGGAAGAAGAAGTAGTATAAGCGTCATTAGGTTCATCATCATGTCAAACTTTTTTTTAGAAGAAAGAGTAGAAATGTATATGTCATTTGTAACAACATTATGTTCACAAGCATCTAAGACATCTTGTTGCAAATAGTGATAAGTAACACTATAATTATTTTTAATAATATTTTGTGCATGAGTAGATATAATATTATTTATAGAAGGAAGGGAAGAAACACATGTATAATTTTCAAACAAATTTAGCTCACAACTATCTATAGAAGAAAAACAAGAAGTATAGACAACATTATCAATAGAATATTCATCATCAAGAAAATTTAAATAGTTCTCTAAATATGCATTATGAATAATATCATTACCATAAAGAGATTCAATGTCACGATCAATAGAAAGAAAAACAGCCCATAACGGTTACCCATTACCCATGGGTTAATGAACCACCCATGAAAATTTGCTTCGGGGGCTTGTCACGATCACTAGAAAGAGAGTAGTTAGATTCAATAGGTGGAAAATCATCTATCGCATGTCTAGAAAAATCAAATGCAATTGAAGGAATATAAATAGTAGAAGAGCTATGAATATGAACATCATGAGTAGAAATGTGACAAGTAAAGATATTTGTAGAATTATGCTCTAACGAACAGGTAGGGTTATATTGACTACAAATACACTCATACAATTAGGGATCATTATCTGTGGGATATGTATGAAAACCATAATTATTAGGGGAAATATAGAACGGAGTAGAGCACTCATTATTATCATCTACAAAAGGAGATATGGGAGAGAACTGGGTGCTACTATTACATAAAATATTTTGATAAACCATAGAAAAAACATACACAAGAAAAAAAAGGTAAGACAAGGAGATAAATGGACACTTAGCGATCTTAGGGAAACTAGGGTTCAACCAATGTCAGGATCACCAAATGATTTAACCTAAATGGTTAGTTTTTTAGGGGTAGTAATTGATTCAATATTATCCTAATCAACTATTTTCCTAGGAAAATTATAGTAATATTAAGATAATACACGAAACATGATAGATAAATGAAATGAAGCACTAGCACATGAGAGGGATACGAAGACTTCACTGATACTTTGATTTTTGTGATTATATAGGTTGACTTGTTGATTGAAGATGGATGGGAGTTCTTTGATCTAGATCTATTTCTAAATATGTGTCATATGGAGTTTCCTAGACCAAAGTGGATGAGATGAGCCAAAGTGTACTAAAACTATGGAATTTTCCATACAATTCCATCCCTCTTTGTCTTTTAGATCTAGTTCTTGTATGAATTTCTCCTACTCTCCCTATTTTTCACTTTTTCACTTTGAATTCGCTAAAAACCTTATCTTTACACCTATTCCTACAAAAAAACCCTATTTACCATGCATAGTACCCAAGCACACATTATCCTAAAATAAAGAATATATATATATATACATACATACATATATTTGATTTAGATTGATCTCAAGGGTCACCCTGTTTTGATTGAAGCAAGCATTGCAGTACGTTTCATACTCTATCTAGTTTGTGTGTGTGTGTGTGTGTGTGTGTGTGTGTGTGTGTGTGTGTGTGTGTGTGTGTGTGTGTGTGTGTGTGTGTGTGTGTGTGTGTGTGTGTGTGTGTGTGTGTGTGTGTGTGTGTGTGTGTGTGTGTGTGTGTGTGGCGCTTGTAATCGACTCCTATTAAAGCTAGATTCTCCCTTGTGTGTGTTGAACAAAATAAAAAATTACACTACTTTTCCCCAATACAACTTGTGGTATTGAATTCAAAACAACTCCCTTCACATGCTATGATAATGCATCCCAAATGCAATTCTTAGTGTGATATTATTTTTATCAAATAGTGATAATAGATAGTAATAATAGACTCCTAATTATCTTAGCAAATTAAGTATATTTATGAGTTTCTATGCTCTAATTTTGACACTAGTGACATAAAAGGACAACTCAAAGCATTAAATCCAAATAAGAAAAGAGTAACAAATAAGACAAATGCATAAAAATCATTAGAAAACAAGCTAGGACCAAAACATACGGAATGGTCTATATCATATGGGCGTTATAACCCATTATGTACACTTTGGTACGAAAAGTGTAGAAAACAAATCAAGCAAAGCATGACAACAAGGATCCTTATGAAATCAGATAAACCAAAGGTAATAGAAAACAAATACTTGTGTCTCTAATGCTTAATATTATTTCTTAGTAACCATGTATATAATATCATGATAAAAGTGTGATGTAATATTAATAAGTGCATATTTTGGTGTTTACACATTAACAACACTTTGTGTTTAAAGTTTCATCATGGAGCATGCTATCACCTACACAATGAGACCTTGCAAAATAAACCTCGAGCGAAAAAAAGTGTGTCTATATGCTTGGGTATATTTTCCTTTAAGAATGCAATTTTTATTTCATACATAGATGGGATATAAATGTAAAGACACAAATTTGGAAATTTACTCTTTGACATTGATAGTTTTAACAATGTACTTTTGTTGATAAAAATACAATCTTTCTATCCCCATTTAGTACATCCTGAGGTCTCTTTTCTAACTTGTTTATTCATACACACTAATATGTCGACAAATTATGAGAGTTAAATGTATAAAAGCTAGAGAGAACCTCAAATTTATAGGATGCAACCTTCAGTATTCATGTTTCTCATATTTTTACAACACTTTCCACTTTAGTCGACTTATGGAATCTGATCTTGATGAATATATATGGTTTTGAACTGATATATGATCCACACAATCTTTCCATTTCATATTCTTTGTCTAGTAATTTACTCCCTTTGCGTCATCCTTACGATGATAATTTACCTTAGGGTACTTGTATAAACAAGTTAAATTTAAACCTCATTTGAGAACATAGAAGAATTTTACATAATCATAAAATCCTATTAAAAACAATAGAAAAAAATACACCTAAGAATCCCTAAATCCCACCAAAGATCATGCATAATCATTAGGGAATCAATCACTATATGCATGAAGTATCCAACTAGGTGGAAACATTATCCTCTCTTATTTGCAAGTACTCAAACATCCCCATTTCAAGGAGTAACAAGAGCCAAAATCAATTCAAGCATTGTCAAGTAGTTTTAAATTTCAAAATATAGTTGCATTCATCCAAATATCACATACAAGGTGGAGGATGATGTGTGGTTTGAAGCTTATTAGGAATAGTGTGGACATCAACAATGTAATAATTACACCTAAACCCAACTAATGTGTTTTTTAGGGCATCCTATCCATGACTAGTCTTTGATATCTCACTTAAAATATTCAGAGTGATCCCGATCATGAGAGATAACTAGAGTTTGATAGTGACAAACATTTACTGATAGGAAACACCCTTGAAAATTATAGTTCCAGATTTGAAAGATATCCAAATACAATAGGTGTAAAACCATAAAATAGTCATTGCACAATTTTGTAAGGTCCTGTGAAAGGTCATTTTCTAGCTACAATTCTAGTAACAAAGCACTCTTAGGTTTAGATTTCTTAGTTCTATAACTTTACACACCTAAATTTTCCTAGATTCATATTCAATTAACTAAGTGTAGTTATCCACTTTATTTTTCAAGTTCATATCATATCATATATAGTAGTTGCAAGAATTAATGCATTGTTGTGATATTTCATGATTAATGGTGGAATGTAATTAATAAGAAAAACATATGGTAACTAACCTTTTCATCCGTTTAACGTATTTAAATAACTAATCCATTATAATCTAGTAAGGGCATAAATCAATAGATGGTAAAACAAAAATTATTAATAATTTATTACATAAGACATATCTATGTTTCTTTTCAAGATATCATAACTATTACTATAACATGGAAATCAAGATGACACCATATGAAGCCATTTGTGGGAAACCACCACCATCTCTCTGACCATATATCTGATACTGTAGACACCTAAAATCCGCTTATGTAACCTTTAATGTTAAGATTGCACTAATTATCCTCTTTCACGTCATTTCTGTAATAATTATCACTTTTCCGCTAATTAGATAACATTCCTCTTCATATTCATTAATTAACAACCTTTCGTTAATTAATTAGACTTCCTATCATTAAAGATGTCAAGTAATGACCTTCATTAATTAATATCCACTTCTACTCGGGTTGATTAATTATTATTAATTAATAACACTCGCAACTCTAAATAAATAAATTACCATTTATTGGATCAAATTCCTCTTTTACATCCTGCAAATCATACTAATTTTCCTCTAATTAGCTTCTATAAGCGTACATCTACCTATTAATTAATCACCTTTGATTAATCAAAACATCCCCAAACTCCCATGACTTACGAACGACAAATTAAACTCTTCTAAATCAAGATTACCTTTTATAATGCAACCTTATCCATTCCTAATCTTGTTTTACTTTTATCCCACACTCATCAATTTGCTAGCCTTTCCTCTTTAGGAAATATTTATAAATAACCCTTCTCCTACCTTTACACCTACACCTAAATTCCTTGAGAAGAAAAAAGTAAAACACATAGCAAATAGACTTAAAGTTTTCCTTTGTTATTCTTGAGAATTCACCATTTGAAGAGCTAAGCCTCCTTTCTTGCATTTTCTAGCCAAGTGCTTGGGTCATATGGGGATAGTCAAAGGGTCTTGTAGCCAAGCTTTGATGAGCTCCCATTCCTAGGTTCTTGGATATCAAAATAACCAATTTGATTGCCATGGAGTCTACATAGGTCCATTTGATTTTGTTGTCAATCAAAAGAGTAGAGGTTCTTGACAATTAGTATGTTAGTTTGATTTATGCTTCAAAGTTCTAATGTAATGATGTTATTGTCTAACCTTGTTTAACTTTTATCTTGATGGTGTTTTAGATTTGTTAGTTAAGACTGCTAGGTGTTAGTTTTAATTTTCTTAACTTAGTTGAACAAAACCATGCACACATTTTGCACGCCTAGTGGGACCTTAGTCCCTTAACATTTTAGTTTGAATTTTATTGTTTTGGCTAACTTTTGATATGCATATATAGTAATTAATGTCCATTTTCTTGGGATTTTTGCTAATATTATATGTGTAGGTTCTTGTTCATAGTCATCGTTTTAATGGGTTGTTGCAATTTTCAAACTAACTTGCTAAAATTTTAAGTATTGTGAGATTTTTTGTGTTTTTTGTTGTATTTTGATTATAGGAGTGACACATGTGCACTAATAGAAGCACATGTACACTTATGCTGGCGTAGGCACCTCTCGGGTAGCGCAGGCGCATTGTCAAAGCTTGAATATCTGTTTGCCAACCTGAGTGCACATGTACTAATCCCGGTGCACATACCATAACCAGGGCGTAGGCACACTAACCTAGGCATAAACACTTTTTCGTACTATACCTTCACTGCAGCAAAAAACTAGTTAGGCCGACGCATACACAATAACCCATGTGTAGGCTTCTCTCTAGTGGCGCAAACACTTTTATGGTGGCACAGGTGCTCTGTCAAAATTTGGCACTATTTTTTTATCTGTTGTGGTGCACATGCCCTGACCCTAGCGCACACGCCTTTTTAGTGGCGCAGGTGCACTGTAAGTCAGAAAACACAGAGTGGCGCATCCGCCCTAATCCTGGCACACATGCCTTTCTGGTAGCGCAGGTGCACTGTAAGTCTGAAAAATGCATAGGGGCGCATCCGCCCTAACCTACGCACACACGCCTTTCTTGTGGCGCAGGTGCACTGTAAGTCAGAAAACACAGAGTGGCGCATCTGCCCTAATCCTGGCGCACACGCCTTTCTGGTGGCGTAGGTGCACTGTAAGTCTGAAAAATGCATAGGGACGCATCCGCCCTAACCCACGTGCACATGCCTTTCTGGTGGCGCAGGTGTCTCTGTGGGGGTGGGGAGGGGGGGGCACACGCATAAAAGGGGGTGCAGGTATATTTGTTTAATTTGGTTTTGGTTACAACTTTTTAGTGCTCCTTGTTTTGATCATAACTTTTGACTCGTTAACCCGTTTTCAGAGTTTGAATAGGCGTTGGAAAGATAATAAAGTGTAATTTGTGAGGAAAATTCCAAAATTAAGATACCTTTGGTATACTAACTTCTACCACAAAACTCCCAAAATGCCCCAGAGACCTCCAAAAATGCAAATTACTAAAAAACTGTTAAAAAAGTGCAAAAAATTGGATTTCTAGAATTTTTCAATTTTCTTGGTTTTCTAAACTCTTGTAGGGTTCTAACAGTGGTTTATAGGTTTCCTTTGCATTAAGTTTTTTTCTAATAACTTAATCAAAAACATTTTCATCTTTATTTGTGAAGGTTTGAAATGCGTATGCTCTTCCCTCGTGCCTTTCTAGGTGATCTTGGGAATCAGAAACATTTCACCACTTTCTTCATACTTGCAAAATAGTTTAATTAACTTTCAAAGTTGGTTAAAAGGAACTTATTTTCACATTGTACTTAGGAAATTTCCATTTATTACAAATTTGAGTGAGATAGCTTGTTGCGTATGCTCTTTCCTTGTCTCTTAGGATGATCTGGGAAATCAAAAACAACATCTTATCTCCTTTATATAACATTTTGGAAAATTACTAACCCTGGTATGTAGGACCAAAATCGCTTGTCAAAGAAAGGAGACATCAAAAATAAAACAAAAAACCCTCTAATACATGTGTTTCTTGCAGGTTGCCAAATGGTGTGCCACTTAAAACCACATTTAAGTTAAAAAGATAAAAAACACACCATATTCAAAACATTGTATTGCAGGTTTTGAAAAAGGGTACGTCCCTATCCGCTTAATTGGAACATAACACCTTTGGCATAACGCCTTAAGCTACAACAATGGGGGTGGTACCAGGAACCCCAAAGTAGTCCATGCAAGAGGGAACCTTATGGACGAAACGGGAAGTGCTCCACACAACCTACTTGACTAGTTGTTCCTTGTGAGTTAGCGTTACCAGTTGTCCATATGGCGACCCCAATGATAGTAAACATGGATGCACTAGTTGCCTACTATACTTGAAGGGTGTAAAGTAAAGCCGAGCTACTCCCAAATAAGTCATTGTGACTTTTTGGGTAAATCGAGCTCGTTTAAGACAGCTTTGTAACACCTAGGATGAGAGAACCACCTAGGAAAATATACTTTGGCCAGGAGCCCACTTTGACCAGTTCAAAACGGTGTTGATGTTGTGAGCCATTATTCACCATGAAACGTGTGACATGTTACTTTCACTTAGTTTTTCACTCATCCTAAGGTAAGGTGAAACTCTGCCGAAGTGAGGCTAGCATTTTTTTACCCCCATTTAATCTACTTCCTTCACTTTATTTTGACACTTTGTTGATTAGAAGAGGAGTGACTACCTTTGCGTTATTAATTGATTGTTTTGCCACTTTTTTGTCCATTTATGCCCATCCATGTTTGCGGCTGGGTTAGTTAAACGTCTAAAGTGTGTGGAGACGTATTTATATCATTGGTAGCCTTTGTGATCTTGATACCCACGTCAGGATCATCATCATAGTTAGGATTGATTCATCATTTTATCTCCCTTTGACATGTTACCTCGTTTGCATTATCTCGACACAATTAAGATACTTATGTCAGGTTTCTCGTAAACATGATCTAAGTGTCCGTATTGTGGTGTTACACTGCCCATGTTTTAACACATCCTTAGTATACTTTGACTTAGTTTGATTTCAAACATTGTCCCAAATTTTGAAAGGTGTGGCTTACTTTGTTTGCATCATTTCGATAACACTTTGACACTAATATCTTGCTTCTCCGCAAATATTGATAGACATGTCCAATTGGTGTGGTTACGTGGCTTACATTTGTAAACATTGCCCTTTAAAATTTAGGCCTTGTTGGTTGTTGAACTTGTCGTGGTATCCTTTGATTGGGAGTCACATCTACCCTTTGTTAATATTTACGCCTTGTTCATTTTGAGCTTGACGTAAATATTGACATTGTGTTGATCACCTTTGCATCGAAGTATCACTTTGCACATGCATTTTCATATGGTGTATTTCCTTGTTGATTGGCTTTGTGTTTCACATTTGCATGATTGTTCCTTGTGATTATTCATTCAGAAAACTTATTTTCTAGGACAATCCCTTTTTATCTCATCGATATTACATCATCACAATGTCTATTTTCCTTAAACCTTCTTCAAAAAATCACGCACACATATCAATACTTACGAAATGTATAGCTGGTTTTCATTATGCTTCCTTGAATCGACATGTAACTTTCTTCCCTTTGAAGGAGTTCCATCACATTGTCTAGATCTAGAAATTTGTGCTTAAAACGACACCAATAATGACTGATTATCGCAAGATTCCTTATACATATGAAAATAAGGAATCAAAGTTTCAGTGTACAAATCAAAAGACACCCATCATGACGAAACCTCATTTGGTTCTTCGTGCTAGAGAACCCATACAAGTAACTCATTCTCCACCTTCATCGCATAGTTCGTGGTATGATTTGGATGCTTTTGATCCAAATTATTATTCGAGTTCCCCCCACTCTTCTTCTAATTCTAATCCAAACATTTCCTCTTCTTCTGAGGATTCCAATCCAAATATTTCCTCTGACTCTTTTGATGATTTAGATCCAAACTACTATTCGGATCCAAACTACTATTCGGATCCAAACTACTATTTGGATTCATCTAATTCGAATCATAAGTTATCTAATGTGTCTCCTATGTCATGGTCCTCCCTATATTTGTAGGAACCTTTTCATCATACATTTAATATGACTCCTACGTCGTGGTCCTCCCTTTCTTCACATGACCTCTTTTATCAATCGCCTTGACGATGTCTTCTTTCTTTAAAGATACGTGCGACTCCAAATCCCTCCAATCAAATATCTAATAAAATTCTTGAATCATAGTCCTCTCTTTCTTTACAGGACCCTTGTTATTATTCATCTGATGTGATTCTTGAATCATGGTCCTCCCCTTCTTCGCAGGACCTTCTTCATCAATCACCCCCACTAAGTCTTCCTTCTTTGAAGATTCGCGTGACTCAAATTCCTTTGAGTCAAATGCCTGAATCGGCCCATGTGTCGCAATCTACAGACTTTGGACTTAATCCTACTAGTTTACAGGTGATATACCATCGTATAGGTAGGTCCACACCACCTTCTTCTACTCCTGAGACATCTAACTACACATATTATTCATCCCCCAAATCATCTTCTTCTATCAATCAGCATCAAACATCTTCTAATCTCCCACACCAAGTGAACCTCTTTCTTCCAATCAACCCATGGTGATCGATCAACAACACATAATGACTGACCTCTTTTAGAATGAAGAAACAATCATGGCATTTATAGGGGCATGTGAAGATATTCCTTTAGAATATTACGAAAAAGGATTCTCTTTAGACTTCGACGCGCCTACATATTCTGAGAAAAATGTTGATTATTTTTATCAAGAAACAGAGGAAGAGCCTCAAATCATGAAACTTGATCCTCCTCTTACTCTCCCATCTTCACATTCGTCATTATGTGATGAAAGTCCTTGGTCTTGCATTGATCCATGGCCTATCTTCTCATCACCCAATCACTTTTTTTCTATCATAATTCCTCAATCAAAATCTCTTATGGGGTCAACGTCAAATAACCCTTCATCTTCGTTTAGGTGTGGATCACCTTCTAGTAGCCCTCCCTCTGCTATTTGTGGGAAATTTTTGAGTAGTCCATTATCTTCTATTCTTGGGGCACATCCAACTAGCCCCTTGTCTTTTATGTATGGATCACCCCCGGGTAGTCCATCATCTTCTATTCTTGGGCCACATCCTAGTAGTCCATCATCTTACATCTATGGGTCACGTCCTAGTAGCCCTTCTTCTTCTATTATTGGGCCACATCCTAGTAGCCTTTCATCTTCTATCTATGGGTCACATGCTAGTAGCCCTTCTTCTTCTATTCTTGGGACACATCCCAGCATCCCTTCATCTCCTATATATGGCTCACCTCCCAGTAGCCCATCTTCTTCAATCCTTGGACCATATCCTTTTCATCCATCACATTATTCTTCTACCAAAGATTGTGGCAAGCCCACTGCCATTCCTCTCATCAATCATAAATGTTCTCGTTCTTCTCCCACTTCTCAGGATTAGATAATTCATGAATCAACTTATAAGAAACTCAGACAGGTTCTTTATCAAACTTAGATCAAAACTGTAAAGAGCTCTATAGCTCCCAAAAATTCAAATGATCTTAAGGTTAAAAATAAAATGCAAATCAACGTACCTATAAATTATGGTGCAAAGTGTAGAAACTTATGGATAGGGAACTCAAACTCCCACATACGAAACCCATGTTTCAAAACAAATCACAGTCATTTATTGAGTGTGAACTCACCACGATCATCGAGATCGGGGATAATATCACTCTTGATAAATAAACGTGCTTAGCCTCCCTTATCAAGGAAGTCACACACATCGTTGTTGGATCCTATCATGCGGATTGACATTGCTGGTCCCAACTTTAAAAAAATTAAAAAAAATCATAAAATAGTTGAGAAATACAAAAAACATGAGAAAACACAACAAAAATCAAAGGTACAAGGATCAAACATTGTAATCAGGTATTTGCGTACAGATGGATGTTTCTTTCTTCCCTTCTTTGTTATTCTTCTGCAAAATTTTTTACCATTTTCATCCCTTCAGTGATATTTTGGTTAGCTTATTCACATGCATTTTGTGAAATTTATCTCTATGGTATTCATTTGACCCTTGTCTTTTATCACCTTAGTAAATTAAAGAACGATTGACCTCTTAGAGATCCTATCACATTCACCATCTAATAAACTTGTTGCGAATTTTTTTTGGACATATTTGTTGACACTAGCCAATGTTGTCATCACAATCACTTCCACCTCCTTCCATCAAGCCATTTGTGGTTCTTAACCCCTTATTAAACAAAGCTAAAATAAGTTTTCAGAAATCAACATAATCAAAATCAATTAATCAAAAAGAAAAAGCTAAAAACAAACACACATTGATATATAACTCTCTCTTGGGGTATTTCTAATAATCTCTACTGGGGCTATAGATGCCTAACTGGTAGTAGAGCAATGTTGTGATTAGAATCAAATGCATCTCCGTCAGGGCTATGGATGCCTAGCTGGCAGCAGAGGAATGTATGGCTATCCTTCCACCCTTCATTCACAAATCACCTATCACCTATCAAAATAAATCATTCCTACACATTGGCTAGGGTGTATTCACTTGTTGTCTATTAGATATTCCCTTCAAGAGGTAATAAATTCCATGTACACACATTGGATCTCTATGAGTAAACAGGATTAGTATGTTACCAAGTGTCTTTTTTTTTGATCTTGTTCATACTCTTACTTTAGTCCTTATCTCGTCTCACGATTTGTTCCTTTGGCTAATCACTTCTTCATCGCAAGGCTTCTAGGCTACATTCATATCATTCACATCGTTCTTCTACTTCGTTTAGAACATCCATGTGTATAAGATTGCTTTTTTGCTATGTTTTCGGAAACCCTTGTCCCCTTTCACAAAAAAACCTTCTCCTTCCTTTCTATCATGTGATTTTAGGCCAACTTACACTGGGGGCATCCTTGCTTCTTCCCAACACTTCATTGGTTTACGTTCATCATCATGTTGAACCTATCCATAATGGCCTTGGGTCCCGCTTCTACACGTGAAGAATTTGCCTTTGAATACTGCCACCTAATCACTAGGAAATTTTTGTATCTTCACCTTTCTGGTACGCACGTGGCCTTATGCCCTTGTACATCCCATCTATCACTAGGGGCATCCATGCTTCCTTGTCTTCCTGTACATAGTTTCATAAAACTTTCAAAATCAACCAAAACATTCAAATATGTTAGAAAAATCATAAAAAAAACATTCAAATATGTTTATGAAAACTTCAAAAAATTGAAAATCATCCTACAAAACGTCGCTCTTTGGTTCTCACTTGTTTATGTGTGTGACTTGCGGATCATCTTGATCCACCTCCATCAACAAAAGCTAGGCTGTTTACTTTGTTTGTAGTATGGGGCACAACGAGTTGCCTGGTACTGTTTCCTAGTGCACATTGCTTTTCCATCGGACCCAAGTTTCCTCCGTTATTACCCTCACATGTATCTTTGCTTGGGGAACCATCATCAACCCTTGTCGTTAATTCGCACAGGTCGTAATTGAAGCTCAATAATAAAAATATTACATTATGTTTCTCTGTTACTTTAGCTTGTTTACTTTCTCGTATTGCATTGCATTTTATATGTTGCATGGAGTTAGGCATCTTTCACTTTTTCGTATTGCATTACATTTTGTATGTTGCATAGAGTTGGTGTTTTCAACAATGGATAATTATTCATAGTATGGCTTTTCATGTCATTCTACTTTTTTCGTATGCTTATATTTTTCGTAAGGACCGATGACATAGATCTTTTGGCAATGTGATGACACTAAAGTTGTTCCAATGCAAAGGATGAAAGCTACTTCTTCTCTCTGCTTCTCCATATTTCTTCTACATCACCCTCCTATACTATTCTTTTGCTTCACCTGGGGCATCCTACCCCTATAATTTCTTCTATCTATTTCTCACCTTTTTCAATCGTTGATCGTCTTCCTTCATCACCCCATCAACACTCGAGGGGGCATTTTTCACTTCTACTGCTTTTTCTTCTATTTCTTCAAAAAAATTATTTGTTTGTACTTGTGTACTATCTTTGAAGTGGCGTCACTTACGCCATCCCAAAGAGGGGCAAATGTAGACACCTAAAATCTTCTTATGTAACCTTTAATGCTAAGATTGCACTAATAATCCTCTTTCTAGTCATTTCCATAATAATTAGCTCTTTTTCAATAATTAGATAACATCCCTCTTCATATTAATTAATTAACAACCTTTCGTTAATTAATTAGCCTTCCTATCATTAAAGATGTCAATTAATGACCTTCATTAATTAATAGCCACTTCTACTTGGGTTGATTAATTATTATTAATTAATAACACTCGCAACTCTAAATAAATAAATTACCATTTATTGGATCAAATTCCTCTTTTACATCTTGCAAATCATACTAATTTTCCTCTAATTAGCTTCTATAAGCTTACATCTACCTATTAATTAATCACCTTTGATTAATCAAAACATCCCCCAACTCCCATGACTTACTAATGACAAATTAACTCTTTTAAATCAAGATTACCTTTTATAATGCAACCTTATCCATTCCTAATCTTGTTTTACCTTTATCCCACATTCATCAATTTGCTAGCCTTTCCTCTTTAGTAAAGCTATATAAAGAACCCTCCTCCTACCTTTACACCTACACCTAAATTCCTTGAGAAGACAAAAGCAAAGCACATAGCAAATAGACTAAAAGCTTTCCTTTGTTATTCTTGAGAATTCACCATTTGAAGAGCTAAGCCTTCTTTCTTGCATTTTCTAGCCAAGTACTTGGGTCATACGAGAATAGTCAAAGGGTCTTGTAGCCAAGCTTAGATGAGCTTCCATTCCTAGGTTCTTGGATATCAAAATAACCAATTTGATTGCCATGGAGTCTACATAGGTCCATTTGATTTTGTTGTCAATCAAAAGAGTAGAGGTTCTTGACAATTAGTATGTTAGTTTGATTTATGCTTCAAAGTTCTAATGCAATAATGTTATTCTCTAACCTTTTTTAACTCTTATCTTGATGGTGTTTTAGATTTTGATTTAGCTTTGTTAATTAAGACTACTAGGTGTTATTTTTAATTTTCTTAACTTAGTTGAACAAAACCATGCACACAGATACAAATCCAAGGTACAAATGATAGCTTCAACACTCAACATGTATGATAGTAGTCTTTAGAATTTTAAAGAAATACGTACATACAACATGAAATGAAATGAAGTATCAAGATTACTAATACTACATTGAAGGTACTTTTGACATGATGGACAAGGTATACATTATCTTGAAGAAATTAAAGGTCTCCATAAATAAGCCCCAAATTTTTACGACCCTTATAATTAAAAAAAAAGATTTATTGTGTCACATAAAAGTTGGAGCTAACTTTTCTTCCAACATCTACCACGGTTTTTAGGTCTCTTACTTGATAAATGTCATTTGTCAACATGCTTAAGTTCAAAACACACTAATTATGCTCTACGCCAAAGATTATTTTTTATTAAAACCAATTTTGTTTTAGATTCTAGGTTGGTTTTGAAGGGGATGCAAAAAATCATAGTACAATGGAGAAAAATATATAGCAATGAGGATAAAAAGGAGGAGCCTTTACTAGTAGCCAAGAGAGATACAAACAACAATTCACAGAAAAATAAACCATCTTATCCCTGAGGCTTTGAACCATGAGATATCAACTGTATTTTGAGGGGATTTTCAACACTTTTCCTTTTCTTCTTATTCCCCACACTAATCCATCCTTCATTAGCATTAGGATTTACATTTTTTTTAGAGTGATTCAAGATGATAATTTCCATATTCTCCACATGCTCGTGAGATTGAGACATAGGAGGAAAGGAAGATTCTACTACAAAATAAGATTTAGCCTTACCAAAATGATTGGGTGAAGGAATGACCTCCTCAAACTTCGAATCAGGGACCTCTTCATTCGCCGAATCCATCTTAGAATCACTATTTGGTTGACTCTTAACAAGTAGATGACTAGGATTTCCACCACGAGGATCTACCTTTACTTTGTTTTTTTTTCTAGTTTGACATTCACTAACCAAGCGACCTATGGAAAACAAGTCGTACACTTGAAAGCAAATCCTTCATATTCCAAAGTTTGAATCCAAGTATGATCCTCAATAATTATATTGATGGTAGCCGGGAAATCATATGTGGTATCCATATCAACCAAAGTACGAGCATATGTGGTAAAGTTGAATAGAGATTTATTAGGATAAATGACAAGACATTTACCCAAGGTATCCCCTATTGTCACTAAGAAAATTTCACTCCATAATTGGAGGGGAAAATAAGGAAACCAAACCCAAATCGATTTAACATTAAAAGTTTCAGTCATCATGTTAAATAATGGGAACCACAGTTTCATAAGAAGGAAACGAGACTTGAAATCCCAAACTTTGCCAAAAATCATATTTCTATAAGAAATTCTATCAAAAACTATAATGAAATAACCTCTACTTGTGGGATAAATGTCGATTTTACCTTGTATAAGAGGCTTCCACTGAGTTTATATCCAATCATGAAGAGCAGGGAGGCCCGAGCAAAGGTTGCTAAACCTACAATTGAGCCCATTACTCTTAAGTAAATCTTCAGATTGAAGAACATCATCCTAAAATGAAACAGATGGAGACATTTTAGCAGGAACCATTGGCTTGGAGGTAGGAATTCTGTTGGAGGAATTGGCCACATCTAAGAAACTCTTGCTTCTAGCAGTGCCACTTAGCAGACCCGATAGAACCCATTCACCCACCTCCGAAAAATGCTGTGAGACAGCCTCTGTAGGAATATCACCAGAGGGGCGCGCCACCAAAAAGGAGCCGTAAGTACTGAAACCAATGTAACTCTATTCCAAATAAGGGCCACGACCACCATAAGGAGAGGATAAAGGCAAAGGCAGGGGATTTGCTGACTGCAAAT
Organism: Taxus chinensis; assembly: GCA_019776745.2. NCBI lineage: Eukaryota > Viridiplantae > Streptophyta > Pinopsida > Cupressales > Taxaceae > Taxus > Taxus chinensis. The sequence goes on from CM034156.1 coordinate 47,127,404, forward strand.
TGCAACCCCCAACAGAGGAAGAGGGAGAAGGTGGGGGCCGTCTCCCTGATCCACTGCACACCTTGCCCATGTCATGGTTACCAGTCCTGCTGCCAACATCAAAGAAGACTAGAGACCCAACCCATACATGCCCTGGAGAAGAGAGAACACCAAAATGCCCATAATGAGATCACCTAACATCATTCGCTTAAATAACTCCCATCGTAGATCCAAGATCATCAGACCTAGTGGAGGAAACAACAGAATAATCTTTCCACGCCCCTAGGATCATAGCAGATCGACAAAAAACCTGCAATCCCTTGCCAAAAAACTGCCACCATCACCAGGAACGCTAAGGTTAGGTTCCATTGGACAAAGGAATGTTTCAGCAGCACCATCCTAAATTATTAAATTGGATTTTAGAAACCAAAATTTATCCTATATGGGTGATTGCAATATATACGAGGATCTAATAAAATAATATCAAATGGAACAGACAGAAACAATGTGAGAACCCATATTCTAATTACAATGCGGTGGTTTCCTCACCCAGATCTTTCAGGGAAATATTTTATAAGCGTAGGGCATGTTAGCATCATTTTATTCTAAATGTTTTCTTTGTAATTAAGTGTTATTAATAAAATCTAGAATACATAGGACTCAAGGTCTTGGGATATCGGTGAGTTACAAGTAGTTTGGTCTTGGTCCATTGGACAATTTCAATAAGTGGTCATGGGGACACCTTGAGGTAGGGGTTGAAATTCTCCATATGTTCTAAACAAAACATAATGGGGTGCTCCCAAGTAACATTCCCATGTGGATAAAACATAACACAATGAGGGACTCCGAATGTGGATCCAACACTCCAGTTCATAGATTAGGTATATTAAAAGTATGTTTCCTATCCCACCAAGGTTTGATTCTCGCTAAGGCATTTGAAGTTGGTTGTGGCCACGATTATTTAGCGATAAATCCTATGGAATGTGTGGGTGACTCTTATGATGGAGGAGACAATTTTAACTGTGGTAATGCTCAAAGGTTGGCATGGTTTGCAGTCTATGGGATATAATATTTCATCGAGGTTGTGTGGTTATAGTAATATGTGGCCCAAATTGTAAATTGTAAATAGTAATATGTGGTTATATTTTCTATGTTTACTATTTTTTAATTATTTTTTATATTTACATGAAGGTTCATAACAAACGATCAATAAAGTTATGATATAATTAAATATTCTTATGACAATTTTCACATTAAAAAGTTTTTAAATTGCTTAATTTTTGGGTTATGCTATTATTGTCACTAGAAAAACCATATGCTTTACATATGTTTTATTATTAACTATCATTTTTATCTCTACTATGGATCACATTTATATTATCAAGAAAGTAAGTTCTTGATGTTGTCTTTTTTTATATTCTAATTATGTTCTTTATATGTTTGATTTGTATTAATGTTCCTATTTTATTTTATATCTATGTTCTTTATATGTTTGATTTGTATTAATGTTTCTATTTTGTTTTATATATTCTTTATTTTTTTATTTTTTTGGTGACATATCACATATTTAAATATATTAGGCATTTATTATGAAAATACATTTCTACTTATCTTTATTTATTTTGGTTGACATGTCACATATTTAAGGATTGTATTCCGGAAAGACCTTTGATCTCTAATAGATTTTATATTTATTTCTATTTTCATATTATAATTGTCATATTTCAAACTAACATCTAGCTAAAACATACTTTATTAGTATTCGTAACATTACCTTAGAAAGGAACTTTTCCTAATAGAAATATCTCATATTTTCCACCCAAATCTCAATAGAGGTGGGGGAAGTCACCTATATGTTGCACATTGATATTTATATTTCTATGCATGCCATGCAACCCTAAGACTGCAATATATATTTTCTACTGCCAAATCCTTTTCAGTGATATGTAAGTTTCCAACCTCACTCTATATTTATATTTAGTTTAGTTTTTTTATTTATAGTATTAAAAACACATTAAAATTTGACTAAATTTCTATTATTTGAAATATTTTAGGGCATTTGTTAGTTTTAAGTCATCCATATTTAGTAAGTGGGTATAAATTCTTTTCTATTTCACTCACTTATTTTTTTTTTAAGGTAAGAGAATGATATATTTTTGGTTCTTAAAATTTAGATTAATTTATATGAGATGAACATAATTATAGACTGCACTTATGATGTTGTAATTTATTTAATACACAAGGAAATCCATGCACTACATAATTATAAACCTTGAATAAAAAAAACAAGATATTAAAGGTACATAAAGATTCATACCCCAAAAATAAAATAATGGCAAAAATAAATATAACAGAAATTATGTGACCGAATAAACTTTTATTTAGATGTAATTATCGAAATAAGTAATAAGAATTACAATAAGAAAGATATTTTGATATACATTTTATTCATATTTTAACTCTATGTTTGTATAAACCTCTAATATGGTGAAACATATTTTCGATACAGGAATATATATTCAATTATTGATTTCCAAATGTCTATACATCACAAATTAAGTTATTCAAAATAAAATTAATGCCTACGTGGAGTACAGTAACTGCACTCGTCACCCTCATTGTCATCATTTTGATAATGCTGTAAATTGGATTTATTCTCGTTATCGACCATACTCTGACATTGCTCTTGTCCACGTGAATCCACATCAGCATCATCCAAGCTCTCTTCATCATACCCTGCATTTGGGAAGGATGAGAAGTGACCTATAGGGGTCAAAAGGGGTATAGGTAAAGGGGGAGAGGAAGAGGAAGAGGATGAGGATGATGACCAGGACGTTTCTTTTTTGTTAAATATGGGGGTTGTTTCAAACAAGGCATCTATCTCATCTGTGATGTTAGAGAACAAGGCATTCATTCTTGAAAATTTTGAGAAAGGAAGGGGGTCTTTTGTTGCTCCACATTGGAAAGGGGACCTAGTGTCAGAATCCCTAGGTCGTTTGACGCGGCTCATCTTAAACGAAGCATCAAACAGATCACAGGATTCAAGCATTTCCATTAGAGAAGGCTTGGAGTGTGTTGTTGTTCTTCTAAT